>ML785030.1:667984-687411 GCA_009831015.1 Picea engelmannii | reverse complement strand
ATTTTGAAATTCTGATCCAGGGGATAGATGCGCTGGGTTGAGGCGAGTTAGCTGGTGCAGTCGGAATTTCGAAAATCCAACTTTTACCCCTTCAAATCTGATCTACGGATTTCTGGACTGGTGCTTCTGGTTTTCTGGTACTTCTGGTACTCTGGTACTTTTGGTACTCTGGTTTTCTAGTACTTTTGTGAAACTAGGGTTTCACTTTCCGAGAGATCTAGCCACTGAAAAGGTGCACTCTAAGTGCCAAAATGATCCTTGGGGGAGGGCGCAGCTTTCTAGGAGGTTAGGCAACTGAAAATACTCACTTTTGCAAAACCCTAATTTTTGGGTACGGTAACAGTGACGTTTTTCCTCTTGCAAATTGTGCTTCCTTCAGGTTGGCTCTGATACCATGTTAATGTTTATGCCGTTATTATAGTTCTTTGCATATCAATAGATAAGAGCATCATAAGAACAAGATCACTGAGAAATACACATTCACAAGAGACACAACATTTATCCTGGGAAACCCTCTAGGGGAAGAAAACCCAGCAAAAACTTCCTTATCATAAATAGCTTATACAATGTTCAAGAGATAACTCAAACCAATACAGATAGTCCTCCCCAAGAGATGCGCCACTCTTCTCCCTCTCTCTAACTAGTAATTGCAGCTTGCCTCATAAGAGAATGAGCAAGTGAGTTGTGTCTTAGAAGTGAGGCGCTAACCTCTTATTTATATAAGACTGGTACGTGTGAGAGGGGTTTCACTAGCAGGGCAGACCTCTCACTCTGGGTGGGTAAACCCACCTTTAATTAATTATGGGTCTTCAATAATAACTGTTGGGGCTGACTTCTTATTCTGCCCTTTATAATTGTCCGATGACCAATCTGCAAAAGGGGATTTGGTCGTTATACAATTACCGACATGATTAATCCACAATGGGGATTAATCCTAATAATAAAATAACAATAATAATAAGAATGCTCTTCGCAGTTACATTATTTCAACATCCTTGTCGTATTATCCTTTGCCTTTTCAAAATCCCAGGGCATCGGGGATGTCTCCCCTGGGCCTAGCCTCCCTAAAGAGAAAGAACCTTCTCATCGTGATGACATTGGGTGGTATAGGTTCTTGTTAGGCCAGTTTGGCCCTCCACCTTATAGCCTTTTCTCCTAGCTACAAGTTGTGTGATAACACGGACTACACCAAGCTTGTCTCGAAAGTGCTTAAACTTTACACAAGATAGAGGCTTGGTCAACACATCAACAACCTGTTCATATCGTGCCAACATAATGGAGCTTTATGGCTCCTCTTTGCACCATATCACGAATGAAGTGATACTGGATCTCTATGTTCTTCGACTCATCATGGAAAACATCATCTTTATACAACTATGGTTATCACATAGGATCACGGTGGCTTCCATCTCCAGATCAATTAGATCTGTCAACCACATCCGAAGCCATATGGCTTCACAACTGGAGGAACATGCAGCAATGTATTATGCTTCTGCCATGCTGGGAGAAATACCGGATTGCTTCCTACTCTGCCATGAATTCATGGCTAACCCCAGATTGAAACAACATCCTGAAGTGCTCTTTCTATCAGAAACACTTCCAGCTCAATCTGAATCAGTATATCCATACAATCTGAAGTCATGATCTCTAGTATAATAGAGACTAAAATCCAATGTACCCTTAAGGTATCTCATCACATGTTTTGCATCATCAAGGTGAACACGTCTGGGTTCTACTAGACACTGACTCAAAGGTGTTCACAGCAAAACATATATCCGGTCTGTTAGTTACATCAACAAACCAATAATCTATCTGTACAGAGTAGCATCAACCAATTCTGACAAGGTATCTACCAGGGGCTTCAACTTCGTTTCCATGGGTGTGTACATGGATTTACATTCCAACATGTCAAACATCTTCATTATTTCAATTGCATACTTTCCTTGGTTAAAGAAGATCTTCTATGGGTTCTGCCAAACTTCAAGACCTAAGAGATAATGCATTAGGTCTTTCATCAAACTCTGTAGCGAGCTTCTTCTGCAATCTATGATGAGATTTTCTTCATCTTTGTCAAGAATACATCATCTACATATAGTAGTAACATCACTGGCTCATGATTCATAACCTTGAGGTAAAGGTTAGAATCATCTTTACTCTTGGTAAAGCCCAAGCTCATCAGGAAACTGCCAATTCTGCCATATCAAGCTCTAGGAGCTTGCTTCAACCTATACAAATCCTTCTTCAACCTACAGACCTGAGTCTTTCTATCTTCAACTTCAAACCAAATTTTCACATTACATTGTACCAATCTGGTACACTTGCTCAATTGCAACTCAATCTGCACAATCATGTGCTAGCTCTATGTTCTCTCTACAAAGCACTATCTATCTCACTGCCTGAGATTATGTCCTCTCCTCTTTCTGCAATTGTTCCTTCTGGAACTAGGACTCTGCACCTGCAGCTGCTCTGAAGCTGAGAATGGTTGCTCCATTCTCACTGTGATTGTTGAAATCAGAGAGTAACTCCTCAACTTCATCAGAAACTAAGAGTGGCTCAATAACGGATACTGAATGTAGCTCTTCTTCTTTCATGGAGGTAACTCTATCTTTTATTGTAGTCATGTCTCCATGACCCAGCTAATGTACTGCACCAACCGCCACTCAATTTTAAATATGGGGATTTCTCCCCTTGCATCTCATACTATATATGAATCATGGTTGTTCTAGTTGTCTTCATGAATACTGGAACTATTTCTTCAATTATTGGAGTAAGTGTCTCGTCATAGTCTTCTCCCTCTTGCTGGGAGAATCCCCTGGACACTGATCAGGATATGCATATCTGCAACATGCTTGATTTGTTAGATCAATCTTGGAAGTTAATACTGACTTCTCTTCTAGTCTCACGAAAAAATCCATATTCTAGTCTTCCTGACTGGCCTCCTTCTCTGTCACTGAAACAAGGGAATCTTCCCAAGAGATTTCATGTCTCCTAGAAGTTTCTAAAGCTACGATCTAGTCTTCTCATGGCATTTGTCTCCTGGTCCTGGAAGTTGTTTCTTCATCCGATCCTTTCTGAGATCAGACTTACTCTCAATTTCTTCTAAGTCTACAAGGACTTCATCATCTATTATGGGGTATACTTGGTGCTAAATACCAAGTCTAAATATGAAAAATTGAGTCAGACTTCAAGTGAATTATGCTTCTTGTCAAGGTGGCTTCGTTATCCTTTGAACAAGTCTACTGTGAGTTCTTGTTCTAATGTTCGGTCATCTTTGGAGCCTTTTGCTCCTTACAATCAATCTCCCTATGAGATACTCTGGATTTCAAAAGATAGCTTCTTCTTCATCTTCTTTGGTACATGAATGTATATGGTTATGTACATAGTCTGCTTCATGTCTCATCTAATATGTTGCCTTCTGCAACCTTCACTATAGCTTCCTCAGGGTTACCACTTATGACCTGAAACAAGGTCAACAAAACAACAAGCAAGAATAATATTCTTTTGATAATAGTAAATAAAACAATAGCACGAATAATCGTCACAGTAGCTCCTTTAGAGCTTTCACTTGTGACATGCGTTATCACATGAAGTTGTCAAGGGTCGCAGCAGGTTGTCCAAATCTTTTGCTTACACAAGAAACAGCCATGAGCACAAGCGTAGCCCTTTTTGCGTTCGAAATACTGGCAGGCAAACAGATTCATTTTTCAGCCGTAAGATCTGAACGAGAGAAAGATCAGTCGTCAGATCAACAAGATTAAGTCATGACAATCAGATCTCATGGGAGAGAAATCGACGATGGTGAGGCATTGCGAGGATCAAGATACAAATTAAAGTTTTCACAAGTTGTGAGCCTGCAATCGCTTAGGATCGTTGATCTTGCTAGATCAACATATCAACGATGCATATCGATCCCGCTATGAACGAGCATCTTTGCTTTGCAGGGATCGGAAGGGAAATTAAGGTATCTGCTAGTTGTGAGCCCGCAATCGCTCGTGATCGTTGATCTTTTAGCAGGGAACACATGTCAGGCGATCTCGTACTCCAGGAGAAAGCAAGCAAAAGTTGAATGAGTAAAGGGCTCCCAAAGGCCCAAAACCCGAACTCCCGAAGTAATTATGGACCATTGATCTCAAATCAACAAGAGTCGTTGATCTTTGCAACAATATCACCTGAAGGCCCGAAGTCTCGAAGTTAACGAGAGGTTGCCAGGTCAACCAGGAGAAAGTTGCTTCGAGAGATTTCCAGCCAAGCGTCCCGAAGTCCTGAAATAAATCTAATCCATTGAAGGTTGAGGCCACGCGTCACCAGATCTCTCACTTCGGGAATTCAACATTTCGGAGAATTGCGCGAGCAAGCAGGAGAAAACTCTCGAAGCCCGAAATCCTAAAGTAAATCTCAGTCGTCCAAAACAAAAGGACACGTGGAGGTAGATCTAGCACTTCGAAGGATTGTGCGACCAAGCAGAAGAAAAAGGCCCAAAGATCGAACTCTCAAAGTGAATCTCGACCGTCTAAATCAAGAGGACAAGTGGAGGCAGAACGCGCACTTCGGAGGATTGCGCGAGCAAGCAGAAGAAAAAGGCCCGAAGCCCAAACTCCTAAAGTGAATCTCGATCGTCCAAATCAAGAGGCCACGCATCACCAGGTCTCTCACTTTGGGAATTCGGTACTTCGGAGGATTGTAAGAGCTATGCATCAAAAAGGCCTAAACTCCCGAAGTAGTTGTGGACTGTTGATCTCAAATCAACAAGAACCATTGATCTTTGCAATAAGGAGCAGGGTCCATCCGAGAGCGACATGTAGCAACAAAAGCAGGGCTTTCCCAAATCGCAAATTGTGACCAGATCGACAACCACGCTTCATTGCGAGGACAAAATATGCTCGAACAATAAAATTCTTGAGCGGTCCCGCAATTGAAACCATGGTATAGAGAAAGTGCTACGTGGCGGGAGGTGGTGAATTGCGGGCCCAAAAGCGGTGTGGATCCAAACCGCCTTTGAAAGGCCCCGCAATCATGTGCTTATATAACTCCAAATCCGACAACAACACGTGGCCGCCACCTAGGCGTTAAGTCATGCTCCAATCCCAAGGAGGATTTAGTTAATGGAAAGGGACTGGTAGTTGAAACCTTAGCTCAGTCCATAAATAGAAGACATGGAAGCTATGGCTGAGGAGACAGAGTTGTCAACCCAAGGTACCACAATGGACGGTTTCTTCTTGCAGACCCATACTGATCTGAGCTTGTGTCTGACAGGAGGAAACACACACAGTCTGACAGAAGGATGCACAGACGAAAGCTTTGAATGGGATGGCCAGATCACACTCTTGGCAGTTGTGGATTGATCTGATTATAAATAGATCATTTTAAGATTTTGTAACGAGGGGGGGGTTCAAAGGCTGGAAAGCCAAGAGAATTTTAGGAGCAGGGCTCTGTATTTTTTAGTTTGTAAGTCTGAGGGCTTGGATTGTAAATATTATGTTATTGAAGATTCTTTGAGTAGTTTTTATCAGATTGTCTTCTTAGTTTACATGTTGTTATGTTTTTCTTATCTAGATGTAATCTCTCTGATCTATGGATTCCTGAGGCGGTAGAGGATATGCTGTCATCTTGCCCATTTTTCATGGTTTATCACATAGACGTTATTCTTTTTCTCCTTGTTTGTATGTAATCTCTCTGATCTATGGATTCCTGAGGCGACAGAGGATCTACTGTCATCTTGCCCATCTTTCATGGTTAATCACTCAGACCCTTCCTGTTTTCCTTCTTTTCTGAATGTAGTATTTTTTATTCATGGATTCCTGAGGCAGTGGAGGATCTGTTGTCATCTTGCCCATGTTCATCGTTCATCAGTCAAACCCTTCATGTTTTCCTTCTTGTCTAAATGTAGCATTTGTGATTCATGGATTCCTGAGGCGGTGGAGGATCTGCTGTCATCTTGCCCATGTTTCATCGTTTATCACTCAGACACATTCTCTTTTTCTTCTCCTCATCACCACATAAATCCTTTTTCTGATAGGCAGTTTAAATGCCTTCATTATTCATGATACTTATGACTCCATAGCCCAACAGTCGAGGACTGATCTGTAGCGACCTCTATTATCTTTTCCTTTCTTCGCAATCTTGCCCTAATCCACCTACTCAAACCATTTCAATACATTTACATTTTGATGGGTAATGGGCTTATCCTCTTGCATTCTAAGGGTGATTCTCGGTGCTAACAACCTGTCTGAAACAAAGATCAAAAGTGAGAAATACAATACGAAATGAGATCAAAACTCTTCTAGTGTTGTGATCAAACATTCATCCAAGGTAACTTGGAACCAATACAAGAAGTTTATCCTAGATTAGATGTTAGTTGTATCTGGTAAATGATTACATTAAGCATTTATCTCAATATGCTCACATGCTACCAGGTATAATACTTTTCAAAGACTGCTTCCTCAACTATAGTGCTTACTTGTAATGGGGTAGTTATCAACTTGTCATGTGCAACTTTGAATCTTATCAACTTAAATAATCAAACCTGGAACCTGGAGTCTTGTCCTCAAGAATGAGTGTGTTGCTTTTCTTCCAAGTCTCCTTTACTCAAGATGACAAGTGTTTTTTTCATTATGTCTTCTGTACTAAGACAATATGTTATCTTGACAGAAAGTTGGGTTAGAGAATAAACTCATGATCTCAACTTTAATCCATCTAATACCTTAACTTTAATTTTTGACAAAAGGTTAGTATGATGGTCATAGCTTCAAGATGCAACCTAGATCAAAATAATGTCATAACAAATAGATGCATATCAGAATGATCAAACCCAGGTTGTATTATTCCTCTAAATGTGTTGGATCTTGAGATCCTTTTGGATCTATGGCAAGAGATCCTTTCTCCTGCAAATACCCTTTAAAGCTTAACAGTTTAAACATATGTGAATACATACCTTTGATAGTATTTGCAGGTAGTGGCACCATCTAGTAGCAACGGTAATAATTACCAACTCTTAAAAACTTCAAGGGTAACTGCAACTGGTATTGCAGTTGATACTTCAACTAATACTGCAACTGCAACTGATTCTGAAACTGCAATTGCAACTACAACTTAGGGTTTTACGAGGAAACCCTAATTTTTCAAACTTCAAATTTTGAAATTCTGATCCAGGGGCTAGATGCACTGAGCTGAGGTGAGTAAGCTGGTGCAGTCAGATTTTTGAAAATCCAAATTTTACCCCTTGAAACTGAGCTTGCGGAAATCTGGACTAGTACTTCTGGTACTGGTTCTCTAGGACTTCTGGTTTTCTGGTTTTCTGGTACCAGTCAAAACTAGGGTTTGACTTTCCGGAGTATCTAACCACTGAAAAGGTGCGCTCAAGGTTCTGTTTCCGTCCTTATACACACTTACAAACGTGAGCTAAGTCCTGCTCACTTAGTATGTCCTTGGAGGCACAATGCCTAGGTTCAAAGTCCACGCTGTCACTTTGACTTGAACCTCTTTCGTCTAGGCTTACTCCTAGGGAAGCCAAGGGGGGTAGACCCTAGTTATTAAATGAGATTAACGTTATGTTCTAGGAGTTGGTTTTAGTTAGTTACAAGGTTGGGGAGAAAGACTAACCTATGATGCAAAGGCAGCAATGCAAGATGCAGTGATTTACTTATGACAAGCAAGCCCTTTCCTAAGACAACTAAGACTAGTGCCTAAGATTGGGCAAAGGGGTCAACTAATGTTTGAGGGGTTTAAATTACAATGATTATAAAAGATTACAAAGAAGTACAACTATTCCACAACAATGTTAGATACAACTACTTACAACTGAAAAACGAAATGATAGATGTTACAACAATTATAAGCAAGAGATATACAAAATTATACAAAATTACAACAAGAAAAGTCTAAGAGCTACAAGATACAAAGATACAAAGAGACTTATTAACCGTGTGCTTGTATGTGCAGGAAATTAAAGATATTCAAACTTCAAAGCATAAAGATTATCAACACATCAAGCCAAGCATGCCCCAATAGCACTTACTCTATTGGACTGCTTATCAATGGCAACCACAACACTCAAAACCCAACAAGATAGTGCCTCCAAAGGGGATGCACAACCTCTTGAGGGATCACACCATAAAGAACACTAATCAAATAAAATGAAATGCTTTTGAAGAACAAGTGCTCCACAACATAAAAGATGACACTTAGATGATTAATCCACAAAGATAAAAGAAATAGACTTGCATGTAAAATTAAAAGTGAAGAGTGCTTGCAAGTATTACTTAGATGACAACCATAAAATATACCAATGAAGAGATGCCCAAATGCTTAGTGAATTAGAGAGTCGCTTAAAGATTATTAAATTTTGAGTTACTCCTAGCTATGTGTCAACCCAAAATTCTCCTCCCCCAATTGCCAAATGGTTGTTGGATGCTCAAGAAGTAAGGCAACGAGGCCTACCCTAGCTTCACAGGTCAACCCTAAGATCCGAGTACTCCCGGAAAGGACGTCGCGCACCGTGAGACCGTCCCCAGCCTAGCACCTTTCGTTGCCTTCCTCAAACCCCGTTTTAGATGGCGAAGATGGTGAATTAAGGTGTCYTATTAAGTCTAGTAAATTATTATACCTATGGACTAAGTATTTTAGGGTGTTTAAGAGTGTTTAGGTGACTTTTACTTGTCTAAAAATAGTGAAATAAGCCCAAAACCGAAACTTTTATCTAGCCAGAAATGTTGTTCTTAAACCATGAGATTATAGCATTCAAACATATAAGAAACTTGAAAGATACTTGCTGAAATGAAATGTTGTTCCTACACCATTCACATACCAATGTACTTGCAAACTTGAATGAAAGTAGATGCTTTAAGAGATAAGATATTTGCAAATGAAAAAGATTATTTTAAACCATCATTATTTAGCCATTGCATTAAGATAGATGCTATGAAAATTACTTGCAATAACTTAAAGCATAAAAGAAAATTTATGCCTCCATGGGCTTAAGCTAAGATTTAGTTATGTGAGTGTGAGATCTACTTCTAGAATATTTTAGCCATGAGCATGAACATATTAAAATAAACACACACAACTAACCTAGCCTCACGATTTTGGGGGGTTGGCCGTGCCAATCTCTCACCCAAGGTGTAGGCAACAATGAAATAAAATGGCTTGGAATGAAAAGCAAAAATTAAAAACCACTATCAATGGCACAAGGTGGAGGCAAGCCTTCCTTTTTTGTGCCAAGGGGGTTGGAAGCAAAAAAAAATGGCTTTACAATGCTAGAAAGAGATAAGGAAAGGGTGATTTTCGTTACTCAATCAAAGGATATGCCTTTGGAGTGTTGTGTGACCGAAAGTGGGCAGCATAACCCCTAAACCTGGTAAGCACCTGTAAAAACCAGCAAGCTATTGCTTGCTGGAAATGCTGCACAACACAAAACAAATCAAGAAAAAATTATGTTTTTATGCATAAATTTTTCACAAACAAATATCCAAATAAAAGTTGATTTAAAATGACCTATCTATGATTGTTAGCAACTGAAATATGGAATGAATGAGCAGAAAAATCAGATCTGAAAAACAATGGAGTTTATGTTGGCTTTGAGAGTAGACTCTTCCTTGAGGCTATCCCAACAAAACCCTAGAGGCAAACCTGCAAATCTTGTGAGAAAAGCTACAAAAATAGATAGAATGTGAGTAGATCTAGATGGTAAAACAAAATACTTTGCAATACCCAAATAAACACTTCACTAGATCTATGATAATACTACCACAAATCTATCCAAGAAAAATACTTTGCTTGGAGTTTCTACTCTAGATCTATAAACTTAAAGCATGCATAAGAGAGAAAACTAGAACAAGATCACCTCAATAGTTGCAAAAAGAAACAAGAATACTCTTTGTTTCTTCAAATCCTCCAAAGTCTTTCTATTACTCAAGAGGAGAGTCTTGCAGCGACATGTTGCTCCAGCACTCTCAAGAGCAAAATGGAAAGGAAGCAAAATGAACAAGAGAGAGAGAGAGAAGAGATGAAAATCCAGTAACATAACAATAGCTCAAGATATGGTGAATAAATGAGTGAGGGAGGGGTTCTATTTATACTTGGGAAGGAAAAGCTACCCCTCTTGGATAAGTTACAAGTGTCACACATCAAAGAAAAGTCACTTTTAGGGTTTTGGTAAGTCAAGGTTTTGGCATGGATGGATGAAGTGGCAATGAGTTGGAGTGAGTTGGCAAAGCTTTGACAAGTCAAATGATGAGTTGTAGGGTCTAGGGAGGCATACCAAGGGATAGAATAAGTCTCCTATTAATTTTTTTATTATTTTTTAACTTTTTTGAGACTTTCTAGAAGGGAGGCACACCACTCTAGGGAAAGTGACGTTTTTGCTTAATAGCTAGGTGAGGGGGTAATGTGAGGGTTGGAAAAGGTTAGGAAACATCTCTCTCACACTTTTCCATCATTACTTTATCCCATTAGCTCATAAATTACAAAAATGACATTTTACCTATGTCATGATTTAGCAATTAAAATTGTTGTTTTGACTGACTGAGACTCCTGGTGGACAAACACCTGGCAAAATTTGTCCAACTGAGTTGAAACTTGGTCCAAGGGTGTAGGGGGTGTCTTTCCATTTCTTTTGAGCAAAAATACCCCTATCAAAATCCCAAGGAACCATTTTTTACAATATTTGCTCAAAAATAATTAAAATTAATTAATTAAATCACCCAACCTTAGGCAATTTTAATTAATTAAAAAAAACCTATCTAGACTCGATGGAATTCCACGAAACTTTATGAGATGTCATACATGGTCATTTACATCATTCCTAAACACTAGCTACCAAAAGATAACTCCATTAGAACGTCTTTCACCACTTTGGAGGAATTATTGCTAGTGGGAGGGAAAAACTCAAGGGAAATTAATAAGGCTGAAAAGCGCAATTAATAACCTGAGGATAAAAAACCCTCGATGAAAGGAACTCCCCTAATGAAGAAATCTCAAGGAAACTGACCTAACTATGATCCATGAAGACCTATTACATTATTAACCCACGCAGGGGTGCGGAAATTTCGTTTACAAAAATATGTGTTGGAGGCAAAAAATGCCCAGTAGAACCAAATAATCTTCGACATATTAGCATCTGATGATGCATCTCTTCATGGTACATGGAGTTGACCCCCTAGTTGAATAGGCGGTCAACAGGTTCCAAAGAGTTCCCTAGGCTAGGGCGCACTTTTCTAGATGGTTTTTAGGCTGATATTCCTCTTCAACAAAAAGACCTAATTTTCTTGTACGGCAACAGTGACGTTTTTCTTTATCCCATGAAAGATTCTCTCTTCAGCTTAGCTCTAATGCCATGTTAAGTTTTTAACTATTATTAGGTTTCTTTTCAATTTACTAGATAACAATAGCATAGGTAGAATCGCTGAGAGAAACACAATCACAAGATATACAACATTTATCCTGAGAAACCCTCATGGAGGAGAAAACCTAGCAAAAACTTCATTAATATAGATAGCCAATACAATGCCAAGACAATAAACCAAAACACTAGAGAATATCTAATGAAGCGTTGGCTTCCTTTATTTATACTAGCTGACAGGTGCTAGAAAGGTGTCTCTTGATTGGGCAGGGCCGACTTGTCTTCTTACTGGTTAAAACCACTTTAATTAGGCCTGGGGGGCGACTTCTTGATTTGCATAATACAATTAGAATTTGACCAATCCGCAAAAGGGGATTTGGTTAATTACAAAGCCTGACATCATCAATCCACAAAAGGGGATTGATTTAATGAATAATGACTCAATAAATAAATAGAATACTCTTTGCAATTACAATATTTCAACAGCATGTGCATCCAAAACCACCTCATCAAACTAAACAATTGCTCAAAGACTCTATGCAACTTGCCAAGTTTAGGTATGGGAGGGTTGACAAAGTGACCTATTGGGTGAATCATCCCCTAGGTCAAGGAGTGTTTCCCAGGTGAAACCCTTCTCTAAGACATGTGGAAAAGATGATACGGATGGGGGGGAAATGTCAACCACCAAGGTGAAACAGGGCAAAAAGCATAATGTCCAAGCAGACGTTACATAATCAAAAGCAGTTTTAAATGCAACAAACTCAAATGCCTCAAATATTGAAATGACACTCACCATAATACTTGGCTTGTACCTCATGGAGCAAGACCCAATGTCTTCTGGAAGAAAGTTGGTGTGTGGATACCCTCACGATGAACCTGAGATCTGTGGTGGTGAAGTGGGCCTCTGTCTGTGCAAGTGGAAATGTTGGTCAATCTGTTTCTCGTCACTTCATGTCTGCAACTTGAGGGCCTCAAGACATCATCTCCTTAGTTATCCCTAGACTTGGGGATAACATTATCTATTCCTAAACAGATTTTGCACTCCCTCAGAACTTCACTATGAGTGTGGGTCAAAATGAATCACAATTTCCAATAGCCATGTCCAAAGATGGCACTTAAGTGAAGATAAGTTCAATCGTCAAAAATAAGGAAAACTGCAATGTGGAATAATGGACGGTTTTTAAAATTTAAACCAGATTAATATAAGAGGAAGAACAGACTAAAATGATTTTGGTAATCATGGACTAACCCATTATGCCAGATCATGGAATGTTTTATGAAGCCACCAACTTATGTTGAATTCAACAAAAGCAAACTAGGCCTTAGCATTGCTACAAAGTTTTAATTCTTCATAAAGGGCACCAAACCAAACTAACATGAGAAGATAAGTTCAATCATCAATAATATGGAAAACTGCAATGTGGAATAACAGAAGGTTTTGAAATTTAAACCAGCTTAAGCTAAGAAGAGGAAGAACAGACTAAAATAATTTTGGTAATCATGGACTAACCCATTATGCCAGAACATGGAATGTTATATGAAGCCACCAACTTATGTTGAATTCAACAAAAGCAAACTAGGCTTTAGCATTGCTACAATGTTTTAATTCTTCATAAAGGGCACCAAACCAAACTAACATGAGAAGTAAATGAAAAACAAATAGAGGGATTTTCATCTTACCTCACAAACAAGAGTAAGGATCAGATAATTTATTGTGACAAACCGGTATAGTGCAAGGCTGAAACACACCAACAGAAGTGCATGATGTACTAAGAGTGAAGGTGCCTGCGGGTTATATAAATGGTTGTTCAGCATATCCCATTGGTCATAAGCAAAATATCCACAAGAGAAGCACAATGCCTTGAATGCACCCAACCATAAACCATTAAACAGCTCCTCATGGTCAAACATCTTTCTTGCACCCTTATCGATCCATTCATGTAGGAGCACCAGCATCACTGCACATGCATTGGAAATGCTCGTCAACAATATAAGAGTATAGTTTTCTAACACATTATATATCATTATAAAGACACACATTCACCAACATTTAGCAATGAGGAAATGAAGTGATATATTAGATTCTTCACAGCTTGAAAAAGCAGTCCTTTCTCCACTTACTAGCTGGTCACTAACCAAAGCCATATTCTTCCATTCTATTTAGTCTTACATAAGTTCCTATTATATTATTGTTTGTCTGGAAAAATTGGTTTTGATCATGTCCTACAAGACTTTTCATTTTTTCCAAAGGGAAAACAAATCCAAAATCAGTTGAGAAACGATTACTTCTATGTGGATAGGTCGTTTGCATTGGTTCAGCTTTAATCTGCAATTATAAGAATCATTTTTTTTTCTGACCAAGAAGGAAGCTTTCTGGCAGTTGGCCCTTTGACAAATTGGTTGCAAGAGGCAGTTTGGCCAACCTGTTCATAAAATGTTGGTATTTTACCTGCTTTCCAAATGTCAGATTTGGCAAATTATATGTTAGTACACTTCTCATCTTGCACATTTCTGTTGTCTCCCATGATGGGTTGAACTTTGGTTTCCGGTTGAGCTATAAGTGAATGTGATCCCTTTTCTCCTATCATGGGCAGTCAGAATTTTGGACAATATTGTGAAGGAAAGAAATATAGCATACAGCCTGTAAGTGTTGATTAAAGAACACAACATAGACAGAAAAGCAAAAGTGTAGAATGTAACTGTTCAAAAATCCTTTCCCATATATACTTGAACCGTATCACTTTATGTTCTTGAGGATATATAGCTGCAAATGAAAATTTTATTACGGAGGGCCTTCCATTCTAAATGAAAGGTAATGATTTATGCCATTATCCATCATTGTTATTGCTTTTGTGTTCTGTGATCCACCAGTGGAGAATAGAAAGGATTTTACTCATGGACTTAGATATTTAGAGTTCTATGATAGATGGTCTAACCAAACATGTGTCTTCTTTTTATTGCAAAATTTGACTTCGCCACAGAAAAGACTAATGTTTTGTGCATCAACAACATTATAGCATAGACTGATGGATATAGACAATGTGGATAACATGTTTTGTGTTGAAGATAACAGTCAAGCATTGGTATGCTTTGTCACAAATTAATTCCCTCACAAGGAGCAAGATACTCCATCAAATGAAAGAGAGTATAATCAAAGTTACACAAATTGATGTTTGATTCTCATGAAGGTATACCTTGTCATACACAATCATTCTTGCTAATGCAAAACTTATTTATCTTGATTCTTCATTTAGACAACAGGTCAATGCCTATGATATCATTCACTCAGTCGTGGACAAGAAAAACAGAATTTGAGCTTCTGTGCAAACAAGACAAGCACTCATAGAGAAGACTCAATTTACTGGATTGCCATAGGCAACCATTTAAGGTATCATATTAAACTCAATTAAACTCACTGTCCATAGATATAATATATTTTCAATCCCTTGTTAGTTCATAGTTTAAACTATTGCTTTCAAAGAAATTGCCAACGTTGTTCCATGGATAGAGTTCTGTGATATGCATGAAGAAATCCAACAATTTATTAGAAACCACTACCATTCTCAGGGAATTGGGCAACACCATGAACTTCAGTTCTTAAAAGTTGTTGAAACCAGAATTACATACCACGAGATTCTGTTGAAGTGAAGGTATGAGGTGAAAGAGACATTATCTGTTGTTGTAATGACTGAATGTAGCAACTCTGGAGACAATTTAACACAAAAAGAGGCAGGTTTATTTGAAAATTGGCGTTCTTGAGAATAGATGGAATCAAGCTGAATTCTTTCTTTCACTTTGTGGGCCTCTAGTCAATATGCTCCAACTTTCTTAGATGGATGTGCTTATGATGGGAGATGGTTATGAAGTTACAGGTCATATGTTGGAGAGAATTCAATAGTATTTTGAATAGAAGGATCCAATATTGTTTGAAAATGTCAAGCAGACAGAGGTGTGAAATGAACAAAGTTCATTTACTGAAAAAAAATCCAACATAAGGACAATAAACAGAAATCCATATAGGACAAATAATAAATAAAGAATAAGATAGATGAATGATATCACTTACAATGACCTCCATGATGCTATATATACACATTGACTACTCATGTTGGTTGAATGGTCATGTCCTTTAGTTAGGTCATGTCCCTTGGTTAGGATGTGACACTTCATTTTTATTATTATTACTATTATTATTATTATTTATTTGATGTTATGTATATATTATTTTCATTACATTGTCTTCCCCTTAGAAATGCTTTGTCCTCGAAGAATATTTATGGAAAAACTTTATCCCTTGTTCTGGCTTGTAATGCCTTCTCATGATTCTCTGTTCTTATAGCTGTGGTGGTTGACGATACAAGACGATGTGATCTTCTAAATGCTGACCAAAATTGTCAAATTATAAGAGGGTATGACCACCCTAATTCGATCCTTTGTGGAACATTGCGCTTATAGGATTCCTAAGATGAACTTTTATTATGAGACTCAATAGCACTGGCATCGATATTCTTCAGAATATAAGTCAATTGTTTTTGTTCATTGTGATGTTGATATACTGTTTGGTTAAGGTATTGGCTCTTGTGATTAGGATGTTGATAAAGTGTCCTTGTAACTTGATCTTTCATTCTCATACTTGTAGTGTTTTTTGATGAATTTTTGGTATTATGTCATTTTCATATGCTAATTCGCTTTGCTAATAATTGAATTTCTATTGGTAAGTACACTTAGATTTCCCATTGTTTGTACTTCAATATCTGAAGATATCCTTACTTCAACTAGATTTGCACATTCATGAGTTGTGATGTTGATTGGATCTGTATTGGTTCCTTCCTCCAAGACTTGGATTTTTACGTCTGAAGACTTTTTTAGTTCCATAGGTTCAGTGATTGTTTCTTTATCAAACAATGCTTCTTTATTGGTAAGTTGCTCTAACTTGTTTTATGGCGACTTTTTATCATTCTTTAGCTTCTTAATTTGTGTAAGTAAGATTTGATTATGATTCCTCAAGAGTACAAGTTATTCATTATTTTCTGACTTGTCAATTTTATTTTTAAGGTCTTGATTCTTTGGTGTCTCATCTTTTAACCTTTTGATTTGTTCAAGCAACCTTTGATAAAGGTTCCTTAAGTGGAAATTTTCTTCATCTTTTTCTGAGAAGCTCTTCTCGAGTTTTATTCTGAGGTTTTGATTCTCCACTTATAAATTTTGATTACATTGGGTTGTGATGCCTTGTAAGAGTGGTGCTTGATGCTTGACTTGCAAGCTAGATTTTCTTTTCTTCAGCTCATGGGCTACATGTTCCTCATTTTTTTTCCAAATTCTTGTATCGAGAGATTGACTCCATTTTCAAGAACTATTTGAAATCGATCAAATTCTTCATATATTTCCCTAACTATATCTGTTGATATCACCATGATTACTATAAAAATTCCTTCAATAGTACCTTTAATATTAAGTGAGTATGCAAGTTACTAGGATCCCACAATTAATATGCTTTAGTGACTCCTCTGTTTTATTTTACCTTCTCCTCTGCAATATCAAATTTGAGCATTAATTTATCTTCACTAAACTTTAGTGAAATCTTCTACAACAGAACATTTTTTCTTCAATAGACTTTTTGAATTAAAATAGCCAAAAGCCTAAATGTGGTTAAAGACCCAAAGATCAGAGAAACCCTGATAAGATGAGTGGCCAAGGGCCAGATCAGACAAGGTCTAATAAGAAGAGTGGCCAAGGGCTGGATTAGAAGCATAGCTCTGATACTAATGAAATGAACAAAGTTCATTCACTGAAGAAAAATCCAACATAAGAAGGACAATAAACAGAAATCCATATAGGACAAATAATAAATAATGAATAAGATAGACAAATGATATCACTTACAATGACCTCTGTGACAGTATATATACACAATGACTAGTCATGTTGGTTGAATGGTCATGTCCTTTAGTTAGGTCATGTCCCTTAGTTAGGATGTAACACTTCATTTATTATTATTATTATTATTATATATTATGTTCATTACATTGTGAGTAGATGTGATATATATAGCATCTGCTTGCATGCATTAGCCAGTGCTTTGAACCCCAAATTTTGTGATGATGCCTACATGAGATGGTTTGGAGGTAGGACAGTACCTCCAAACAAAGATAAGGAGGTGGTTACTGGATTTCAAGCTACGTTTTTGAAAATGTCCAAATCCAAAAGAAACCTTGGGGCTTCATAAGAAGTTTGCCAAACTTAACGCTGGTAGTCTATTATTGATTCATTGGAGATGTGCAAGCTCTTGCTGATAGAGGCCAAATGAGGCCAATTTCATTATGGTCATATTAAAGCTTTTATGTTCAATTGAAGACTAGCAATTCATGTACTCTTCAAGAAAGCATAACAATTATTATTATCCAATTACAACTATATTTTGAATGCGATAAAGTATTACATTACATTGATGAGATGTTGAATATTTCTCGAAATTAAAATCCTAAGTCACCAACTATTTTGCCACAAAGAGAAAGTAGAGCACATATGGTTTCATTCACCCCATGAAGAGAAATGAGTTGGCATCATCAAATGCATGTGACTTGTATATATTCAGACAATTCCTTTCCTTCCACCCCATGCAAAGGAAGAGTACAAGGAGGGACCTGCAAAGTTTTGGGATATTTATCTTGAATATGGAGATCTGAATGTTAGTTGGGTAATTTATCATTAGGGACTAAAGGCTCATCTAATTCCCTGGCCCTTATGGAAGAGGATGGGGACTCTATTATAAGACCATTACTCTATACTAGAGGTCTAACTATTTTCTTTTGTCATTGTGTTAACAAGGGGGGACTATTAGCTTGGTTCCACTACCATTGTTATGAAATGATCCTTTGATGCCTATAGCAAAACTTTTATATTTAACTAAAATAAAAGATGTTAGCAAGGATGTTAGATAGAAGAAGAGATGTGATGTTAATCTTGGGATTTTAATCTTGAACATGGAAATCTAGATGTAACTTGGGTAGTTTGTCATTAGGGATTGAAAGCTCATCCAATGCTTTGCCTCTTATGGAGGAGGATAAGAACTCTATCATAAAACCATTACACTATATTGAAGGTCAAAGTATTTTCTTACAGCGTTGTGTTTTGGGATGTTAATCTTGAACATGGAAACCTAGATGTTACTTGGGTAGTTTGTCATTAGGGACTTGTTATCGCACAGTTTGTAATTTGGATAGTAGATGGATGAAAAGAGGTCAAACTGGTGTAACTAAACCAATCCCACCTACTGTCACCTCAATGGGAGGGTTCTTTCTGTTTAGGGAGGTAAGGCCCAGGGGAGACGTCCCGGGTAACTTGGGGTTTTGAGAAGGCAAGAGGCTTTAGCAAGGCTAAGTGATAATGATCCTGTTAGAATATAGAGGATTGTGCTCGTTTAACCATTGACGATACCCTCGTCACCCAACCACAGGCCGAAGCCACCCTCCGAGCACCTTGACCTTGACCGAGAAGAGAATCCTGGCTGCAATCAATAGCCAAGAGAGGCTAAATGCACCAAGCAAGAGAATAGAAACTAAATTGAACAGATGATCCCACCCAGAAGCTAGCGCACCACTTTCCCAGCTCTCCCAAAAACTTGCGCACCAAACTGTTGCTGCCTGCAACTGCCTGGGCAGATTTTGCTCTCACTGCAACTGCTGAGATGATGAAATAATGAAACTAGCGCCCTGTATTTATAGTGGACTGGCCAGTCTAACTGGGGTTGACTTCTCCTTCTGGGCATCAATAAATTCAATATAAATATATTTGTTCAGCCGACAACTTTGTCTAGGGTTTCCTTCAATTCTTTGCTTCCTTCCGGAGGATTCTAGTCTCGTCATAGGTCACAATAGAGGTTCATACCTCCTGAAGCTACCATAATATTAATACTCCCTCCTAGCTAGGGAGGTATGGTCTTGAGCACGACAGACCATTCAACTGGTAGCACCACGAGCACCTGTCATTATTATCCGACTGGATAATCTCCTATGACAACTAGTACAATATCAATTAATAGAACACACCTGTGTCTATTCCAGTAGTACACAACTACTCAAACTTGTGAAAC
>ML785030.1:630769-651264 GCA_009831015.1 Picea engelmannii | reverse complement strand
ATGATGTATCAGTTTTTATACTAATACATATTGATGCAGATGATGATGGCATTCCTTTGAGAATGACGATGCTGTCGATGAAGAAAACTTCCGATGATTTATAGATACGCCAGTCAATGTTCCAAGATGATATTGATGATGCTATCCTCTCACCCACTTGATGTTGTTGATGATGTTGTCCTCTCTCTCTCGCATGATGTTGCTAAAGAATACTCTTCTTGTTAAGGGGGAGTGTTGAAATAATGTAACTGCAAAGAGAATTCTTATTATTATTGATATATTATTCATAGGATCAATCCCCATTGTGGATTGATCATGTCGGTTATTGTAATAGGACCAAATCCCCTTTTGCGGATTGGTCAAAAGACAATTGTAATAGGCAGAGTAAGAAGTCGGCCCCAGCAGATATTAAAGAAGCCCAGAAATATAATAAAGGTGGGTTTACCCACCTAGTTTGAGAAGTCGGCCCTACTAGTGAAGAGACACTTCACATGTGCCAGAATTGTATAAATAAAGAGGCCAACGCCTCACTTAAACACACAACTCGCTCATTTGAGAGACAAGTTCAGATCTGTTGCTGGAGAAAAAGGAGAGAGAGAGTGGCGCATATCTGGGAGAGGACTCTTTGTATTAGTTTAAGAGATCTCTTGGCATTGTATTGGCTATCTATATTAAGGAAGTTTTGGTGGGTTTTCTTCCCCTAGAGGGTTTCCCAGGATAAATGTTGTCTCTTGTGATTGTGTATTTCTCAGTGATCTTGGATTATGCTATTGTTATCTAATGAAATGCAAACATCTATAATAATGGCTTAAACATTAACACCTTTAGCATGAGCAACTAGGGCTTGGTCTTCATCCCTTAATAGTACTGCTTCTCGGTTGGCTACTCTTGCTTCTTCTTGAACACATTCTTTCCATAGACGGTCAAATTGGAGTTTTTCTTTTCTTGCACAAATGGTTTGGATGAAGGCATCCCAAGGTCTTGTGAGACCATTAAGAGTTTTCATGATGAGTTCATCTTCATCCAAGTTGTTTCCAATTGCTTCTAGATGTTCTTTGAAATGAGTAACCCTAGAGAAATAGTCTTAGAATTGTTTCTCCTTTCTGCATCTTTGTATTCTTGAGTTGGGTTCTCAAGTTCTTTTAGTTGATGTTCTTTCCTTCATACATTTTGATTAGGGCATCAAATATCTCTTTTGGAGTATTCTTAGAAGACACTTGAGGGATCAAATGATCTTTAATGGAGTTTGCAATGATCATTTTGGCCCTAACCATATCCTTCTTGTACTTTGCTTTGGCTGCATCTTCTTCGGGTTCTGGTACATTTTCTTTTATGAATTTTGCAAGGTCATTCTCTTCAAGAATGAGTCCAATTATGTACTTCCAGGCACAGAAGTTTTCCACACCTTCTTGCTTGTTAACAAGCTTGGTACTTGCAGACATCTTGACCTAGAGCTAGGAAAATTACCAGAAAATGGAAATGCTCAGAAAGTGAATCTGAACTTACCAGGAGATGCGTTGGGCTAAGACGAATAGGCTGGAGTTGTTTGATTTCAAAAAATCCAAATTTTACCCCTTGAACTAGACCTACGTAAATCTGCACTGGTACTTCTGGTATTGGTTCTAGTTTCCTGGTTTCCTGGTACCAATCAAAACTAGTGTTTGACTTTCTTGAGGCTTTGGCCACTGAAAAGGTGCGCTCAAGCTGCCAAGTGATGCACTAGGCTAGGGCACACTTCCCTAGGTGGTTTTTAGTCAGAAATTCCTTTCCAATAAAAAGCCCTAATTTTCTTGTACGACAACAATGACGTTTTTGGATACCCAGTAAAAGGTGCTCTACTCAGTCAAGCTTTGATTCCATGTTAAATTTAGAGTTGTTATTAAGTTATTTTCAATTTACTAGATCATAAAAGCATAAGTAGGATCACTGAAAGAAACACAATCACAAGGTACACAACATTTTATCCTGGGAAACCCTCATGGGGGAGAAAACCCAGCAAAAAAATCCTCAATAATAGATTGCCAAGACTAAAGACCAAAACCACCAAGAAGAGACCAAAAAAATCTTTCAAACTCTCTTGATTTGAAACCCTAACTAACCCTACTAACCCTAGCGTCTAGACTAAGCCTAGAAGATGATGACGTCCAGCCTTATTTGAACTTGTGTTTGGACTAAAAGTTGCGGCTGAGTCATCTCTTGATAGCCATAGAGGTTTTAAGCTTTTTCATTGGCTGATTTGTTAAAACGTTCACCTCTTTGACTAGCTAACCCTAACCCTAAAAACAGCAACAATATAGGTGACGTCATACCTGTCTAAAACCCTAGCTTGGCTTAAAACGTTTTGACATTTGTCACCTGATTTGATAAACTTTGAGTTGTTGATTGCACTTATAAGCTTGTTTGACACAACGTCCTTCTCTTTGTCTCTCAAACTAACTTGATTTAGGGCTGACGTCACTTCTGTAGCAGCAGCAAATATTGATGATGTCAAGCCTCTTTTAGCCATTATTTAAGTGTAAAACTTTGTGATTTGGTTGGGCATTGAAGTATAAATTATTTTCTTTGGTTTAATGAGCAAAACGTTCACTTTTTGCCCTCCAAAATTGACCTAATATTAGGACTGACGTCACCCTAATTCTGCAATTGTGACGCAGCAACAGTATTTATATATGAGCAGATTTATGATATTTACTGCATTGTGATATAATAAAGATCTGATTTTACACATTCAATGTTGTAATGTCTTTGTGTATTTATTGAAGAAGTGACATTAACATAAGCTTTATTTGCAATCATTGACTTCGTCAATAAATTATTGCTCATATATATTTAAAGATAGTCATTAAATTGTGAAGTACTAACCACTGCAGCACGTTCTAGTTCTTTTTGTCTTGTCTCGCAAACAGGTGCCATTCAATGGAAGATTTTCGCATTGACTATCTCATCTTGGCAGTAATCTGTGAAGGGAAGCCTATCCTTACCCTTTGAAGCCTTAAACCTTGATCTTTCTCCTTCAGAACCCCAGATTACTAGGGACGTCTCCCTTGGGATTAGCCACCCTAAATAGAAAGAGCTCCCCATCGAGGTGACAGTGGGTGGGGAAGCTCCTGTTACGCCAGTTTGAAGCCTTGACTCAAACTACCTAAACCCTTCCTACAAACTGTGCGATAACAAGCCCATCCAAGCACCCATGAAGGGTGTCGGACCTGTTATCCTCCATTGCTAGGGATAACTAAGGAGATGATGTCTCGAGGCTCTCAGGTTGCAGACATGGAATACCAAGAGGAAGATGAGCACGCAGGGGCCCCTATCATACCACACATCACCATCTAATCGATGGCAGCAGCATCCACTACACCTAGCTTGGCCCATAGAGGACAACATGTCTTGCTTCATGAGGTAACAAGTCCGGTGTCGTGGTAAGTCTCATTTTAATATTTGAATCATTTGAACATGTTACAAATGATCTTTTCTTGATTTTGAAAACATTTTCTTGGAAATTATGCCTTTTGCCTCATTTCACCTTGGTGGTTGACATATTGTCCTAGCAAGTGGGTCACCCTCGAGGATAGGGTTGCTACTAGGGGGTCTCCTTGCAAATGACTAGCAATGTCCACTTGCACATACGGAAGCCTGCTCTATCACCACATTCAAACCCATTGTCAAGCATCCACCACACCAGCTAGCTTCTGGAAGGCAGATGGGTCTTGCTCCATGCAGTACAAGTCAGGTATTGTGGCAGGTAATCACCCTAATATTTGAGGCATTTAAACATGTTGTATTTAAGTTCCTTTTGATTATAAAATGTCTGCTTGGACATTGTGATTTTGACCCTGTTTCACCTTGGTGAGTGTCATAGATTTCCTAGTAAATGGGCAACCTTTGGGGAAGGTTTGTGACTGGAGGTCCCTTAAGGGGTTATCGTGCCATTCCCGACCATAGTTACCACTTTCCACTCATTACATTCCCATCATATTTTCCCGCTTCTAGGCCCTTTAACTTTAGTGACCCAAGAAGGGCATGTACCTCATTTCATGGGAAGAAGGGGCTGAAGGCCCAGAGGAATTGATGTTGGATAAAGAGATAAAATTCTAAATATAGACCTTCCAGATGCTTTGCCTAGGGATCCCCGAGAAAGCAATGAAACGATTTTCTATAAGAAATGGGGGACACACAAGAAATAAATGATAGTGCATGCTTAAGGGGTTAGTTGGAGGATGGGAGGTCTCATCATAAGTCGGTAGGGATGATTTTAAGGATGAAAATTTATTTTAAAATGTAGAAACCTTGGCGAATCTTACTAATCCCTCA
This sequence comes from Picea engelmannii, assembly GCA_009831015.1. Lineage (NCBI taxonomy): Eukaryota > Viridiplantae > Streptophyta > Pinopsida > Pinales > Pinaceae > Picea > Picea engelmannii. The sequence continues at coordinate 646,953 of ML785030.1, read as the reverse complement.
TATGACAACTATACATGTTTGGCGATATTTTTGTAAAAATATTCAAATTTATAAGGATTTTATAAAGTTTGTATAATTTTTTTGTGATTTTTAAGGTAAAATAATTTTATCCTATAGAATTTGGGCGAATAATTTTTAGAATAGCGAATCTTTTTTTGGAAAAAACCATGGAAAATTAGCCCATGAGCGAAATTTAGCCCCTAAAATCATCCATGTAAGTCGGCCTATCATGATCATGGGTATTTAGTCGTATGACATTACCATCATCTGGTCACCAAGCTAGGGTAGTGGCTCTCAGTTACACAATTGAGAGAAAGGGGGTCTCATCACGAGCCAGCCTTCTCATTTCCACGAGGTATTTGTGAATGACACTGTCATTATCTGGACAATGGCCTTCAACTTGTCCCTTAAAACATGAAAGAAATAAAGAATGGCAAGAAGATGGGCTTGGAAAAAGTGCATTGCAAACGAAGGTGCCACACACCCTCTACAAAAGCACCCATAAATGAGATAATACGAGCTCTTGTATGTCGTGAAACTCATTGACCTATGAAGTCTAAATCCCTTTCCACCTCATCACCCATTACATAACCTTGAAAGGCCATCCTTGGGAGCATCCCCTACTTGAGGGTTTTGGTCTACCCAATAGGACTTTTATGACACCCCTCTCACACTTAAACTTGGTCAATTGTATAGGGTCTTTGAGCATTTGTTTAATTTGGTGAGGTAGTTTTGATGCACATGCTTAGGTGCCTTGTTTATTAGATGTGGTTTACACTTGTCACGATAACTTTGACTTGATATCTTTGGAGGGCGTACCTTTTTGTTTTTCAGGACCTTGCTTGGTGGCTAGTTTTGAGAGAACAAGCCTAGCTTGGGCTTCCATGGGGCAAGAAGCCCACAGGTTGGATGCCTAGGGCCTGCACACCGGATCACAGAGACATGCCTTTGGAGACCTAGAAGACACCTTGGATGACCTCACCATGCCCTCACATGCCAAACGACTTGCTCAAGAGGGGAAAAACGTCACCTCTTTTAGGCTTGACGTCATAGAGGGGATAGGGTTTTGGTGGTGATGGAGTTGCACATTAACACTTGGCATGATTTGACCGGAGGAGGCATGGAGAGACTTTAGTACATGATGAGGAGGCTCAAGGAGCCCCAACGACCTCCTTCTCCTTCTCCAACGACTTGGAAGAGTGTCAAAACGTCTCCTAAAGGGGTGATGTCATCTTATTTTTAGGGTTTCTATTGTGCAAAAGTGAAATTTAAATGAATTATTTAATATTATTTGTGTAAAGGGGCAATTTTAGGGTTGTTGACCCCTATCTTGTGGTTTACCCTAAAATTATGTGGACAAGAATACTTGAGGACATTTTGTATATATAGATATGAACTCTATTTCATTTTAACATAACCCTCCCATTGTGAGAGCTACGTGGCTGAAATTTTCACTATTCTTGGGCATTAAGGTGTTTCTCTCTTGTGCAAATGTTTTATGCTACTATCTTTTGGTAAACGGATGAAGAGTGATGTGCACCTCTTGGATGATTGTTCTCTTGATGCTTATGGTGAATTTGCTTGGTGAAACTAGGGTTTGATCTCTCTTGGAATTGGTAAGGAAAAATCTGCATTGTTAGTTATTTCTTGATTTTTCTTGATTATGGTTGTTTGAAACCCTAGGAGGAGTATGTTGGATACACCCTCCATTAAGCTTCATCTAATTTGCTAAAGTTTACAAGTTATTTTTCAAGGATTTTTAGGAGGAATATGTGTGTATACCCTCTTAGATTTACCCTAAGTTTGATTGGCATACCCTAGGAAGTAAAAGGGCTTACACCCCTAGGGCCTTTGTTGATCTAACTGTTTATTTTAAGACTCCATTTACCCAATTTTAAAGGCACCAATCTGAATATTTTGCATTGGAGAAATAAATAGTTGCATTGGGAAACATGATTTTCGGTCATTTCAACTTTCTGCAATCTGAGTTTTGTTCCTTGTGCCTAGAGCACCTCTTAGCTACTAGGGCGTCCCCTCTAAAGGGGTATTGTTTGCTGCTGTTATAAACTTTCATCTTCAGCCATTAGGGCTGCAGAAACCCTAGCTTTCTTTCACTCATAACTTGCTTTTCAACCGTCAGAATTAGCTAAGAGTTTGCCACTTTTAACTACTTGGTCTAGCGCAACTTTTGGGTGGATTCTTTGTGAGTTTTGGTGGTTGTATTTACTACTGTAACAACAAGTTTTCTACAGCCATAAGGCTGCAAAATATTTCTGCAAACATCTTTTATTACAGCCCTGTTTCATTGCTAAAGTCTAATGATATCTTACTTGGGTTGATCTAGTTGTTTCTAGTTTATCTCTTGCTCTTTCAACTAGACTTTTAGCAACTTGTTTTGCAGCATTCATTATCATTTTTATTGTTGATATATACTATTACTAATTGTTGCAATTAGGGACAACAAACTTAACTTGCTTGTCCATCATATACTTGGGCTTGTATCGTTATTTTTCTTGTGTCTCGGGCAGGTACAATCAACATTTGCAAGGTCTACTACGTCTTGGAAACCTTTAGCTACCATCAAGACCTTACTGAAGCCCTTCTCCACACATAGAAGCTTGAACTATAGGGGCATTCATTCATACATCACACTTCCCATCTCATTTCCCCCTAGGGTCACCAGGATTCCCCCCTTTAGGTGATTCTATCATCTCTAAAGTGACAGGCATACATGTCTAAGGTGACAATGGGTAGGTGTTCTCAAAGTTATCACCATTTGGCGGTTGGGTTGCGATTTGCCCAACCTACAACTTGTGTTATTACAGACCCAACGTTTTTCACCAAAGGGCCCAATGTCTCTCTAGGAGGCCTAATGTCACCCTTTAGGGCTTGACGTCACCCCTAAAAGGGGAATTTATTTTATGAATTTGTAATTTTAAGTTGTAAAAGACAAAAAGGGAGGTCGACCTCTCTAATTTGTTGATGACATTTTAAAAAGTGGAGAAATTGGTTTTGAGTGACTTTGTATAAATAAAGGTCACTCTCTTTTCATTTTATCATCATCACTTTGAGAGTTTCATACTCACTTGGCTGAAATTTTCTCCCTACTTGGGCATTTTTCTCTTTCTCTCTCTTGAATGTCTCTTGGATGCTAGTACTTTGTCATTTGGTAAAGAAAACTAAGGCACTATCTCTTGGAAGGATTGTTCTTGCTATTGTGGTGGAATATTCTGGGTAAATAAGGATTTATCTTGCTATTTCTTGGACTAGGTAAGGAATCCATGCTTTTGCATTGTTTCTTCTTGGTTTCAAGGTTAATTTTGTAAACTCTAGAAGGAGTATAAGTGCATACACCCTCCACCAAGATCTATCATTTTGTCATTGAATAAGCTATTTTTTACAAAGGTTGCTAGGAGTAAAAGGGCTTATGCCCTCCTAGATTTACCTTGCTAGTTTTGTTTGCTCTAGGGAATAAAAGGGCTTACACCCCTAAAGAAGTAACAAAACCAGTTTTTACACAAGAGACTCCATTACCCCAATTGATAAAGCACTAATCTAACTTGCATTGGAGATATAAAATCGTTGCGATGGTATACGTGAATTTTTGAGATATTGCAAATGTTCAAGTTGAAATAAATTCTTCACGCTTTAGGCTTCTTTGTGCCCTAAGGGCATCTAATTCAACCAAGTAATTCTCTTTGTTGTTACAAATTAATGCTACAGCCATTAGGACTCCTGCAAAATCACTTTTTCATCATCTATTGCTCTCTAATCTACTGCTGAAATTTACTTGTGAACCTAGATTATTGTTCTACTAGTTATTGGCTATCATTTGGACGGTCTACTTGTTGATTTTTGTGGCTAGATCTTTCTGCTGTAGCAATTGTTTGCTACAGCCACTTGGCTGTCATAATAACCTGATGATAACACTTAATAAATAGCCCTCGATACCACCAAATTCTTGCCCTAACCATTGGAAGTTTGACTAGTCATTGCTAGTTTTATTTCTGATATCTTGTACTAGATTTTGGATGGTCAAATTTGCAGCTATTGTTATCTTTTGTTGCTGATATATATATTTCCATACTGTTGCAATTTGGGACAGCAAGGCTTCTTGCTTGATTCCCTTTGGTTTAAGTCTTGTATACCTATCATTTGTCTTGTTCTTGGTAGGGCTAACATTGTTTTGCAGGTACACAACACTTAGCAAGCATTCTCCATCTACAAGACTCATTCTCAAGACTTACTCCTTCTCCAATCTTGACCTATAGGGGTGTCCATCGATCATTCTCACACTTTCCATCTCAATCCCCCTAGGGTCACTGGGATCCCCCCATTGTGGTGATTTCATCATCACTAAAATGAGGGGAGTGTCTCCTTGAGGTGACAGTGGGTAGGTACTCCCGTAGTTGTCACACTTCCGTGGATTGGGTTGGGCTTTGCCTAAGCTACAAATTGTGTGATAACAAGACCCTTAGGTGGAAAATAAAACACTTAATTAGCCACTAATAAACACATATAATCACTCCACATACTTAATTAACTGACTTTTACATTTAGTTGGAAAAAAAAATTAGAATTCTCTAGCAACCCTAACAGCGCCTTTTTTTCAATAAGAAAGCACTTTATTCATTCATTCCTCATACTTTCTTCAGCAAGAATTTTACTTGTGTTTTGGAGCATTGGGAGCAAGCTTTGGTGCATTTCCAGCAAAAGGACGGTTGTGGGAATCAAGAAGGGTGTGGGCAACAAATTTATTTGGTGAGTAGATTTATTTATTGTTTTTGCAGCATTCATGGCTTCTCATAGTGTCATTTCTAAAGCCCCTAGAGCTCCTTAAGCAAACAACCAACTAGAATACTATCCTCTTTGGAAATATGTTACCAAGATCTATTGATTTTAACCTTGTACAATTAATTACTACAAACAGATTCTTAATAAAAACAGAAAATATACAATGACACACACACATTACACAAATATTTTACCTTGGAAACCCAAACTAGGAAAACCATCAAATTGTTTAGAGTCGCACCTCTAATCTGTTATTTTTTCATGGCATTTAGGTTAAGCATGAAGTTCATTTCATTTTAACAATTAACCATAACCATAAATACTGCAGCAACCAAGATCATATGAAGAAGCACCATGCACAAGAACACAAGATATATCCTGGGAAACCTTTCTCAAACAAGGGAGAAAAACCCAACCAAATCATTTGCTATACTTTTCAAGAGAAAGACCTTTTCACCACCAAGAATACCCTAGCACACAAGAGGGTGCACAAAACCTAGAAACCCTAGCACCCAAGAGAGGTGTGCAACTTTGACCAAGAAATGTTCTTTCTGAAATTTCCAAAACTTGTGAGTGTGTGTCTACAAATGAAAGATTTCATCTTACTTATATTAAACTTTGTCCTGTTAACTAAAGTGTCTATTGGCACAATAGGGCCGACCTCACTTAGACATTTATTTATTTATTATTATAATAATTAATATTAATATTAATTATCTTTTGCAGTTTATCTTTAGACACAATAAGATAGGGCCGACCTATACCCTTTACACAATAACTAGGGTTACAGGTAGGTCTAACTCTTGAACAATATATAGCAAAGGATCTGATACACCCTCTAGTGCTCATCCACTAGGGGCCACATCCATAGGGATGTCATAGACCTGAGTCACTGCATTACACAGATGAGCTAGGTCCTCCCACGTGCACTTATGCTCAGCCATAGTCACGTCTGCTCTACAGATCTGCTGCTACCGACAAGAGGATCATCTGGAGTCCTCACATCAACTCTGTTGATGTTTAGAGGAGGCCATCACATCATCTTTGTTCTTATTCTCATGATGATGTGCCCAGCGCTTTTCAGGATTTCTCTAGCTTAACAAATCGCCCTTACATCGGATAATCATCTGGAGTTCTTCTCTCTCACGTCATGGAGGAGGCCATATACATTCTTATCCTTTGTCTCCGGCGGGAACCATGAACCCTTTATTAGGGGTTTTCTCTCAGGTTTGTAAGCTGAGAGTAAGACTTCACATTGTTGCTATATTCCACATCTCACAGGTTGTAGGTTGGAGGATGTCTCCTATAGCTACAAAACATTAACATAATCTTCTATTTATCATCTTCATCCTTTACAATACAATATACATATAGGATCCCGCAACATCCAAACCCCTAATCCATTGACTCGGACTAGTCAACAACCCTAATTCCTTAATCGGAATTAGAAAACCATGTGCCGAAAACCGTAAAAAACGGATGCAAAAAAAACGCCAAAAAAAAATTTGGGGGGCTCCGTCGTCAAACCCCCTTGCTCCCATATCAATGTACAATACATGGGACCAATCTTGCAAAGAATATAACACATACCCAACATTCTCCCACTTGTTTTTGTTATCGCACAATTTGTACTTATTCCAAGGACAAGGTTTAGGGAAGGCAAATTGGCGTAACGGGAGGTTATCCTATCACTGTCACCTCAACGGGATACCTCTTTCTATTTAAGGTTGACATCCCAGGGGAGACGTCCTCGGTGACCTGGGGGTTTGAGAAGGCAAAGGTTAAAGTTTCTATGAAAATGTCCCCTCTCACAAGTCACACTGATCAAAAAGTCCTAGGGTTTTAATTAATGAAGTAATGAAGAATTAAGATGTACCTGCCCAAAACAAAACAATAAGAAAAGATATATTTTGCAAGTACAACTTGTTGTTAGTACTTCATAAAACCATGGACTTTATCAATAAAAGCAATAGTTGATATATGGTGAAGCAAACAGAAATTTATAGCAGCAACATTTATAAGACAATAGCTTCACAATAAATGCCTTAAAATGGCTTCAAAATGACCAAGAATAATTACTCATCGATAACAAAGTACTAGCATTTGTCAGAAGCAAATAAGGCAATGTATTAATCAATTTTTTCAATTGCTTTTAGGTGCTTTTAGTGTTGCAATAGATGGTTGTAGCTTATTTTAGTAACAATAGCAAATAGGTTAGTAGATTAGACTATTCTAAGGTTAGGATTAGTTAGTAGAAAGCTCAAGGTAAAGGTTTTGATAGTAGCTTTTGTCAATCACTCAATAGCAAGGCTTAGATTAGTGTTTTTTTTTAGGGTAAATGGAGTTCTTTTAGGCAATGGCAAATCTTAAAGGAACAAATGATAATGAGAGAACTAGAGACAAGAGGGGTCAATAATTGCAGTGTTGGTAGCCCAAGGCTTCAATCACCAAACCCTAGGGGGAAAATGGCTACTAGGAAGTAGGTAACCCTAGGCCCTAGTAGTTTTCCTCCTTCTTTAGTTCAAAGATGAAGTAGATGATGGTTTAGATGAAGCAAAATGTGCTAGGGTGTTGCAATGGCAAGGCCCTTAGCAAAAGCTTCAAGAAAATCAGTTTTCTAGCATAATCTAGTAGGTGAAAGTTATTAAGCCAAGGACAATAACATGTGCTTTAGCCCCCCAAGGTTTTAAGCTAGCAATTTCATAATCTTAGTATAAATGCAAGATAAATATAACTATAACCATTCAATGAAGAAGAATTGCAAAAAATTTACTTACATTCACCAAGAATCATCTAGCAAATAGCCTAGTTGAACACTTCCACCAAGAAAAATGCCAAAATAGTCCAAAATAAGCCTCCTTCAAGAAGTGCGCACCAAATTTCAGCCAAATAATCCTAATTAGGGCACAAATTTCAGACCTCACACTTGTGTGAGTGAAAGATGATGAAAAAATACAAGGGAAAATCCCTTATTTATACAGTTACAATGACCAGAATTAGGTCAAAAAGGTCGACATGGCCAGTTTACAAGTAATATCCAGTTTTTACATTAAATGACAAATTAAAACCCTAAATCAAGCAGAAAAAGGTGGCGTCATACCCTTTTAGGGTGACGTTAGGCCTTTCTAGTGCAACGTTGGCCTCCAGGAGCAAAACGTTAGGCCTCCCAAGGCCTCTAGATCAAGCCACACGTGCCACTTGGCACACAACTGCCTCCAAAGTGTCCATCAAACGATGGGTGACGTCAAGGGTCACAGAGGTGATGTCATGGGCCTTCCAAAGCCTACATCATAGTGGGAGGGCAAGACCCCCTGGGTCTAGGCCTGCCAGGATGTCTCTGGTGGAACGTCCTCCTCTCTCTCTGGTGCAAACCTCTGATCTGTCTCTGCCCCTAGCTGGGGTCTGAGCATCCATCTGGTGGGATTTTATCCCTATGGAGGTCTGAACTAATCATCTCCCCATATGTACCTGTCCGTCGGGTGTGGCCCTGCAACAACAACAAGTACGCCCTCCATGGGCTCATAAGTCACAGGGATCATAGCAATGTCAATCACATCTAATAATCAAGTCTTTTAAACATGTGCATAAAACCCCTTTTTCCCAGACAAGTGCTCAAAGACGTTATGCCATTCTACAAGCCAGTTTGGAGAGGACGTCAGGAGGCCCTATTGGGCTAATTCTCATTGGACGTGGGATGTTTCTAGGTGAAGACAAATCCAAGCCATGTAAGTGGATGAGGTGGTGTAGGCATGTTTGAGCAATGGGTGCAGTGATGACAAGGGAATGTATGGCTTACCTATGGGTGCCTCTGAAGAGGGTGAGTTGCACCTTGTCATGGATGCAAATGTTTCCAAGCCCATTCAATGCCTTTTATCTTTTTTATCTTATTGATTTTTCTTTCAAGAGACTAGTTAGGGGACACTGCCCTGACGTGGTGACCAGTGGTGACCAGATTACCAACAAGCATTTCACGGAGATGAGAAGGTTGGCTCGTGATGAGACCCCCTTTCTCTTGGCTATGCCACCAAGAGCCACTACCCTAGCATGGTGACCAGTTGAATGGTAGTGTCATACCGCTACATGCCCATGGACCTAATAGGCTAGCTCGTGCTGAGACCCCCTATCCTCCAACTAGGTCTTGATTCTATTATTTTATGGGTCCCTTTGTTTCTTGCTGAGAAGCCTTTTATTGCTTTCTCGGGGATCTTTGGGCGAAGCATCTGAAGGTTTTGTTCTTTTGGCTTTTATCTTTTGCCAACTACTCTTACCCCCTGGTCCTTTAGCCCCTTCTTCCCACAAGGTAAGGTACAACCCTTTGCTAGCTTGGCAAACCCAATGCCCGAACCAATGTATGGGATGGATGAGAGGGAAAAAGATGAAAAGTGGTAAGTATGGTGGGAACAGACGATGACCTTTCATGAACCCACCTAGTGGAAACTCAAACCCTATGGGAACCAACTTGCTAGGGCATCCTATCATTCCCCCTAGGTATGGACAGGTGGAAAGGCATAAGGTCCAAGCACACGTTAGAAGTAAAAATAATTAAATGCACATATTCAAATGTTTTAAGACAGGAAGGAGAGGTGGGGCGAGTTGTTGCTTCTCTCCATGTGCCAAGTAGCAATCAAATGACACCTAGCAAAAGGTTGGTAGAGGAAGGGCAAGGCAATCCTTGGGATTGACATTCTCCTTTGAGAATGTGCCACCTCAAGGGAGAGGTGTGCACCTCCTCTTTGGGATCTCCACCAAACACTTCCAACACTTGTTAACACTTCAAAGGAGGCCCACTCATTCAAGTCTTCAACCAATAGGCACTTCCCTTTCGCTGCCACATTGCCTTTTAGGCTTTATTTCACTAGGAACATGTTAAAGCATGTTTCCGACAACTTTGCTAAAATTTAGCATTTCTGATTTTTTATGTCTTTTTTTGGTTTTGAGAGTAAAAATACATTTTTAGTGATTAAAATCACTAATTTCACTCACAAAAGTGGGTTCTCTAGGTTCAAAAATGAGCACCCCCAAGGCATATAATGCCTCCTAGTACCGCTTTTTTATTCGTTTTACGGGAAATTTTTTATTAATTGAAAAAATTAAAAATTTTAAAGGAGACTTAGCACATTTCCATAAAACTTTAGGAGGATGTTTAGCATTGTAATATACATTAGACTCTAGGCTTAGACGACCATACTAAGACCTAACCATGAGTATATACTCCAACTTTGGAGGAATTGAGTGAAAAAACTCGGAAATTATAAATTGCTTGGACAACAGAATATAATTAACAAGTAAAAAAAAACACTCCAGAGTAACAACTCATGTCTAAGTCTTAGGAGGCTAAACCTTTTACAAAATTCATCATGCAACACCTCTTATTACAACTCCCCGCAGGGTATGGAAATGTGGAAAAAGTTGGTCAAGTAGACCGGCTGAATTTCTAAACTCTGAATACTGAGCATTTGATTGCTCAAACTTTGGCGGCTAAACTTCAAGTCCAACTAATGCAACTCAGTGGATAACAGGTCTGACAACTATTTGTTGGTGAAATCCAAAGGTCGTTTATCTTACATGAGGACTACTCCAATTCCTCTCCCTAATGGCATCACATTGCAGAACAAAGGTCTTGGTGAAGTCAGGTAGGGCCAATATAGGAGTAGTGCACATAGTGTCTTTCAAGGTTGGAGTCCAACTAAAAGCATTCTTTTTAAGGAGAGTTGTGAGAGGAGCCGCAATTTTGCCATAATTCTAGACAAACTTGCGATAATAGCCTTTTAAACCCAAGAAACCACGCAGACTTTTAAGAGTTTTAGGGCGAGGCCAATTCTGCATAGCTTCGATTTTCTTGGGATCCACACTTACACCATCCTTGCCAACAATATGACCCAGGTACTCAACTTCAGAGGCGCCAAACGCACATTTAGATTGTTTGAGGAAAAGCTGGTGCTTGGAGAGGAGATGAGAACTTGATCTACATGGGAGAGATGGGTTGGCCACGTTTTACTATAGATAAGAATATCATCAAAGAAAACTAACACAAAGTGACGGAGGAAAGGACGAAAGACATGATTCATGAGACTTTGAAAAGTGGAGGGGGCATTACAGAGTCCAAAGGGCATGACCAAGAACTCACAATGGCCCTCATGAGTGTGAAATGCAGTCTTGGGGATGTCTTCCTCTTTCATACGTATCTGGTGGTAGCCCGAACAGAGGTCAAGTTTGGTAAAGTATTGAGCCCCACTGAGTTTATCCAGAAGGTCATCTATGATGGGAATGGGAAATTTGTCCTTGATGGTAAGTTTGTTAAGGGCACGAACATCAAGACACATGCGCCAAGTGCCTTCCTTCTTCACGACCATGACAACATGGGAAGAATAAGGGCTAGTATTTGTTATCGCACAGTTTGTAGCAAGGATAAAAGCTTGAGGTTTAAAGGTCAAAGTAGCGTAACAGGAACCAATTCCACCCAATGTCACCACAATGGGATGGTTCTTTCTATTTAGGGTGGTAAAGCCCAGGGGAGACGTCCCCGATGACCTGGGGTTTTGAGAAGGCAGAAGATTACAGGATGAAGTAGTTATTCCCCCCTCACAAGTCACCACCGAGCAGATAGTCTAGCCAAAGGCCAATAAAGTAAAACCCCCACAGAAATACACCTGCCTAGAACAAAGCAACAATAGACTGATATATGCAAGCTAGTTCAATGGGTTAGTACTTCATATAAATAGATGACTATCTGATAAAAATATAAGCAATTTAGCAATAAATATTGACGAAGTCAATGTTTATAAATGGCAAATGAAAAATAATATCACTTCTTCAACAAATATTGGAATAACGTGGCATTCAATGCAATAAATCAACACTTCACTTAATTAATGCCTTTAATCACCATTCAATTGCTTATAAAACAAAACGTTTGTTGCACCAAGGTGTTAATAGCAGGAGAAAACGGCATCATATAGGGTTAGAAGGTTAGATCTAGGCTAGGGTTAGTGAGGTTAAGGTTTAATTCAAGATTTGAGAGTAGTTTTGATGAGGTTCACTTCAACGCATGAGGTCTTAGGATCAGTGCCTTAGGGTTAAATGGAGTCAATAATGAAGGACGCAAGGGTTGAAGGAGGCAAGAATCAAAACGGCTAAGGACTAGAGGGAGACGTTTGGAGGTGTTGCTAAGGCAAGGCCTCGAAATCAAAACCCTAGGGGAGAGAGGCTCACTCCAGTGTTGCTATGGCAAGGCCTCGTGCTCTCTCCTCCTTCCTTAACTGGGATGGCAAAACGGCTAGCTGAAAGATAAAGCATAAAACCAAAACTAGAGGGTTTGATGAAGCAAGGTGTTGCTACAGCAAGGCCTTTTCAGCAAACCCTAGAGAAAAATGACCCTAAGTGTAGTAGGCATAGGCTTAAGACGTCTCTCTCTTTTTTGGCCTCTGGATAGTACAGCTAGCAATAAATGAAGAGAAAAAGAGGGTGTAGCTACGACTAGGCTCTCTCTTCTCTATCAATGGCTGAAAATTTCTCTATCAGGGGACATGAGACAAGGACCTACTTGTGTGCTTGTCACCTAGGGGTTTTTTCAGCAAAATCATAAATACATGCAAGAAATTAAACTACAACCATTCATTCAAGAAGTTTTGCAGAAAAATACTTACAATTCACCAAGAAATATTAATGCAAACCCTAGTTGTAACACATTACTTCAAGAGAAATGCCAAAACATGCCAAAATAATCCTCCTCCAACAAGTGCGCATCACTCGATCAGCCAATAACCCAAGAGAGGGTGCAAACTTCAGACCTCACTAATGAGTGAGTAAGTTGTGATGAAAAAATGAAGGTGAAAATCCTTCGTTTATACCATTCCATGACCTAGTTTTACATTTTAGGTCATGTAAAAGGCCGACAAGGCCAAAATACTAAAATCATACTGTTTTAAATTAAAATGTTAAATCTAAACCCTAATCAAGCTGAAAAGAGAATAAGAGCCCCTCTAAGGGGGACATTAGCCCTTTCTAGGAAAATGAAGCATCCTGGAGCAAAACGTTAGCCCTCCTTGGGCTTCTCCAACCTGCCACATGTGCCACTGCTGCCCAGTCTGCCTCCCAAGATGTCCAATAGGATGGATGATGTCTTGGTCATCATGGGTGACGTCCCAGGCCTTCTAAGGCCAACGTTCCACTGAAAAGGGCTCAACCCCCCTAAGTCAAGCTGTGCCAGGGTGCCTCTGGTGGAACGTCCTCTTTTTCTCCGATGCAAAGCCCCTGATCCATCTCTGTCCTGTCTCTGCCCCCTGATGGGGTCTCAGCATCCATCTGGTGGGCTCTTCAGCCCCATGGAGGTCCGAACTGATCATCTCCCCATGTGTACCGGTCCAAATGGTACCTATCCGTCAGGCATGGTCCTGCACATCAAAAGCTATGCCCTCCATGGGCTCATCAGTCACAAGGATCATAGCAATGTCAATCACGTTTCATCATCAATATTATTAAACATATGCATAAAATCCCTAATACATCAGCTAAAAGCTCAAAGACGTTACACCAGCCTGCAATACAAGTCTGGAGAAAAAGACAAGGCGTCCTACTGGGCTAGTGTCCACAGAAGAAGGAATGTTCCCGGAAGAAACTTCATCCAAGACATGTAGGTGGGTGATGTGGTCAGGGGATGTCCAAACATGTGGGTGCAGTGAGGGCCAAGGATGCAAAAATGTTACTTGTGGGTGCCTTTGTAGAAGGCGAGTTGTACCTGTCATGGATGCATTTTTTCTAAGCCCATTCTTGCCCTGTATTCTTCATTCTTTTATTCTTTTATCTTTTATTGCCCTTTTTTGTTCAAGAGCTAATCAAGGGACACTGCCCTGGCGTGGTGACCAGTGGTGACAGTGTTACCCACAAGAAATGAGAAAGTTGGCTCGTGATGAGACCCCCTTTCCCTTGGCCATGCAACCAAGAGTCATTTCTCTGGCGTGGTGACCAGCTAATGGCAATGTCATACTCTTAGATACCCATGGACCTAATAGGTTGGCTCGTGATGAGACCCCCTATCCTCTGGTTAGACCTTGTTTTATTATTTTTTTCGGGTCCCTCTTGTTTCTTGCTGAGAAGCTTTTTATTGCTTTCTCGGGGATTCCTGGGCGAAGCATCTCGAGGTTTTATTATAGGATTTTATCTTTTACCGGCTTGCTTTTACCTTCTGGGGCTTTAGCCCCTTCTTCCCACGAGATAAGGTGCAATCCTGAAAATAGGTCAACCCAATGTCTGGACAAGTGGAATGGGATAGGTGAGTAGGAAACAAGATGGAAAAGTGGTACTATGACGGGAGCGGACGATGGCTTCTCAGAAATTCCCCCCAGTGGCAAACCAAAACCTACAGACACAGGCTAGCTAGGGCACCCTGTCAATCCCCCCAAACATGGTCAAGTGGGAAAGTGTAAGATCCAAGCATTTGTTAGAAATAAAAGGAATCAAATGCATATGTTCAAATGTTTTGATGATCAAACTGACACATACCATGATACCTGAACTAATTACCTCATGGAGCAAGAACCTTTTCTGATACAAGACCAAGCCGATGGTGACAGATGTTGTTGTTGCTAACAAGATGAAGATGCTGGAAGAAAGAAAAGGTGGGCCCTACAGGGCCATGCCAAGGTCAATCCTGCTCTCGGTACTCCATGTCTAGGACCTGTGGGCCTCGAGACATGATCTCCTAGTTATCCCTGAAAGTGGGGGATAACAGTATTGAGACAAATAACACCTGTTGCTAACAATTCTTGGACAATTTTATCAATTTCATTTTTTTGAGCAAAGGTATGACGATAAGGGTGAACATTGAGAGGAAGATTGCCCGGGATTAAAGGAATGGAATGGTCATGGTCTATGCAGGAGGGGGGAAGGCCCTGGGGAGTTTGGAAAACAGTGGGATGGCAGGAAAGGATAGCTTGAAGGTCGAGGTGTACCTGGGATGTCTCAACTGCTTGAATGGAATGGAGTTGGGCAATGATGCCAGAATGACCTTTTTTGAGTAAATTTTCCATGCGGTGGGAACTGATGATCTTCAGGGACCCTGCTATAATGCCTTGGAATTTATATTGGTGTCCTTCCTATTGGAATTGCATGGTTAAATCCTTAAAATCCATGGTTATGGGGCCAAGAGTGTGTAACCATTCATCACCAAGCACAATGTCACGACTACCCATGTTAATAGCAAACATGTGGGATTTCAGGTTATACTGACCAATTTGTAGGTGCACATTTTCACAACGCCCCCCACATTTCATGGAACCACCATTGGCAATCATGATCTGAAAAACGTTGACAGCACGGATATAGCAATTGACCTCTTGAGCAAGGCGTTGATGAATGAAATTATGAGTGTTGCCACTGTCAACTAGGATAATGACTTTCGGGTGCTTAATGTAACCAATCAATTTGAGGGTTTAGGGAGCAGAAAAACCAGTGAGAGCATTTAGCGAAATCAGTGGTTCAACTTCGGGAGGACCAAAGGGCGGTGAAAGATTATCTGTTTGGGGTAGCTCGGGTTCAGGAGAGACCTCTACATATTCCTAAGAAACATCCTCTGAAATGGCCATAAAAAGTTTATGTTCTTTACACTTGTGCCCTGGAAAGTATTTGTCATTGTTATCCCCGATTTCTAGGGATAACTAGGAGATCATGTCTCGAGGCCCACAGGTCCTAGACATGGAGTACCGAGAGCAGGATTGACCTGAGCACGGCCCTGGAGGGCCCATCTTTCTTCTTCTTCATCAAACTTGTCCTGTCAGCAGCAGCAGCATCCATCACCTTCGGCTTGGACTTGTATCAGAGAAGACTCTTGCTCCATGAGGTAATTGGTCCAGGTATCATGGTATGTGTCATATTTGATCATTATAACCTTCAGATATATGCATCAAATTCCTTTTATCTCTGACGACTACTTGGATCTTACACTAACCCACTTGACCATGGTTGGGGGGATTGACAGGGTACCCTAGCAAGCTTGTACCCACAGGTTTGGGTTAGCCACCAGGGGGGATTTTGAAGGGCCATCGTCCACTCCCATCATATCATCACTCTTACATCTTATCTCCCACTCATCTATCCCATTCCCCTAGTCCGGACGTTAGGATGACCTGTTTGTGGGGTTACACCTTATCTCGTGGGAAGAAGGGGCTAAAGGCCCAGGAGGTAAAAGCAACTGGTAAAAGATAAAAGCCATAAAAATAAAACCTAGAGATGACTCGCCCAGGGATCCCTGAGAAGGCAATAAAAAGCCTCTCAACAAGAAACAAGAGGGACCCAAAGAAAAATGACAAAACAAGACCTAGCCAAGAGGATGGGGGGTCTCATCACGAGCCAGCCCATTATGTTCATGGGTACCTAGCAGTATGACATTGCCA
>ML785030.1:594943-605120 GCA_009831015.1 Picea engelmannii | reverse complement strand
AGGTGACGTCACATTACTTTGATCTTTTCTTAGCTTGCAACGTTGTGACTTTTCTCACCTCATTTGATAGACATTGAGTTAGTAATTGCATTTATAAGCTTATTGAAGAAAACGTTTTACTCCTTGTCTTCATTTGACCTATTTATTAGTGCTTGACGTCACATCCATAGTAGCAACAATATAGGTGACGCAGCAACATTATTTGTATGAGCTGATTTGAGATATTTATTGCATTATGATATAATACAAGGTTTTAATTGTGAACATTGAATGCTCATTATCTCTTATGCTTTATTGAAGGAGTGATATTAGTCATTAGTCTTTGTTTAGCAATCATTGACTTCATCAATAATAGCATTTGATCATTGCTCATATGTATATTTGAAGATAGTCATTAATGCTTTTGAAGTACTAACCCACTGCAGCACATATTCTAGTTTTATCTGTCTTGTCTCGCAAACAGGTGCCATCCAGTGGAAGACTTTCTTCTTGACTATCTCATCTTTGGCAGTAATCTGTGAAAGGGAACCTCTTATCTTGATCCATTATCCCTTAGCCCTTCTAGAACCCAGATTACATAGGGACGTCTCCCTTGGACCAGCCATCCTAAACAAAAAGAGCCCCCCATCGAGGTGACAGTGGGTGGGGAAGCTCCTGTTACGCCGATTTTAAGCCTTGACTCAAGCTGCCTAAACCCTTCCTACAAACCGTGCGATAACAGGGTTGGTTTCAGGAGACCTAGGGGACTCCCTATATACCTGTCGATACGTGGGAGTGATGGTCGTGTACAGATCCTGTCTGATGCAGTACTACTCGAGGGGTACCAACAGGGGTTACAGAGATTTCCAACAAGAGCGAAACATTTGGTTTCTAGGAAACCCCGTGAATTCGTCTGTATCACCTGCATGTAGTCTTCCCCGCCGCAGTTTTACCCGTTGAATGACAAATCTTTGTGCTTTAAAGACGCCAACAGTACACGTCTCTACCCTGGAAAAAACATTTACCCACAATTCTTGCCAAGGAAAGTGCTCTAATACCACTTGTAAAGTACCAGATGTAATATAATATGCAAAAGCATGAATATTCGACAGATATCAATGAAACAGCAAAATATTGAGAAGGGCAATACCAGAAATAATACCTTTATTCAAAGAAAGCAATGTTCACTTGCCTCTTCGAGGGGGCAACCTCCAGCAGAGCAGAGCTCTATTACAATAATTCTCAAGACAAGCTTTCTCATGCTTCCTACTATTATTTATACTAATTCTATCTTCTAATGAACATTCTAGGGGAAGATTTTTCTAGAAGCGGAAGCTTCTATTAGGTCTTCTTACATTGACTTGTTCACAATTATTAAATAGGCCTTACTAACTAATGTCGACCTTTATTACATGGAAAATATATTTAGGCCTTATTAACTAATGTCATCCTTTATTACATGGAAAATATATCATTCTATCTACGTGAGGGGTTAGGTCCATAACATTAATTCTCCTATTCTCAATTGTGTGTGTGTTAACATTGTTGTTGGATGTGTGTACTGTGAATAATCCCACATGCATAATGATTGTGAGATGGTCTATAAGGCATTGCCCACACCAAAATCTTTGTCAATTCATAAGCTAGATTTGGGTACAAGTAATAGTCCCTAGGTTGATGTGATAGCATCCTCCCTCATTCTAGTACTCACATCACAACAATTTCAATGTCATGGCATGTGGTTGTTATCTATATGACATTATAGGTTATCTCTATAGTAGCATATCCCTATCTCTATAGTAGCATTATGCATATCCCTAGTTCTTGAGAATATAAAGTTTTGACACCTTTTGACTCTTGAGGCATGTTTAGGATTCCAAACTAAGCACCATAAGACATGGTTGTATATACCATAGACCAACCTACCTAGGAATCAACGAGAAGTTACATGATGGCAAACTAAAAGGTTTGTCGAGACTGTTAACAATGCACATTGATAGGTGCAAGAAACTCCAATAAAGACAGCAAAAATACAATGACCAACATGACAAATCATCAAATAGACCACCATTTCTAGGTAAGAGAGAGAGTGGCTACAGCTACCCAAAGAGAGGTTTAAGGGGCAAATATTAAAGATAAAATTGTGAAGGTGTGGTCCATTCCAGACTCCGGAACAAAGAAGTAGCAACGTCTTCAAATTTGAATTGCTATCATACCTAGACATACATCTAGTCTCGTTCTGTATCTACTCAAGTTTTATCAGCGTTCAATGAAAGGATGAAGGTGAAGATAGTCAGGTTGGCTTGCTAAATGTAGTAGGCTTGATATCAAACAGAAATAAAGTGCAAAAGAAAACACCATTTTGCAAGAAGAGAAGCAGCATACTGGAAATGCCACCCGCAAACTTTACATCTAAAGAATGAGATGATGGGGGCCATCATCCTCGAAAAGAGGACACTTTATCCATCCCAAATAAACAAGCCACAAGATACCCACAACTAAGGCTCGACCACCCATCAAGCCAACCACTCATCAAGCTAACCAACGAGCCTGAAGATCATCTAATCAACAGGGCTCATTAGTAGGTGACTTAGTTGTCTCCCAGTATAAGAAGACAAATACGTTCGAAGAAAGGGGTGGAGAAGCAAAGATAGACAGAAGTGTCTTAGGGGCTATAAACTGGATAGGAGGTAGACATAACTTAGATTTCCTGCTTTCAAAATCTGGTAGTTCCTCTGAGATGCCATCAAACAAGGGCTGAGAGAACACAATCCAAGTAATTGTACATATTACCGTATAATGGAAGTATTGCAGATTTTCTTCTTTTTCTACAAAACCCATGACTCGAGTTATCCTAAATCTCTACAAGTGAATGTAGGTTGTGCATTTATTTTGGAAAGCACACACTCACATGAAGGACATAAGCATTGGTTCCAAGTTCAAATACACCCAATACGTTGGTAGCTTCTTAACATAATATAAGAATACAGTTCAAATCCCCTGTATTCAAATCCCCCTAGGTGAGGTGCACTAATCTACGCCAACAGGTTTACTTACTAGAAATCCCATTCAAAATGTGAGGATGCATCCTTTGGGTTTCCCTGCGAGATTTTTCTTGGAAAAAATAAATCAAACAAATGTTTGGAAGTTACAACTGAAGCCACGTGACAGAGAAATATTAGCCATAATGCCTTGTAGACTAGACAAATGGAGTTAATCCATGCTGAGCAAAAAGTTCCAAGATCCAAAATTCACCTCCAAACGAAGATGATTCAAATCCCATTGCTGCTAGTCACAGAGTACAGGTCCTCATAGTTCATTCCATTCAGCGGGAATCAGTAAGATATGGGACAAGAAAATCCTTGTATCTCTGACACAGTTCCAGGTCTTCAACCCTAGCCTCCACCCCAAGTTTCCCACCTCAATTTCTTCTCGTTGCACTGACAGAGGCAAGTTGATCTACGACCCATGTCAGGGTCGGTGGATCTATCAACAATTCATGTGTCCATGTGTGCCAGTACGGCAGAACATGATGTAGATGTTACATTGGGTGCATTGAATGTGGGCACTACTGATATATAAGAAAGCCAAGGCTCGCCAGTAAAAGAAATCTATCCAGGGACGTACCTCGAGTCATTACTTTCGGGTCGGGGAAGAAGGCAATGAAGTACCTTGCATACTCACATCCCGGACTTAAGTACCCTGATAAGTCATACGCAGAGGAAAGGTCAGGCCAGAAGGAAACCCATCTATGCCCGGCTTTAATATGCACCTCCAGATTGTGAAGCTCCATAATGCATATCTTGAGTTCACACAAATGTCTTAGGTATGAAATATTAGAACTTCGTAATCTGGAGGTGCATATTAGATCTGAGTTTAGATGGGTTTGTGTTTGTTGAGTAAAGATACAGGGAATTAATGCTTAACCGATGACTTTGAAATGCTCACGCTGCTGAAATTAGGAGGCTCCTCCTACAAGGTTTGCACGGAAGCCTCACAATAAAGACCTTGTTAAGGATTGGACAACTCAAGCTCTAAGGACCAAATAACCATGAAAGACAAAAAATTATTACATTACAAACTTAGTGGTGAGTGGTTACAATAAACAGTTTTATGCTTTTGTCAACATTAGCACATAATTCCCAACTAAAATGAGTATGTGGGTAAACAATTAGAGTATTGATTACGTGAAGGCAATCAAAGATAATGTCCATAAAAGCAAAAATGCATTGCATTGTTCTCAGTATTAACTTAGTCAATTGAGCAACGAAATATAATTGAATTAGGAAGGTACCTGAAGCAGAAGTAATGGTGGAGTGAAGCAGAGAGACAGCTGTGTTGATGAAGAGGGGATCTTTAGAAAGCCAAAGTTTGACGGCATAATTGGCCGTTTGATAAAATATACATCCTGCTAAAATTGGCCAGAGGTTTGTTCTTCCCTCTATTTTCATAGCCATGATTAAAGATAAAAACCACAGCAACAATGTCGCTTTGAAAAACAAAGCTACAGCTGCAGGCCATCCCTTGTTCTCGAGCGCTTGCTTCCTTTGCCTCCCCATTGATTTTGGTGTTCATGCAACAGAAGTCTAAAACTCATGGAAAATATTGATGACTCATATATATGAGTATGGTTTTGGTTTATCCCAAGGACAAAAAATTGCATTGAACGTAGCTCATCCATGGCAGAGCTTTTGGATTTTTCTGGGACCCTACACCGCGAACAAGAGCTTTCCTAATTATGAATAGACTCCTTTCATTCTTAATTATGAATGGTAGTTATTGGAGACTGTTGACGATAAATATCGTATGTAGTACGCATGAAGCTCCGTAGATATAATCATATAAGTTGTATTTCTTTAGGGTTTGTCATTTTGTGTATAAGTTCGGCTATAATGGTATAGTTTGTATGTAACAAGAGCTTTCCTAATTATGAATAGACTCCTTTCATTCTTAATTATGAATGGTAGTTATTGGAGACGGTTGACGATAAATATCGTATGTAGTACGCATGAAGCTCCGTAGATATAATCATATAAGTTGTATTTCTTTAGGGTTTGTCATTTTGTGTATAAGTTCGGCTATAATGGTATAGTTTGTATGTTTGTATGAATAAACAATACCTCTTGTTATAACCATGATAACCGTGAGTTAATTGGGTTTAGCTTGGATGATTGTGAAGAATGATTGTTATCCTCTCCACAAGTTGTCTTTGATTCAATTGAATAGCAAGGCAACTGATAATGGTGCATTTGATTGGTTAGTTATGAGATTTCTCCAATATGATTCAATTATCTTTAAGAGTATGGTATAGTTATCATTTTAAAACAAGGAATTCAATTTTCTTTAAGAGTGTGGTATAGTTATCATTGTAAAACAAGGAGTTCAACTCTCTTTAAGAGTGTGGTATAGTTATCATTGTAAAACAAGGAGTTCAATTCTCTTTAAGAGTGTGGTATAGTTATCCTTGTAAAAATAGCAAGTGCATCATCATGACCATTTTGTTTCGTCGTTATATTGTAAAACAACACCCATCTCTTAATAAAATTATATACTCGACACTTAAATATTAAAAAAGCATTATTGATCATTTTTATACTCCACTTTTTTGCTCATTAAAAATCACATTTAAGAAAAACAAATTATTACAATCTAGATTTCAGACCATTAAAATCCCTTGGCTACTACTAGAGGTCGTTTCCAGTACAAGTTGTTTTTTAAAAATAAATTACAAAGTACTATAGAAAAATTAATAAACCTATATCCACAACATTTCATATATCTATATATTTCAAGGAAAACCCTATGATGACTTCCCCATGATCTATGGATAGTAAATAGGGTAAATTGTCGACCCTAATTATAGAGCCTAATCCTGAGGGGATTAAGAGAGTCGAACTCGTTACCTCCTCAACTTTGGGGGAGATATCTCATGTTTGGCTCGTGATGACTTGAACTAACCCTCGAGGCTAACATTTCATATAATTATATAACCAAAATCATCACATAAATATCTTATCTTGGTAGAGTCAACCCCTTCCTAGCACATATCCTTTCTCAACAACCCTGAATGATTTGCCCCATATGTGCTTGCATCTCGTTCAACCATGTATTGAAGAAATTCAACAACCAAGGAGACAAATAAACAAACATTAAAGTGATTGTTAGGGAGGGTCAACTTTCTATCAAAAATCGATTTCTATCATCTCGACCTCATGGAAATTATAATAAGCAAAAGTATTACAACCTAGTGGAAGCATGGACATGCCTTCATAAAAGGTCATCAAGTACAACCATTATCTTGGTAAAAGGCGGCCAAGTATAAGCATGGTGTTCGATCATCTTTGGTTAATGAAACTTGGAATGGTTCAGCACCCTTCCCAATCCATTCGCTTGTGTTGCACATGTGTCTTCTTGTCCTTATCGCGATCCATAACATGCTCCCAAAGCAAGTTTCATTCATAGTGGCATTGGAAAAGACTACTCATTTGTGGTTTGTATGGAAGATTGGAACTCCCGGTTTAAAGTGCCTCATATGTTATCATTGCCTCTCATTATCTTCATAGGAGACTCCCTCGTGTCCTTACTCCATTGTCTATAAGGTAACATGGAGCCTAACCCCCATCACTTAGCATTAGGTAACTTAAAATGTGTATAGGTAGAGGTTAACCAATTATGGGACGAAGTAGAATGCTTGAGGCTTGAGGGAAACATTGTCTCTCCATGACACCCAAATCTCCTAAATCCAATGGTATATTCTCACCATTATGAATGAAGTGCACCTAGGTCAACAATAGGATAGCAATCTCTTTTTACAATTGGACTCATTGTGGTTATGGGCTAAGGAAGATTAACATGATTTGGTCAATTCTAGAGTCTAGACATAGGTAGAATGAGACATTGGACTTCATGTGAACTATTTAGGAAGTGGTCGTTGAGGTTCAAGGCGCCATTAATCCTCAGTGACTTTCAATTTTTCCAAGCCACGAGGCCCTAAGATGTGTAAAGCATAATTGAAGTAGAAAAGGAGGTCACTCCATTAGAGGATGAAGATTATCCTTATTAGTAAATGTACTTCAAAATTGCCAAGATTGCGGGTAGTTTCACAAGAATCTATACTAGTAATAACATGCAATCCATTAAGTAAGTCTAGAGGGCCAAATATTTTGTTGCACTGCATATTGACGTAGTAGACTCTCATGTTTCTGTCATTTGGCTCTCATTTTGTATTAGCAAATTGTACTCTAACTGTAGGATTCAACGACCATCCCCTTTTTTATCAAAATAAAATATATGTTTTTTTTATAATAATATTTTATATTATATTATAAAAATTTGATGTGACTATTTCATTCAACATTCTTACAAACCAAAACCAGATAAAACTATCTTGTTTCCAAAGCTAACAAAAGGACTTCGTCTAACATATGAAGACAATCTAATAACACTCCTTTGCTTAAAAGAGTTCATGTGTATATTATTCTAGCAAATTGATGTAATAATAAAAGTATTCAGTGAAACATATTAAAAACAAATAGATTTCAAGGCCTAGATTTGGGTGCCTAGATTTTAATTTCTCCCCCAAAAGGACCAGCAAAATCAGAGTCTTTTCTAGAGCTAGGGGTAGGAGGAAGATTTTGGTGGGTCAATATACATTCCACAAGATCATAAAAACCATCTAGAGTGTGATGTCCCTCAGGCCTCAGATTGTCCCTTATTTCTCATAGATGGGTCAAATGCCAAGGCTTA
This sequence comes from Picea engelmannii, assembly GCA_009831015.1. Lineage (NCBI taxonomy): Eukaryota > Viridiplantae > Streptophyta > Pinopsida > Pinales > Pinaceae > Picea > Picea engelmannii. The sequence continues at coordinate 597,395 of ML785030.1, read as the reverse complement.
GTGTGTAGGATGCACCTTTCCTATGTCACTCAAGGCCTTCGAACTAGTTCAGTAGCCAAAGGGGGGTACCCTCAATATTTCTTAAGGCAATAGTCCTTGTCTATCACCCAAGGACAACCTATTTAAACATATGAAGCTCACACTATATTTATAACAAAGAAAAATGGTGCATGGAGTCATTATCTGTTGTTGATTTAAAACAAGAATATGATGTTGAATCTTACTTTGGAGGTAAGTCAAAAAGGGCCAACCAAAAGGGGGGTTTAACAAGATTCATCCATAGGAATAATCTTTTGAACCATGGGCACCATAACCTAATTCAGCTTGGAAAATAACTAAAAAAATATCAAATATGAGTAGAGAAGGAGGCAAAACTACTTTCCTAGCGCATATTTATCATACATAAAACCAATGGGAAATACAAGCATAGATCCATTAGTTTATTCAACATTATGTAAGACATAAAATGAAGAGGAAAAACCATCATAATTTGCTTGAATTTATTATTGACCAGTCAAAACAACCATGATCCTAATTTCACAATAAGATCAACAATTCATTTATCAAACTATAGTTCCAATGTTGGGGGGTATAGAGCTTCAAATTTGAAACAACCATTCTATTTAGACAAAAAAATACCAAGGTTTGGGATTACCGAATCATTGTCCTAGGCCTTATTGATTCCCTCTACATAGTATGTTACTCAAAAAATGCTTATAGTGAGAATGAGAATGAAAGAGATGAGAAGTGGAAGGAGGTGTTATAAGAAATCTTACCCTACATACATGTTAAGCTCCCCTTTGGACCATGGTCCCTTCTTTGGTCCAAAGACAAAAGTAAACAAATGGCTGTTACTTTCTTTATAGATCTAGTTCATTAACCTATAGAAAGAAGGAGAAAGAAACACTTGTTTCCTGAAGTTTGTCCTCGTTGCTCCATCCTTTTCCTCCACTGCTCTAATTTCTTTAGCGATCGAAGAGACCTGCAAGACAAAGGAAAAACTTTTCTACTTCTACTAGATTTCGTCAAATAAAAACCAGATCTATCTATACTCGAATTAACTTAAGCATAAACACTATCATGAACACAATAGAGAAAGAAATAGGCCAAGTTAATATTGAATGGAAATCCAAAGGAAGGCACTTACAAATCACGTTGATGTTGTAGCAATCTTCTCCAAGCTCTCCTTGTCCAACCCTTGCACAAAAGTCTTGAAATAAAAATGTTGATACTTCAATGGATTATTTCCCCCCTCTCACCTTGGAATTCCCTCATTATATAGGATTTGGAGGCTTAACCACCATGTAGAAAATCACTCACTAGATCCACTAAATTGGGATCTCCAAGACTTTTGGGGAGAAAATATCTCTCGAGGATTTTAGGGAGAAAATATCTCTCAAGGATTTTAAGGAGGAAATATCTCTCAAGATCCACCAAATTAGGATTTTGGTTTGAGAAAATCTCTCAACCATCCATGAGATTCTCAACCTCTCCTTGAGATTAGGAAACTAAATGTGGATTCTCACACTAAATTAATTTCCTTTTTTCAATAAAAATGAATAATACTTGTGCACATAGTATTTCGACCTTCATATGATAAATTTCTCTCCTAACATGTCTAGGGATTATGACAAACACTCCCTCACTAAAGTGTGACAAATTCACACTTAGTAGTGTGGGAATTTGGTGTGTAACAGGAGGAGAATGTTATTTGTTCTTGCAAAACTATGATGCACAAGGGAGATCTTCCATTAGGGAAGTTTTGAGGTAAAAAATGGGCCTAAAAACAAAAAAAGTGCTATCAACATCAACTTTAAAAGAACCGATAGAATTCAAGATGATGATGTCAACTATAAGGGTAAATAATTTTAGAGGGAAAGAAAGAAAACTATTTTTTTAATCGTATTTTTGACCTATCTTCTTATAGGTTTACTCAAATTTCAAGTGTAGGCACTCATTGGATATGGAATTAAATTATGCATCCAACGAGCACCCACTTTTCATTCTTTTAATAGAACTGTAGTGATATAAAGTGGAATTACATGAAAAGAACACGTTCCTTGAAAAGACGTGTTTCTCACGTCTTTGCAAGGAACACATTATTTTCATGTATTTCTTGTTTATCTCACTATGGGTCTTCTAAAAGTATGGAGAGTGGGTGCTCACATTTTTTCAAGGAACATGTTATTTTCATGTATTTTTAGTTTATCTCATTGCGGGTATATTAAAAGTATGCAGAGTGGGTGCTCGTTGAATGTGAAATTTAATTCTACATCCAATGAGTGCCTACACATGAAATTTTAGTAACCCTGTTATCACACAGTTTGTAGGAAGGGTTTAGGTTAGCTTGAGTCAAGGCTTCAAACTGGCGTAACAGGAACTTCCCCACCCACTGTCACCTCGATGGGGAGCTCTTTCTATTTAGGATGGCTAGTCCAAGGGAGACGTCCCT
>ML785030.1:518791-540051 GCA_009831015.1 Picea engelmannii | reverse complement strand
TTTGATTTTCTAACTGTTGTGCTCGAATAATATTGAGTTTACCAAACACAGATTCAATCTTGTCCCAAGCTACTTTGGGGTCATCAATTCCTTGAAGGTGGTACCTTAGATCAAGAGAGATGGACATTCCAATTAGTCCACGTACTTCGTCATTCCTATTATCCCATTTGGCTTTCTTATCATCATCAGTGGGGGTTGTTTCCTTTCCCATGGTAATCCGATACAGGCCTTTACTTCTTAATAAATCTTTCATATGGGACCTCCATTGGAAGTAGTTGTTGCTGGTAAGCATGATAGTACTTGTAGAAGCCATATTAAATATGTAGATAATACAGATTTAAAAACTGAAACTAATGATCTGGATGGAAAGATCTCGAAAAGTTGTGCGGTTTTAAAAAAAAATGGCACTAAAAATGGACTTCCTATGTGAGAGTTATGCCCCTTTTAAAAAAGGCATAAACGGTAACCAAATAACCACATGATATTGTAAGCTACTTTATGAAGTGACCCACTTTTATAAAGAGAAGTGGGGATCACTTTTACAATGAGATTACCTTATAACAGAAAATTTGCATGCAAAATAACTCTAAAATAAAATATAAAGCTACTTATAGTGATTCACTTTTATACTTGAAGTGAAATGCACTTTACAATTTATAGCATGAACTTTTTCAAAAAAAGGTAACAAAAGAGAGACTTGAACTCAAGACCTCTTACTTAATAAGACAAGTTTTAACCAAATGGTCTAGAAAAACATATTGTAATGTTCAGAAGGAGGATTGTGGGTGTTCTTGTTTTTGTTGTTGTGGAAGACAGCCTTGGAGAGCATGCTCCAAAAAAACTCTTTTCACACAAGAAAAAAATTTCGCTTCTCGATGACAAGAAGGGTTAGATCTCGGTTAGCTTACCCGGAAGATGCACCTTTTCCTATCTGTTTCTGATTTGCTAAGATCGCACAAGGCACGGGGAAAAGAGCATATGCATATCTAAAAGAGTAGCAGCCCGGAAATAAAAAATACAAACCGAAATAAAATCAAAACTTTGCAAAAATTAAAAAAAAATGCGTATTCAGACTTTATACCTTCGGGTCTGACTGTAATGGCTGTATCTTGGGCAAACAGAAACCTTTTCAAGTGAAACGAAAAGTGTTCCTGAATGAAACGAGTGCTCCAGACGCAATGGAATAGTCCTCTGAGCCCAAAAATGTACGAAAATTCCATAAAATGGAGATGAGGCAACTCGGCTTCACGATCTCGATCTACAACAGGAGTGGGTCTTCAAACAGGCTCTGATACCATGTTCGACAACACAGGTATTCCAACAGAGGAAGAACACATTCAGTAACCACTCACATAACTAGATCAAAGATCAACACACCGATGTTTTCACGTGGTAAAACCCCTACGAGGAAACATCCACGGCCCCAACCAACGCGACCACTTGGAGCAGTTTATTAATGCAAAGAAAAAGATTACAGAGAGATTTTACAAGAGAATTTCTCACAATCGATCATCGGCAAATGAACCTCCATGCTCTTTAAATAGAGATCATGGACCAATCGAGTGTTAAGCCACAGATCAATGGCCGTTAAGATCGAGGAGAGTATGAACCGTCAGATCACTCTATGTCGGGAACATATCGTGACCGTCGGATTTCCTAACTACAAATGCATACTAATGCATACTAAAGAAACACACTTTTACCTAATGACATATTAGACCAAGTAGATCTAACTAACTCCTAAGTGTCTAAATATCCTAACAGCTAAGGCAATAACAAAAATTGAAGAAAACATAAAATCAGATATTGATTAGAAGGAAAGAATGGAAGAATAAACTCATAAGAAAATAGAATAAGAAGAATCAAAGATAAAGAAACTCGAGGAATAAGTTGAGGCTAGTGCTAGAGTAGTAGTGAAAGATAAAGTATAAAAAATAAGAACAATGGTTGTAGCACTGTTGAAACAGATTGGGATGAAGCTAAAAATGAGAGGCTTTAGGAGGGAATAACAAAGAAGAAAACTAGTGAAATAAGGGTAGGACCACCTAGCCAACAAACACAAACATGAAGGAGCACAACAAAAATTCCCTTAGTTGGAATTATTATAAGTGGATAATTTTCATCTCCCATGGGCCTAGGTCTACAACACTTTATGCAAACAAATAACCCCACTGATAAACTAGTACTGCTAAATTTGTACGATGTGCTTTATAATTCAAGATGACATAAATGTAGCACAAAGAACTCTTTACAAAAAGGCATGAGACTTAGAGAACCAATGTTAGGAAGTACTCACCCTCTATACAATATTGGAAAGGAATATAGTAGAGGGAGTAAATATGTTTTGACCTTTTGAAGAAATTCCATCAAGACTATGCAAATTCTCCTCTAGAGGTTCCCAGGATGAATAATAAAGACATCGTCAATAATGACACAAATCTGGAATGTTGGGAGTAGTCTTGTTAGAAAGTGATTGATGATGTTGAGGAGGAATTGAAGAACTGTGATCAACTTTGGTAGGTTGTACAAAAAAATTGCACACAAATGTAGCATGCCCTCTTTCGAAATTGAGGATGTATTCTTCCCACAAGTTGAAGTGATTTTTTCCTTGGAATAAACTCAAATATAAGAGAGATATACAATACAATAGATTCCTAACATTGGCAAGGTGATGATCAAAGAGTTTATAATTACTCCAATTAGGGAGATTAGATTAATAATGTCTTCTTGGTAAACCTAGAGAAAAGTGCAAACAAAGAGGAGCATAACTTAGATCAATATAGAGCCCTAGTGGAACAACATAATTATCCACGTCCTCATGAAATTCAAAGTTTTATGAGGCTTGGAAAGACTATGTAAAGGATAAAATAAATAGAGGGGCAAGATTTTGAGGGTTGAGTTGGGAATGTGAATATTCATAAAGTTGAAACCTTTTAGCTTCCCATACTCTCCTTTCTCTATAACTAACATGTATAATAAGAAGAATAAGATTTTTACTCGCATTGTAATGGAACTTCATGTTAATAAAGAAGCCTTGCTAGCCATATTTCTAAATAATTAAGGTTGTATGTATTGGATTGGAATAGTCTTTGTCGCTTATAGTGTTATGGACTTTTTGTAAGATTGAATATTACAACTATATATTTTTCTCATGCTTGTTTATATCTCTTATTACTCTCACTAATAAGTTGTGTTAACAATATGTGTATGGTGCTGTAGATTTTAGTTTTAATTGTAGGTTCACCTCATTGTGCTATTAGCTATCTGGAAATTTTTAGTTGATTATTCATGAATTGTTTCCTACTTATTGCTTGCATTTATTTCTACTAGTTCTATATCTGTCCATTTTTTATTTCCTAGCTAGGATAAAGTAGATTAGTTCACTTGCAGGACTGAATTCTACATTAGCATCTTTCATTCTACATTAAAAATTAAAATCATAAAACTAGTAATGGTAGCTAGGCCATAATTCAAAGGGTCCACCATTTGAAAGAGTAAAAGGTTTATTTGGGCCCCTTTTCTTGGGTGAACTTGTGTGGTTGATGAAGGGAATTTGACCACATCAACATACCCTTATCCTTGTCTATTTTGAATGAATATATACAGACAAATATTAGATCCAAGGAGTTGCACAAAGTTTTTGTTATCATCAACCTATATGGTCCATATGGAGAGAGGAAGTCCTTCTGGCAGAACTCCAAATCCAGGGTTGGGTAAAAAATGATAATGTTATATTGGGAGTGGATATAAACTTGATAATGAAGGTGAAGGAAGTCTGGGGGATACTGTCGAAAAAGATCCTTTGGGTAGGTTAATTTATCCAATTATTTGAGGACACAAACTTTATTGATGTTGAACCTATCCAATTGGTTCCTAAATGGAGAAATTCAAAGAGTTTCAGGGAAAGTATTCCAAAGAGGATAGATGGGTTTTTAGTAGCATATTTGTTTTTGAGGAAACATAAAGAATGAAATCCAGGGTGGGAAATGGTGGGTCTTCATACCATCATCCAATTCTACTTCAAATAAATGATCAGAAACCACCCACATCTTTCAAAACAATTTAGAGAAATGATAGTACAAAACTAGAAGAAGTATGATCCCAATTTAGGATATACAACTATGTTTTATTTTGTAATGAATTAGAGGAATTTGAAGAAATAATAGTAGAATGGGAAAAAACAAAATCAAAAGAAAGTAAAAATATTTAACTAAAATTAAGGAAGAGATAAAAAAATTGTTTGAGAACAATAAAAAAGGAATATTTATAGAGGAAGAAAACATGAAACTAAAGTCATTGGAATTAATTAAAAGGAATATATTGAAGAAAGAAGAGGATGAATGGATGTTGTAAAGAATATTCATTTGTCTAGTAAAATGATTCATAAATGAGGCACTTATATCCCACTTACTTCACCAACACAAATACATTGTAGAATTAACTTTCTCATCTATGCTTCTCTAACTTGTGCAGAGATCTTTTCTCTCTAAATGGTTGCAAGGCCTCTATTCTCAGTTCAGTTATAAGTATAACTACTCTTCGTGATTAGAGGTATGGCCTAATCTTTGGTGTAACCTGCACATATCAACCATCTAACAACACAATAGTAATCAAGCCAATAAAAACTAAGAATCTGCAAATACTCTTTCACAAAGAACTTTGTCTTTGGTGGAACTCCTTTGCACGTGAATATCCAACTGAGCTAGAATCTATCAAAGTGATCAAGGATAAGATACTTTCAATACTATATCATGATCCATTACCTAATTCTTCTTTGATGACCATTAACTCTAGCACTACCATAACTATGCGAATATTCCAATACAAGACATCTTGCAACAAATATCTGGATAGATCCAATGATTAGAGAAGGAAAGGACCAACCACTAAATGTAAAATGATTTGACTATAAAGGAGTAATTATGATGGTCTTTGATTAATTAAATAACCTCAATTCTTGACCTAGTGTACAACCAAAAGAGATGATTGTATTTCTTGAATGGAACATGCACAACCTATATAATGGTGTGTATAGCTTGTACAATGATGCGTATAGACTGCAAATGCTAAAAAACACTACATACGACCTCGACTTATGGAGAGGTTTTAATTTCTTGTTGTGTAGTGTATGGTGTTTGTAATTCCTACAAGCAATACTTGAATCTTTCCAAAACAAGAAGATGGCCTATGGTATCCATGGAAAGCAATTATGATGTTTTTTTACCTTCTCTAATAGTTAATTAAATAAGAAAAAATAGAATTGGAAACTCTCTACCATTGTGCAACAACCATATTATCTAATCCATTAATCTTGAATCTCATAGATAAAACAATAATGTGCATTCCAAAGTTGTTGGAATTCTTTAATGGACAATAGAAATGGAAACATGAAACAAAAATTAGGGCATTTCCATTAAATGAATCTTCACACCATAAAGAATTACCAAGCGACCAATAGAATATAGAGTATTAATATGAAAGTGAATTTTAGAGTGAAGCTAACATAAAAACAATAGGGAATTCTCCATTTTAACCATGAATTGAGCTACATGCAACATATTAAACATAACCAAGAACAACAATAATTCTTACACAATATTTTCTCCTTGCTATTCTTAATTTTCATCATTAACACACTTGGAGTAACACATTAAAAAAATAAGAGAAATATTTCACACACATGAATTACTCCACAACCACATAGAAAGCCATACACAAATAAACCATATTTACCCTGGAAACCTAAATGCAAAAATAACTTTGAATGGTTGCTCAATTTTCATTTCGACAATCTTTGCTACAATGTAGCTCATGGATCTCTATGCATCCTCCTCTCTTTTTCCAATAATCAACCCAAAAATCCCTTTGTGATACTAATTACAAAAATAAATAAGGAGATTTGGGGTAATGGGAAGGCCAACAAGCCTGGCCCTTCATTTCCCATTCCTTAGTATTTTCTCTCTTATTTTCATTTTTCTATTTTATTTAATTCTTGGTTTTCCTCTCCTTGTCTCATTTAATTATTTTTACACCTACATTATCCTTTATAGTTTATCCAACCTTCATTAATTATCGAATTAAATCTATAGGTATTGAGTCTTACAACCATTCGCTTGTTCCGATCCATTTTGGATCACACCTCCTCATTAATATGCCTTTTGATCTCCAAAATCTTAGAGTACCAACTTGGATCAATGTGATTTTTATTTGCTTCTCTGAAACATGGTTCTAACTTTGGATCCTAGTTACAAATATAACTTTGGATCATGGCTCTGGTTCTAGCTATGGCTCTAACTCTAGTTCTAGTTTTGGCTTAGGCTCTAGCTATGGTTCTAGTTCACTTGTTCTAGCTATGCTCATTGACTCTCATCTCTAAGAAATCTTCAAATCTGAACTATTTCATCAAAATTCATTTCCATCTTCATCATGCAAGTCTCTTACATTTAGAGTTAGAGATTATCTATCTCGAAAGTCATTGAATCCAAGTAGAATTTTGGTCTGCGTTTTTTCAGAGAGATCATCACAACTATGCCATCACACGACAACTTAATGAAAATAAGTGTGGTCTGCCTTCTTTGCTAGGATCAATTTATTCTTGGCATGGAAAAAATTATCTATTGTTGGCACATGCTTACTATCACTATGTCTCTTCAACAAAATTTCTTGAATTCTCTCTTTGTTGTGCAATCATAGCAACTTCTTATACCAAAACATTTTGATGAATCCTAGACATTATATGGTTATAGGTGACAATGATCAATATGATATAGTCTTCAGGACAAAGGAATGCCTCAAGTTTTGGATAGTACAAGGACAAGGGTGTGTCATTGAGTTCCCTTCACCAATATTTGATACATATCCAATAAAGGAAACTTCTTATGAAAGATTGTAGGTAACAATTGGAGCGAAGATATCTTGGTTATTGAGATCAACCTGCTATCCTCTTTGATAGTGATATGGACCTCCTATGTTGGTATAACTCCCTAGACAACTTCTACTTTGTAGATTGGATATGTAGTGAGTTCTCTATCTTCATTAGGCTTCAATTTCCATATTCTTTTCTTGGTTGTGTGGTTCCCAGGGTGAAGCTCCAAATGAAGTCACCAACACTTTTCTTTCCAATGTCCACTCAACTTGTAGTGGTGGAAAACGTTCTTAGCGCTATTGTATGGTCTGCTTGACTTTCTCCTCTTCTCTATGTGCCTTTGAATTCATTTTAGTTTTGGGAAGTCTTCTTGTCATTCCTCCTCTAAAAATAATCTGGCTTATGTCATGTGGCTTGTCTTTCCCAGCAAGATGCCACATGATGGCCCTTCTTCCCACATAAGGAACATGTCTTTGAGTACCAATATATAATAGTTCTATGTCCTTTCTTTCTGCATCAATGACAAAAAATTATGACTTACCTAATGCATATGCTTTTTCCTTCTTCTTCTTACTTTGGTTGATCTACTTGTGCTTCTTCTAAATACTAGTGCAAGCAGAGTCTTTGCACTTTCCTCATCGCTACCCTTCTATAATTTTCCACAAAAAGGATGAAGTGGTAGTGTTATTCCATCTTCATTTTCTATTTCCCTTTCTTCCAATGAGCAGGCCAATTATGCCATGCATTTTTCCTTCACAAACATGGTCTTGTTGTTCATAGACTTTTCCTTTCCACCATTGAAACCTAGGCCTTCATGTTTTGGCCTCAATTTACATGCAATGGGCCTTAGGCCTACCTTGCATTATCTTGCCTAGACTTTGTCCATTGTAACACATTTTCCTTATTAGCTTGGGACAAACGCCTCTGGTATGATTTTTAAAATCACCAAAAGATACTTGAGGAATGTCCAAGGAAGGTGAGATTACTAGAGTTTTTTTAGTCACAATGCTTGCTTCGATAATGGAAATGGAAGGTGAATTTGCATCTTGGCACTCTTAGAAAACTTCATGTAGCTTTGTTAATGATTCTGCCTTCTCTACCTCTACCAACTCTTGGTGTAGTTGATTCATCATCTAGGTGAGCCTATACTCTTGCTAACTATCTGATTAAATGACATTCTCTCCTATTTGTATAATATGATCTCTACCCTTGTACAAATCTACCATAAATGTGGTGAGGGAGTCTCAACATTCATCAAATTGGTTCTTTAGAAATGGTAGTAGTCTTGTCAAGGTCTTAGGGTTATTTTCCATCTTTTCCATCCTTTGGTCATACATTTGAACCTTCTCCTTCATGTGTCCATTCTCTTCTTGAAACTAAGCATTGATTTCTTGCAGGTCTTCCAACCTTTCTCTGTTTTCTTTATCCACATTGAGTCTACTTTCTCTTTGAAGTACTAATAGTTGTGTCACTATCAAGGGTTCAAACTCTTTGATACCATATGATCAATAAAAGATGGACTTACATCCCACTTTCTTCACCAACATGGATGCTCTACGCAATTAACTTTCTAATCTATATTTCTCTAACTTATGTAGAGATATCTATTCTCTGAATGGCTACAAGGCCTATGTTCTTGGTTAAGTTCTAAGTGCAAATACTCTTTATGATTAGAGGTATGGATTGATATATAGTGTATCTTTATTGCATCAACCAACTAACAACATAATAGTAATCAAGATAATAAAACCAAGAATATGAAAACACTTTGTCACTGAGAACTTTGTCTTTGGTGCAACACCTTTTCATGTCGTTGATCCACGTTCATTGAACAAAGTTAGTACATACACACCCATCCTTAGACTTTTTCTCTTGTTTTTATTTTCTCCTCAAATTTTGTTTACTTATTCGTTTTCTCTTTTAAAATGCAGGTTGTGGATTAGGCCACCACCAAATTCCCCAATTCGTAGACTTGCAATCCCATATATCTTTACTTAGTCATTTTTCTTCTCTTGCAATTCCAACACTTAGTCATTTTTCAAGCGATGCGGGAGTCCTGTTGCGAGAGACCAACATGTTCATGTCCCACAATTCCCATGTACTATGTCCTACAGTCACACAACACTCAAAATGACCCATCTATCTCTGCATCCTCTAAATTTCACCCTTCCCCTTTTTAATACTTAGTTGTTTCTTTGAATGCGGTTGTGGGACACCCTTCTCTTCCACTTACCCTTTTCCTTCATAATCATGTCTCATAACCTGCATTCCCGCATTCTATGTAATGAACCTTTAAATTTTGTGACCCACATAACATTCTCTTCCCATACTTAGTCTATTTTCTCATTGCGGATGTGAGAGTCATTCCCTTCCACATTTTGCATTCTCCATGTCTTGTGTCCCAAATCCCACAATCCCGCATTCACCATATTGCACTCTCCATTCCTGTTTTCACACTTCCATACTTAACCATTTTCCATATTCCATGACATCATATCACCATTTCTTGATCACATTTATTCCCCCCCACAACATCAACCACCACTTGTGTGAAAACAATGTCTTTATTAAAGTGGTGAAGATTTCGTAAATCTTTGTAATAAATTCTAAATCTCACTGTGCATGCCGACAACTTTGAAATAAGAGCCATGGTGGTTAATAATCAAGGAAATATGTGGTAAATTAAATAAAGGACTAATATGCCATGCTGTATAATCTTATATCGATAGTAGCACCACCTATTGGCAATAATATAAATTAGTGTAAATTATGTCAAGTAGGGGATAAGAGTTTTATTGTGGAGATACACTAAATACTCTTGGACGTGAAGACCACGAGTTCAAGTGGTTACATGCTTACAAGTGGTACAAGGCCCTCCCTCCTGTTGAGAAGAAAACAAACCAAGTCTGGATTTCAAGCATATCTCTGGCTAGTTGTGTGCCTACAATGATAGATTTCAAAGAGCTAGTTCTTTGGTGTGTAGATAAATTTGATTCATAGATGAGAATAATTCAAGTTCAGGGGAAACAACCTATCTCCTTGGCTCCTTCAATTTTCACAATAATTCTATGACTCTCGAAGCCCACCATGCGATTCAAGGGTGAAGACGACAGTGAATTCCTCAAGGAACATAGAGGAGGACAAAAGCTCCTCAAAAAATATTTGTCCGACCCAAGATCTAATACCAATGCTTGTAAGATTGAGGTAATTTACTTAAAGTATCTATACAAGGAATTTGCCTTGTTGTTTGCTTATATAATTGGTTTAGAATCCATGAACTCTATGCTAAAAAATATCATTTATATCCTCCACTATGTTGTGCATGAAGACACCTTGTTTGATTGGGGCCACCTTATTTCCAATGAAATTTCATTTCAACTGGGTGGTCTGAAAAGGACCCATAAATTCTACATGACATCTTATTTGATTTTATCCATAGCCTACTGCCATGTTTTCGAATTCTTGTCGAGGGAAAGAAGTGTCAACTTCAAGGTGGAGCCAATTTTTGCTTGGTATCGAGCCTTATGGAGACACAAGGCTCAATATTATTTCTACCTGATCCATAACAATTTTATTTCTGAATTTAAAAAATTAATCTTTGATCCCAACACATCAAGACTATCACTCAAGGATGCCACCTTTCTCTCAGAAAAAGGAATTTTTGAAGCCACATAGGATTTCAGTATCATAAGGCTATTCGATTTCCAAGAGAAACCCTTTCTGCTCCCTTTCTATTTATCAGAGAAACACTTTGTTATAGAAGTATGCAGACAATACACGTATCGTGCTCATTTCTTTAATGAGAAAGGAAAAAAGCAATTCATCCCATTGCATTGGAGAGTCAGAGAAGTTGTTGTAAATAATATCTCTCATTTGGATGAATTTGTAGGTTAATTTGACCAACTCATCCTAAAGGAAGATGAATTCATTGAGGGTTTCAAACCTAATGATCTGTTTACTTCACACATGTCTCTAGTGGGATACTCTTCTTATTTCACTAAGCCTGGACAATTTAAAGGAGGAGGGGATAATTTAAATCTCCTCGAGATATCAATTGATGAATCCTTGAATGATATAGAAGAGTTAGCTAGCAGTAATGAGTGTTATCGACAACATGACAAGAAGTAACAAAAAAACCCCCAATTCTCCTATGGTTTCACAAAGAAGTACCCCAACAAAAAAAAAAAACAAGTTGTAATAGTATGGAAATGAGTTAAACACCTTTCTAAAAATCAAATGATGGCGGTGACAAAGACCCTATGAAGAAAAATATTGAAAAATCCCATGTTGTGCACACCTCTTCTAAAAGAAAAAGAGAGACCCATAAAACATGACTAGAAATACTCGAAATTTAAGAAATTCCCCAAGCAATGGATTTAGATGAAGTTATCGAAGAGCCCAGTTGGTCATAAAAATGACTGCTAGAAACCTAGGAAATTTCCGAATCTCTAGCCACTCAAGAACTAGAAATATTTGAAGAAGAGTTTGTAACACTTCACCATGTGACCTACAATCAAAATTCCCAAAAAATGTTAATAGAGAAGGTAAACATAAAAAAAAAGTGTCTGAAAAATGGAAATCGGAAATTGATTTCCATGGGGTTTCACCTTTAAATATTGTACAGTTTCACGAGGAAACCAAAGAAGCATTAAAGGAATCTGTCTGTAATATTGAAAAATAAAATTTAATTTTAAAAGAAAAAATAAAGTAATTAGAGATAGCTCTGATTTCGAAACCATTGTTTACCAATCCATTAACCACAATTCAACCAACACTTACCTTAGAGGATGTCCTAGAAAATAAAAATAAGTTGAAAGGTTCATATATTTTGTTGTTGGTAGTAAGAAAGTATGTCGGAGATGGAATTCAAAAAATAATAGACTTAATCCAAGAAATCTGGGAGCTTGCACAAAGCTCTACCAATTTTTCAATGAGGATTATGCATTTCAAAGAATATCTCCAAAAATATCTGGAAAAAAATGAAGGCTTTTAAAAGGATGTTGTGGGAATATTTGCGACAAAAGTTTCAAGTTTAAGTGACACCCATAGAAGAGAACAAAACCTTCCGTCTAGTACCCGAATGAAGCAAATTAATTCCTGTTGGTTGAAAATAATTAAAAGTTTAAGAGAAATGTTGAACGAGCTGGATGCTATGAAAAGTAAGAGAGGTGACCTTTTCCTAAAACTTTTTGATCTCACAAAGGAACTTGACAACCCAAATTTATTAATGGACGCAATAATTATATATAAAGAGAAACCACTGGATCAACTCGAGGCATTAAAAATTGCATGGGCGAGTGAGTTCATTGACTCAATAGAATTATCTAAAGATGAAGTTGAAAGGTGGATGGTCTGATATATTAACAAGAATGATGACATCGATGACATGTTGCACCAGCTGGGTATTGACCTAAGAGAAATGGATAATGAGTTGTTCAAGATAAAGATAAAGCATGAGATCAAAATGGCCCCAATGAGGGAATACACATAAGAGTGGCTAAGAAAATCCCTAAGCAAGATCACTAAGACATATCAACATGAAGTGTTTACAACAATTATGCCACCTCCATCACAAAAACCATATACAAAAGAAGAATCAATAAGAAAGTAAGAGGATCAGAGAAGATTCCCATCACAGTGAGTCAAGTAGCAACCCTATTCTCATCCTTGCCATCTTTTCTTCTACAATCATTTGTCATATTTCCTTTCTATTCCTAATAACCTATGAAACCTAAGCCTAACCCTTAACTGTTTTTCTTGTTTCTTCCAGGTCTTTTTCATTTCATGGTTCACAAGAGCCACATCCTAGTCCTATTTGAATGACAACACAATCTTTTATTTGTAATCCAAGACAATACTCTTTATTTATTTAAAGACATCTATTATTTTTTGAGGTTCCTAAAGAACTAGTTTGGGACATAACATTATTGATATCTCAATACTTTGAATTTAAGCATGAGATTTCAGATGTATTTCTATCAAAGTCTTATTTGTGTTTAATAAAATGATCATTTACATTTCTCTACCATATGCGGTCCATATTTTCTTTTCCCTTTCACTGAATATTGTGTTCTATTTTGATGAATGTTGTGATGGAAACGTCGTCTTATTTTATTGCATACTCTTTTGGTTTATAACCTTGTAACATATTGTAAATATTTACTTTCTACAAGATACCTGATCCTTTCTCAGGTATTATTTGCATGTGAATATATATTTCAAGAATAATCTTGATCCTTTCTCATGCATTTTATTTGTTCTTTTATTGTATTTGAAATAGAGGAGTACACCTCTTTAAAAATGCAGGGGGATTATCTTCGTGAGGTTGTCTCAAAGACTATAAGACAATCTTTTTGATCAACACACGTGAATATCCAACTGAGCTAGAATTTATCAAAGTGATCAAGGATGAGATACTTTCAATACTATATCTTGCTCCATTACTTAATTCTTCCTTGATGACCATTAAATTGAACACTATCGTAACTATGTGAAAATTCCAATACAAGACATATTGCAATGAATATGTGGATAGATCCAATGATTAGAGAAGGGGAATGCCAACCACTAAATTCCAAATGATTTGACTATAAAGAAGTAATTAAAACTTCCTTTTATTAATTAAATAACCTCAACCCTCATCCCAATGTACAATGAAAAGAGATTGTTGTATTGCTTGAATGCAATGCATATGGCTTGTACAATGGTGTGTACAACCTCCAAATGGTCAAACACATGGTGTATGGCCCATGGAGTGGTTTCAATTGCTTGCTAGGAAGTGTGTGGTCTTTGTTATGCTTACATTTAGAAATCTAATATTTGGAGAATAAGAAGATGTCATGTGGCAGCCATGGCAAGCAACTTTGACATTTTTTCCCTTCTCCAACAATTAATTAAACAAGAAAAATTGGAATTGGAAACTCCCTACAGTAGTGCAACAACAATATTATATGATCCATTGATCTTGAATCTTAGATATAAGCCAATGGTGTGCATTCCAAAGCTATTAGGATTCTTTAATGACCAATATGAATGAAAACATGAAGCAAAACTCAGAGCATTTTCAATAAATGAATCTTCACACCATAAAGTATTGTTAGGTAGCCATTGGAATACATAGTATTAATAGGAAAATTAAATTTTGAGTGAAGGTAACATAAATACAATGGGGAATTCTCCATTTTAACCATGAATTCAACTATACGAATCATATTAATCATAGCCAAGATCAACAATAACTCTTACACATGATTTTCTCCTTGCCATTCTTAATTGTCACCATTAACACACTAAGAGAAACACATTAAAAGAAAATAAGGGCATTATTTCACACACAATTATTACTCCACAACCATAGACAAGTCCATACAAAAATACATTGTATTTACCCTGGAAACCTAAATGGGAAAAATAGATTTGAATGATTGCTTAGTTGTTCATTTTGGAAATATCTGGTTACAATGTAGCTCATGGATCTTTGTGCATCCTCCTCTCTTTGCTTATCAATCAGCCCAAAAATCCCTTTGGGATACTAATTACAAAAATAAATATGGAGATATAGGGTAATTGGAAGGTCAACACGCATGACCTTTAATTTCCAATTCCTCAATCTTTTCTCTCTTGTTTTAATTTTTCTATTTTATTTAATTATTTTTTCCCTCTCTTTGTCACATTTGATTTTTTTTACACCTTGCATTATCCTTTATAGTTATATTCCCTTCATCGATTATTGAATTACATTTGCAAGTACTGAGTCATACAACCATTTGCTTGTTCAGATCCATTTCAGATCACAAAAGGTGATGAAAATACTATTTTTTTCCATAACCATGCTAAAAATGAGAAGGATATAAATGCCATTTGGGAAATAAAGAAGCAAGATGGTTCTATGGCTAGAAATTTCCTTGAAATTACCAAAGAAGGAAAAAATAATTTAAATATTTGTTTCAAGAGCCTCCAAGGTAAAACATAACAAATGTTTTAAATGCAGTCTCTTTGTTCCCAATGTTGATAAATGAGAAACAAAAACCATAAAATAAAAGCTTGATACAGTTTTGAACTTTTTCAAAAAGGAAAAGAGTGTTGGGTTGGATGGATAAATAAATTTTATCTAGGTTTCTATGACTTGTTGGAGAAAGAATTGATAAAGGTAATAGAGGACTCTAGAGCCTATGGAAAGATATTGTGAGCCTTAAATGATACATTTATAGCTTTGATTTCAAAGAAGAATGGTCCTAAGAAATTTGAAGAATATAAACCAATCTCATTATATAATTCAATGTATGAACAAGGATTGTTGCAAAGCAACTTAGTCCTTGCATATTAAGGGATAACTGCAATGAGCTTTCAGCCATATTGCTTGATTTGAGTATATATATTGTGTTTCACAGATGGCTTTGATTTTGGTTTGATGTGTTTTCCTTTGAAAACTTTTTCTTGTGGCCTTTGCCTTGGAATTTAATTAATTAACACTTTGCAAACTTGCCATCCAAATAAAAATAACTGACACTACACTTATTCAAATAAAGTTAAAATAATTAACACTTTGCAAAATTTCCATTACCACAAAAGTCCACAATCTAATGCAGGTCAGTATATCTGAACCCTTGATAATGGTGCTAAACAATTACAATACATCACCACACCATATTAACTAAATAACGCGTGCATGCCTACTGTTAGCACTGAAAGTCACACTTTGACTACTAAAGTGTAAGCTCAACACCCATCAGAGTGTAAAAGATAAATTTGGTTTTGAATAGGTGGATTAGCAAGATGGATAAAGAAAGAGAGAGGACAACAAACTACAGATAAGTAGGCTACACCAATGGGCAATGGAGTCACAAATATCCTACTCATCGAAGGCACAAAAGATGCTCAATAGAAAACAAGATTATATGCTGATAAGTGGAAGAATGAAGAAGGAAAACACAAGGTAGAAATTTCACTAAACAAATATCCTCTCAATTTAATGAATCAATAGATACTTGAATATAAACAATGATTGATGGGCAAAATGCAACAGATCCTCTACTGCTTAGGGATCCATAAATCATTGACAGCCTTTGATCCTCAAATATGCAATATATTCAAATAAGAAGAAATATAGACAGGTGAGTTACAATCTGAAATCACAGCTCTCATGAGTCTCCAATAGCAGTAATGCTTACAATAAAAAAATGCCCACATGCTTACAAATGAACACACACAGGAAAACTGTCTGCTACATCTCTTTCTAGCCTCTCTTAGCTCATCCATCCCCTTCTCCAAGAGATATCTCCCTCTTTAAATAGAAAATAACATCCAAATAACCTAAGGAGGTCGAATGCCATCTCTTCCATTGGATTCTAAGCCTTGGAGATAGGTGGCAACAGTCAAAGAGACAAAAATCCAACAAACTGTTGATTTTCAGGAATTTGTTGGAATTCATTAATAAATTGTTTCCACCTCATGCATGAGGACTTTGATGGAGCTAAATCTTAGGTGCAGGTGTCCCTTGATATATAATTTATCCTTGAGAATCCATTCAAACTCTCCTTGACATGTGGAAACCTCCCAACAAGGCGAATATCAAAACTGTGACTGCTACAGGAAATTAGTACGCAACGTCACTGTGCAGAGTACGTAGTGCCTACTTCTATATCCAATATCTCTCAAACCAAAACACATTTTGAAAAACTGAGAGCAATTTTTGTTATTTGGAATGCTATGAACAAAAACCTCCTCCAGTTGAAAAAAATACATCCTCAACTGCTCATAACCCAAGTTTTAAATTAGTGACTCAAAACTGGCAGAATAACTCTGCACAATTTAGCCTATGCCAGAATATTACGCAGCGCCTCTAGGTAGTGCCCGACTATGTTTCTGCATGCAATTCGGTAGCATAAATCCGTGGGTGCTCTGATGCTTGAACTTGGATATTGGGAATAACTCAATATAATTTCAATTTTCCCCAAAACAAATAAAAATCCCATAACAATTGTATTCATTTGCCAAAATGAATAATGAAATGCAGATTCTGTTCTCAATGAAATATTAGGTAGCGCCTATAGGTAGCACCACTTATGCAACGCTGAGGCATAAACCAATATTGTGGTAACATAGGCTCCATGGGGGATAGAGTCCTCCCTGTGAGGCTTTAAGAAGTCTTGTAGTTTTAGTGCCTTATCCTTTGGGCTTGTGGAGTCATGCTCTCAACCTTTAACCTCTGCAATCAGCTTTGATCTGTGACCTTCAAATGAAACTAAATGAAAATGAAAACTAGAACTGAAAAAATGATGAAAACAATGCTTGTCTAGCAAGCTTATTGCACACACCTACTCTAATTATTGGGAAACTGAAGCGTTCAAGTTACATGAAACAACCAATGAAGCCATTTCATCATTTTTTCAACTGTTTGAAGTTTTGAAATGTGCTTCCTTAAGCACTAGAGATAATTCTTACTTGAAGGCGCGTCAAAGAAACATTTGGAAATACACATTCCATTGAAGATATCAATGAGCCTAGGCCCATTTTTTGGTTGCAGACAGACTGCAAATGGATCCTAAAAAACATCATCAATACTTGACCCTACAACATTGCTTTGTGTAAAAAAGAAAAGTATTGTGTTAGGTCCTTCGTCCACTGTTCTTGGTTGTTGTATGGCTTGTTGATTCTCTGATTCATCCTTAATGCATATGGCCTTGGTCTACTCCTTGTCATGATGTGTATTAGGAAAAAGTCTTAGTGATGCTTGTCTTTCCTTAATTTCAACCTTTCTCATCTGATCACATGGCATTTGATCTTGGCTGCTTGATGAAACTGAGCTTGTGTCTTCAAAAGGAATATGGGGTTGATAGGGCAGTTCATCACAATTAGAAGTGCTCGGGAAACTAAATCCTTCTATCTTATCTTTTGATTGTGAGGGATATTCATCATAGCTTGGCTTATGGTCCCAATTTATCAGTTTTTCACCCTCTAAAATTAGATTATCATCTTTTTCTTCTTTTTCAGCAACAAAAATATGACACGAGGGTTGAAACAAGCTATTGTTTCTTTGATGGGAAGGGTACTTTTCTGATATAAGGTCTTCAACAAATTGTTCATGGAAATCATCTTCATAATCCTCATACAAAGGTGAATCAATGACCATTTGACTATTAATGGCTGAGGGGATTAGTACAATAGCCGAGACAACTAGTTGCTCAGGGAAAACATCCTCATAGTCATCAAAACTTGGCAAATCATGGCACATTAGTTCATTAACAATAGGAGGGACTGATAAGCTATGAATTTGGTCATGACAAGATGCAACACTATTCTCATGATAAAATAAATCTGAATCTAAGATGACCTCTTGACTTAAAGAATCGAGAAAAGGAGGAGACAAGGAAATGATGGATTGTCCATATTGATATTTCTCGTGGGGACCTAGATTTTGATATGAATGATGAATTTGTTCTTCAAATTTAGGAAAAGCATAATGAAACTCATCATCTAAGTCCCGATCTCTATAATCATCCCCTTCATCATCACTACTTGAGGAATCACTTGCTGAATCTTGAATATATGATGCATACCCCTCACAACAATTCTCAAAAAATCTTTCAGCTGGATAAATTATCTTGCAATGAGAATAAAAAACATCATGAAAGTCCTTCAAAGAGGAAATAATAGAAGCAGGGAATGTTCTATACCATTGCCTCGCATCGCCTTCCAATGAATACATGAACATTTTCATCAATATATCTTCATGATGGATGTCAAGCTGCTGCATCAAAGCATGAAATTCATGAACATGCTCAAAAGGGTTGTCATCATCAACTTCATAAAATCTGGGTAGCATATCTTGTCATTCATCAATTTGAGGCACAATATGTGGATAACCATCTATGGCTGAGAAATTGAGTGGGGAAAACCTCCTGGCCATGATAGCCTTCATAGCCATTTGATTCCTCTCATCCCCAATGGAGTCACCAACATATTCTGAACAATGGAGTCGCCATGGTGAATGTGCAGTCTTGAAGGTGTCCAACTTCAGTCACCATCTAAATCTAGAGATGTGCAATGTCGTTCTTCCCAGGGAGCTTTTCAATCTGCTCAAATCCGTCCCCGACAACGGCGCCAAAATGTTAGCACTGAAAGTCACACTTTGACTGCTAAAGTGTAAGCTCAACACCCATCAGAATGTAAAAGATAACTTTGGTTTTGAATAGGTGGATCAACAAGATGGATAAACAAAGAGAGATGGAAACAAACTGCAGATCAGTAGGCTACACCAATGGGCAATGGAGTCACAAACATCCTACTCATCGAAGGCACAAAAACTGCTCAACAGAAAACAAGATTATATGCTGATAAGTGGAAGAATGAAGAAGGAAAACACAAGGTATAAAGTTCACTAAACAAAGATCCTCTCAATTTAATGAATCAACAGATACTTGAATATAAACAATGATTGATGAGCAAAATACAACAGATCCTCTGCTGCTTAGGGATCCATAAATCATTAACAACCTTTGATCCTCAAATATGCAATATATTCAAATAAGAAGAAATATAGACAGAAGAGTTACAATCTGAAATCACAGCTCTCATGAGTCTCCAATAGCAGTAATGCTTACAAGCAAAAAATGCCCACAGGCTTACAAATGAACACACAAAGGAAAAATGCCCGCTACATATCTTTCTAGCCTCTCTTGGCTCATTCATCCCCTTCTCCAAGAGATATATCCCTCTTTAAATAGAAAATAACATCCAAATAACCTAAGGATGTCGAATCCCATCTCCTCCATTGGATTCTAAGCCTTGGAGATAGGTGGCAACAATCAAAGAGACAAAAATCCAACAAACTGTTGATTTTCAGGAATTTGTGGGAAGCCGTTAATAAATTGTTTCCACCTCATGCATGAGGGATTTGATGGAGATAAATATTAGGTGCAGGTGTTCCTTTATATATAACTAATCCTTGAGAATCCATTCAAACTCTCCTTGACATGTGGCAACCTCCCAACAAGGCGAATATAAAAAACGTGACCGCTACAAGAAATTAGTACGCAGCGCCACTGTGCAGAGTACGTAGTGCCTACGTCTATATCCAATATCTCTCAAACCAAAACACATTTTGAAAAAACAAGAGAGTTTTTTTTTATTTGGAATGTTATGAACAAAAACCTCCTCCAGTTTTAAAAAATACATCCTTAATTGCTCATAACTCAATTTTTAAATTAGTGACTCAAAAATGGCAGAATAACTCTGCACAATTTAGCCTTTGCCAGAATATTACATAGTGCCTGTAGGTAGCACCCGACTGTGTTTCTGCATGCAATTCGGTAGCAAAAATCTGTGGGTGCTCTGATGCTTGAACTTGGATATTGGGAATAACTCAATATAATTTCAATTTTTCCCAAAACAAATAAAAATCCCATAACAATTGTATTCATTTGCCAAAATGAATAATAAAATGTAGATTCTGTTCTCTGTGAAATATTAGGTAGCGCTTGTAGGTAGCGCCACTTATGCAATGCTGAGGCATAAACCAATATTGTGCTAACACCTACTATATTTCCAATGAATTTTAATATTTGATTCTTGCATTGTTCTCATTCACGTCCTATTAGATATCCTCAAGCATTTCCTTGCTCTTAAATAAGGATGACAGTAGTGCTGACAGAGAGTTTAAGAAGTCAATATAAATGTACTTCAATGTCCAGGGGTGAGTGCGAAGATTTCTGATAAAAATATCGGGTTCCAGATTCCTTGTGAGGATATCTATCATAGATAGATGTTGATGGTATTGGCACAATCCATCGTCCTCCACCACCCCTGGTGGTTCCAAACTATTACCAGTACCAAGTAGATATTGCAATACATTGTAATATGTATAAAATAACAAAACATTCCACTATGTAGCAGGTTGCCTTCATGCTGAGCCATTCCCACAGTTTAATAAATATTGTGGATCGATAGATAGAGTAAATACAAGTCAGTACCGGATAATAATATTCTAATGATTATAAACCTGCTGTGGAAAAATTCCAACGATAATAAACTTAGTGTGGAAAAAATCATTCGTATTTTCAACGTTGTTTTTTTGAAGTACAACGTTTGCTTCATCAATGCACTAATCCACATTGAAGTGATCAATATAGGTGCACATTTATCATCAAATCGTGGTTCAAAGGTGTTGGGACTCAGAAATGTCGTATTTTCATCCACCTTTCCCTTCACTATTCCTTACATTTCATCGCCCCATTAAACCTTCATCATACCATTTTTCATAAATACATCTGGGTTTCACATCATTATTTTCCACTTTATTCATTTTAGTATTAAAAGTGAATTTATGATTAAATATTAGAAAATATACATGTTTTCATATATATCTCAATTATGTGTGAGCTTTGTAATGTGTAGG
>ML785030.1:468702-512053 GCA_009831015.1 Picea engelmannii | reverse complement strand
CCCTTATGCAATTTCATGCTTTCCTAGTTAGTGTTTCAATGCTTTCTTAGATTAGTTTGATTTCAGCAACATAGATTAGATTAGATTAGTTCTACTTCAGTCCTGTACAAACAGTGCACGTGCTTCGTCAGTTTACGTACCCCGGGTTGACAATTAAATGGTTGGGCAAGTACTACAACGTTATTATAACGACATATATTTCGCCTAACAAAAGGATTCCACCTTCATCTCTATAAATTGTCTCACTGCTTTGTAACAAAATCAAGCATTTTTTAGAAATACACACTACACATTTAGAAGAAAGGACATGTTTTCCTGGATTTGTTTCAAGAAGGAAGCATGCCCACCTTATTAACTTCATAAATATTCCATCGAGAAAAACCATTGAGAACCATGAGAATCGTAGTTTCACTATCATTGCTTTCTCTTGGTGTCTCTATGTAAATTGAACCGATGGTGTCCACATACTTTACAAGCCAATAAATCAACAAATGGGTGAGTTGCAAAGCAACAAGCCCATGCCTTATTTGGAATGACAGTTTAAATATTTTGACATCACATGTGTTGGTCTTGGTCCATGTTCTAGTTATTGTATGGGTCTTGGTCCATGTTTTAGTTATTGTATTATTTAGTAGCAAGCTCGCACGAAAAGCATCATTGGATGATTGTACAATAAAGCAATGATCAAGGCTATGCAAAATAGGATCTCCATTGTTTTTCACTTAATCACAATACTCGTCCTTGTATATACTTGATCATACGTGACAAGAAAACATGAAATTATAAGTTCCTAATGATACTATTAATAATTCTTAATCGAATGTGGAAAGTTATACAATGCAAATCTCAACTAGATATTCGTGTATATTTAGAAGAAAATAGTCAGTGACTGGATAAATAAGTGAAAATGGTACTCGGTGCCTAAATCCCTCTAAAACCCTATCGTAAATTGTGATTTTTACTTCATGAATCTGAGATATGGTTTATCCAAACATGACGAGAAAACTTGCTCTGGCTTGAAGCATTAAACAAATATGTGACTTCTAACAAAGATTTAAAATAACAAACTTGGAAAGGAAACAAATTAACAGGCCCATAATTTTAAATTTCTTAATTGTTGACATAATATTCGTGAAATTTTCCATAACACAATAGCTTGAACTAAGATTATTTTTCAAATTAGCCCTAATTTTCCATGATTAACCCTATGCCATGACTCCTTTCCAAATTTTGATGTCTGAGATTAAATTTCTGGCAAGATAGATAGGAAATTAAAAACCATTTGTTAAAAGATGCATACAGTTACCAGATGATCTGCAATTAACCTCCTAGTCATATACGTTGCACTGAAATTGTAGGTTTAAAAATGAGACTTTTTTTTCAAATGCATGCTTGAACTCTCGAAGCCCTTGAGAGACTAGTGTAGTGGGAGAAAAAATAAAAAGGGCATACTTCGGTACCAATCGCAGTTCATGGGACAAATCCCTGCTAACAATTATTCACCGAGACGAGTGATTGGTCACTAGAGAGCTGCGCAACCAATTCACCATCGTAATGATGTGGACTCAAATGCAATTACAACTATTTAGTTTGGAAGATTCTGTCATATTATTATTATTTAGTATAATAAAAAGATCATACTTGATTTAAATTGATTAAATTCAAGTATGTGGATATTGACTTTTAGATGTAGGTGTGGCATCATTAAAAAAGTTGTTGTATGTCAATTTAGTATCAAACCTGCTACATGTCCTCAACATGCATGAGGACGTCCATGCAAAGAGATGAGTGTATGGATGATTTAAGAGACAACACACTATTATGATAGTGGACCTTCCCAATGGATGAAGCAAAGAGGAATATTGAGAGAAAGCCAGAGGGGAGGGTCCATGGAAAGACTGGCCAGGAACATTCTTATCCTTTCCAGAGTAAAAATTGTAGGTTGATGAGGGAACAAATGTGGCTCAGCTTGTGGTTAGCTTCAATCACCCCTCTTAAATTTGTAGTTGGATTGATCTATAAAACCGTAGGAACAAAAGCTAGCTTTAAAAAAAAAATACCCAACTATAAGGTAAGCATAAGAGGTGGAAGTAGTTTATTCGATTCCAGGGCTAGTTGTAGAGGAAGTGCCTTGCTTCCATACCTCCATTTCTAGAGTCATTGGTTGCTAGGGATTCCATGATGAATTAGGTTTATTCTTGGCTATTTAGGTACGATAACGAGTCACCATATCTAGCAAGGTGGTAGCTCTTCGAACAAATCCCCTCCTAATTTTAGAACTTTCAAATTGCAGAGGTCTCCAATACCTTCTGTGATTGTAAGAGTCATTAGTTTGCGAGTGGTTGGATGATTTCTAGGTAAACAGATTCTTCAAAAACATCAAGTTTCTATAATTGATGAAACAAAATCTACTATTGAGTCAAATACACCTGTAACTGCTCGATCTCAAACATGACAAGAACATACAAGCAGACAAACATAAAGTTCCCCAATGAGTAAGGGATTAGGTAAAAGACAACCAAATCTCGGGTTTGGGTTACAGAGCAATGAACTAGCCAACAAGCACAACCCGAACTTATCTCACCTTATCTCACCATTCGCCCCTCCTTCATCGAGGAACTGCACCAGAAATAATGAATGGAAATAATGTTTCAAAGGCGAATATGAAAATAAGATTGACGAATATGACAAGGAAGATGTCTCTCTCGACATGGGCCTCACCCTGAAGCTTCCTCACGTTATTTATGTGCAACTTGGGAAGGAAATTCTTTCACCTTCTTACATGATGAAAGATTTAATTATTTCAGTGTGATAATATTTCCAAGTATTCTATTGGAGATGGTCAATTTGGAGCAATTGAACAAAGATAGATGTTTGAGTCGACTTAAATGCCCAAAAATCTCTGGAAGCATCCGAAAACTGGAAGCTTCCGTCGGTTCGATGTGCTCGATATTTGTTAGCTTTCCAAAAGAATCAAACAACAACATCATTCTCTTACAGTGGTCTAACTTTAAGTATTTCAAGGATCCAAGGTCACATAATTCTTCTGGTAAAGTTTCCAGTGGGATGCTTGCTAACTTTGGAGGATATATGACAATATTTTCGTGGTGCTTAAACTTCCCTATGGACTTTAGAAAGCCTGAAAAGATCGAAGAGATGATATTTAGATCTCGCAACACAAGAGGGGCTTGCAATGTTCACGTTTGAGGTATCAGAAAGACGTGTATGACAATTTTCAGCTACAAGTGGAAAGAACCCATAAAAGAAAAGTAAACATACCTAAGATTGAAGTTTCCACAAAATTTTTAATTTCTCCCCCTCAACTTCTAAAACTTTCAAATTCTCCATCGGAATCCTTGAAGGAAGACAAGAATTTGGACATTGATAGTAGCAGAGCTCTCCTTTGGTGTTTGTAATTGCAAAGGTCTCACCAGTTTACTCAATTTTAGGTAAAGGAGATCCAATCTTTCTCTGTTCATAGGTAGGGACATACTTACTTCAAAAAATGAGTTGTAAAATGTAGTCTATGAACAAAAAGTTAATTTTATAATGTAGAGTTGGAAGCCAAAATAAATTTTATCAATGCCAAAGGTAAACTAATAGAGCTCAATGTACTGGGCATGGGGTGGGGTTGATTTAGTAGTTAATCTTATGGAGGGAATCAACACAAATCGAAATGAAAGGATTCATAAAGACATACAAGAATATGGGATTCTTCTGGAATATGAGCACAAGAAATTCACAAGTAGAAACATTTCATTCATTTATTTCTAATTAAAGAAACAAAATTGTAGAAAAACTAGAATGTAAATGAATAGGTTTGAGTGTTTTTCTGTGCAGGTTTAAGGTTTCCTAGGCATGCATGGGAAATAAAGCAATAAAAAAAGAGAAAGTTCAAAACAAACCAAGGAAGTGGAGTCAATGAACCCTGGAGAACCACGATAATATGCTATGGTGATGAGGATTGTTCATTTAGGTTACGAGTCCCTAAATAAGATCGCTTCGATGTGATCTATGAACCCTGCAACTGTGCGCCCAGGAACACCTCATTTGCTGAGAAGTAGAAATGATAGAAATGGAAGAAATAACAACAAAGGACACTGACACGTATGGCAAAGGTGAGTCGTGGCAAGAACAACATAGCGGTGTAGGGCTATGGCAAGAGTGCCTTAGAACAGGCAAAAACCTAAGGAAGCCATTGCCATGTTGAAGGATAATATTTCTATTATGAATTATGAACTATGGGCTATGCTCTCGGCTATCCCAAAACATTTAATGTTTGCAACTAATGCTAACTTCAAGTTAGCATTAATCCATCTTGCCAAAAATGTATATACACTTTCCTAACTTTCCAAATTTAAAAAATGGACGGCCTCGATATGAGGCCAAATAACACCTCAAAATTTTCTATTGGTCCAAAAAATTGTTGTACCTATTTGATAAGTTGGAAAAAAGTGATAAATGAAACAAGAACTTAAAACTTTGGCTTAATTTTATTGGTTTCTGTGCAGGACTAATGAAAAATGAAAAACCGTTTACTAATAGTCCACTGCCTAAAGGCAGGGACTAATAAGATACTAGCCAATAACATTAAGAGTATATTATCAAGGTTTATCTTAGAAGAGTAGTTTGGTTTTATTTTTAATAAATAAATCCATGTTTTAGTAGGAAAACACAAGAAGGTATGCATATAATAAAGGTAAAAAAATTCCATCTTTGGTAATGAAAATTGACCTGGTGAAAGCATATGACAAGGTCTATAGGTTATATTTAAGGCTATTGTTGATTCAAATTGGTATGAGTATTCAAGTTGTAAATTGAATAATGTGTTGCATCTTCTCAAATTTATTTATAATACTAATTAGTGGTTCCCCATCTAGGTTTTTCTATGCAACAAAGGGACATGGGCAAGGATGCCTAATGTCACCCTTTTAATTCTTGCTAGTGTCTGATGGTTTAAGTAGGTTTATCTTCATATAAAAAAATGACGGGACTATAAGAGTACCAAGATAAGGAATACTATCCATCCAACTCACCTTCTATTTGTTTATGATGTAATGTTATTTGAAATGGGAACAATAAGTAAAGTGAAGAAATTTAAAGATATCATAGATTTGTACTGTAAAGCAACAATGATGAAAGTGAATGGTCTCAAGTCCTCTATTCTCTTTATGGGTTGGAGGAAAATGTGGAAAGGAAATTCTCTCAAATTATTCCTTATTATGCTTCTCCCTTTGAGAATGTGATTAAATATCTTGGGTTTCATCTAAAATCAAGAATGTGATTAAATATCTTGGGTTTCATCTAAAACGAAATGACTACAAGTTCAAAGATCGATATTGGTGTTATGAAAAAATTCAAGGTAGGGAGATTAATTGGTGCTAGAGATGGATATCTCATGGAGGTAGGTTGAATTTGGTTAAATTTGTCTCAAAAGGAATTTATATTTGATAATTTTCCTTAGCACACATTCCTGAAGGAGTTCTAGAAAATATAAGAAGAAGGTGATTTAGTTTTCTATGGACAGGGAAACGAGAAAAAGAGGGGATTTGATTAATTAGATGGAGGAATATAGCAAGGCCAAAAGGGGTAAGTGGGTGGGGCCTAAAATACTTACACCATTTGGACAAGATTTGGTAACTAAAAGCTTATGGAGGATGATACATAATAAGACATTATGTGGAAAAGTGATGTTAAATAAATATCTAGCTTCAAGGTTTGTGAAAGAATGAATAAAAAGGGAAATGGAGTCATTTAGTAAAGCCTCATTAATCTAGAAGGAATTTGTGAAATCCTTTTCATTGGTTGGAAAATGGATAACTTGGAAAGAAGGAAAATGAAATAGAGTATGGATTGCAGAGGATCCTTGGGTGGGGTACACATTATTATAGACTCTCTAAAACATAAAAAAAACACTTCATAACTAAGGTATATTTATTTAGTAGATGTAACAAATATTATTTCTGATTCCATATAAAACCAAGGAGAAAAAACGACACTATAATTAGAACTAGAACTACAATGACACATAAACTATAATAAGGAATGGAAAACAAAAGGAATGGAAAACAATACTCTTATATAGCATTATAATATATATATATATATATTTTTAAAATACATAAAACATTATACGACACTATAATTAGAACTAGAACTACAATGACACATAAACTATAATAAGGAATGGAAAACAAAAGGAATGGAAAACAATACTCTTATATAGCATTATAATATATATATATTTTTAAAATACATAAAACATTATTGATAAGATATAGTATACATATATTAATTTTTTTAAATACATAAAATATTATTTATAATATATAATATTAAATATATTATTTTTTTTAAATACATAAACCATTATTTATAAGAGATAGTATTAGATCAATATATATTTATAGAATTCAAAATTATCAAAATAGTGTATCCAATTGCATGAACTATTGAAAAATAAAATATTAAAAGGGTATCCCATTAATAGTCATATTATGCATGATCAATATTATGCATCTAAAAATATGTGTCTACAATTATGTATCTAAAAATTGTGTCTGTTATCGCATAATCTGTAGATTGGGCAAAGCGCAACCCAATCCATGGAAGTGTGACAACTACAGGAGTATCTAACCATTGTTACGTTAAATAAACATTCCCCTCGCTTTAGTGATGACAAGTCACTACAAGGGGGGAATCCCGGTGACCCTAGGGGGATTGAAACTTAAAGTGATAGAATGACGAGTGAAACCCCTATAGGTCAATCTTGGATGTGAATGAAGATTTGAAGAGGAGTCTTGTGGAAGGGTAAATGGTTTCCAATAGTTGTGTACCTTCAAAACAATGTTAACTCTACCTGGAACAAGAAAAATGAGCATAAACCAAGCCTTATATCAAAGGGGATCAACAAGATAAGCTTGCTATCCTAAATTGCAGCAGTATGGAACTATATTTTCTGAGGTAAACAAATTATATCAGCTGCAAATCTAACCACCAAAATCAAGTAAGAGATGAGGAAAATAAAGCTAGCAAAGACTAGTTAAATTTCCAATTAATGAAGCAAGACTTTGGTGATTTTAGGGCTGTTTTTTAAGTGTTATCAGAAATGTATTATAACAGCCAAGTGGCTGTAGCAAACAATTGCTACAGCAGCAATATCTAAGCATAAAAATTGATAAGTAAACCATCTAAAAGATAACCAAAGAGCAATAGAACAATAATCTAGGTTCATAAGTAAATTTTAGCGGTAGATAAGTAAGAAATGGATGAAAGAAAGAGTATTCTTCAGCCCTAATGGATGTAGCATTAATTTGCAATAGAAAGAATAATTACAAGGCTAATCTAGATGCCCTTAGGGTACAAAGAAGACTTAAGCATGCAAAATTGATTTCAACTTGAACAATTGCAAAATCTCTATTTTTCATGTATTCCAATGCAAATGATTTTATTTCTCCAATGCAGAATAGACTAGTGCCTTTATCAATTAGGTTATGGTGTCTCTTATTGTAAGAGTTGGTTGTGTTACCTCCCTAGGGGTGTAAGCCTTTTTACTCCCTAGGGAAAACAAAACTAGCAAGGTAAATCTACGAGGGTGTAGGCTTTTTTACTCCTCCTAGCAACATCGTTAAGTAGCTTATCCAAAGACAAATGTGATAGACTTAGTGGAGGGTGTATGCCTTTATACTCCTCCAAGGTTTTATAAAAGAATAAACATGAAACAATAAGAAACACTAACAATATGCATAAGTTTTCTTACCAATTCCAAGAGATAGCAAGATAAACCCTCTTTTAGCAAGTATATTCCACCACAAAGCAAGAACAAGTGTCCAAGAGAGATAACACACCACTTCTTCCACAAGAGACAAGAAACTAGTATCCACAATAGCATAAGAGAGAGAAAGTGTGAATTGCCCAAGTAGGGAGAAAATTTCATCCAAAACTTATGTAATTCTCAAGTGCGTTGTGTCTAAAATGAAAGTGACAAGGTCTTTATTTATACATGACCTCGTAAAAATAATTTGTCCACTTAACTTAGGGTACAACACAAATTAGGGAGGCCAACCTCATAATTTCCCTGTTTACAAATTATAATTTGAATTTACAAAGGAATAAATCCCTATAAGATGATGTCCCTCCTAAAGTCGATGTTTTGGCATAAATGGCAAGACATTGAGTTATTTGAAGAAGTCGTTGGGCTTCCCAAGGCCTAATGTCCATGCGCTAGGGTCTTCCTCCTTCAAAATATGCCAAGTGATCATCAAATCATCCATCACCATCAAACCCTAGCTTTCCAAGTGTGGTGTCATGCCCCAAAAGAGAAGGAAAAGGCCTCCAAAGGCAAACATCGGGGCTAGGAAAGTTAGCGAGCCACCTCCTCAAGATACTCAAGTGCCTCCAATGGAAACATCCCTCATCCAAGATATCCAAAGGAGAGGGGGCACATCATCCAACTTGTGGGATTCCTGCCCCAAGTGAAGGCCCAAGTGACCTTGTGCCTCCATGATCAAGCTTTCACCTGTCAAGGACCTGCAAAGATAAGCAAGTACGCCCTCCAAGGGTCCACAAGTCACAATATCATGCCAAGTAATCCATATCTAATAAAAGAACCACCCGAACATGTGCAGTAAGTCCCCCATTTTCAAAATAAACATATGCTCAAAGACATTATACAATTTGCCAAATTTAGTTATGGGAGGGGTGTCATAGTGCCCTATTGGGTGGACCATTTCCCGGGTCAAGGAGTGTTTCCCAAGTGGAATCCCTTCTAAATCATGTAGTGGGTATGAATTGGATGGGGTTAGAATTCTAGGAATGGGGATTCATGACATACAAGGGCTCATATTGTCTCATTTATGGGTGCCTTTGTAGAGGGTGTGCTTCCCTTCGTCCGCGATGCAACATTTTTCCAAGCCCATCTACCATTAATTTATTAGAGTGTTTCTTGGTTGAAGATGTATAGGGGGACTAAACTAAGCAATAAAAACAAAGCCCACATATGATCTACCCTAGTCACAATTCTTCCCTAAGTTGAAGACAATGTGGGGAACTAAACTAAGTAATAAAAACAAAGCCCACACATGCTCTACCCTGGTTGGCATGATTTTAATTAGTTATTTTTAGGAGTCCCTCAATTTTTTTTGAGAAACATTTCATTGTTCTTGGGATCCCTGGGCGAGCATATAAAAGGTTTATGATTGGGTTTTATCATTTTCTAGCTACAATCTTCTGGGCCTTTAGCCCTTTCTTCCCATGAAATAACGTACAAGCCCTTCTTGGGTCAATGTGGCACGAAAACCCAAAAGATGAGGAAACAAAAGGGAAGAAGTGATGGAAAGAGAAAATCCAAAAGAAGGAAATGCATCAAAAATATTTCCAGAGCCAGTAATTCATAATTTAGGTTAAAAAATTAGATTAAATACTATTACAGTTGTAGGAAGGTTCCTTGGAAAAAATATTTCCTGTGAATGTTTAAAGGATTGGATGAGGTTAAAATTTGAACCTCTGGTATGATACACACCTCGCATAATTACCCTAGCTAAGGGGTGGATGGTTTTTAAGTCAATGGAAAGTTAACCAAGGTTTTATAGGAAAGATGGAAATGGGGCACCCAAAATATTTTTATGAAGAAATTGTTGATATTATGGTAGCTGCGGGAGGTATTAAACTCCACTTGTGACCTTTGATGAGATTAGAATATTACAGGAAGCAAGAGAAACCCCAAAACACTTGGACATAACCCTAGAAGAGAATTCAGCTAAAGAAAATATTTTATATTAAGTCTTTAGCCTCTAGAAGAAGAAGTCGACCCAGACAGCTTAGAGAAAGCAATATAAATATAGGATGCTAGTTATCATTTGAGACAGATATCTCAGAATTAGAGAAATCCACTTGTGTGCACTCCAAAAATCTAGTAGTGCACAAGTTTGGGGATCAACTGCAGCTGCAGTTCTTGTAATCTGTATTTTCGGTTTTTCTGGGTTGGACTTTCTGATCAGTCTTGGTTATCTTTGCTTGGTGCATTATCCTTGGTTGGATATTGATTTGCTACTAGAATTCTTCTCTCTGTCAAGGTCAAGGTGCTCGAGGGTGGCATTAGTGCCTATGGTTGGTTGACAATATTGCTATATTGTTTATGGTTAAACGAGCACACCCACTTTTCTAACAGGTTATGGGCCCACACATCATTCATTCAATCTAACCACTAGAAGGAAGCTAATCCATAAGGTTATCAAGCTTGTTGAAGAACTATCGCTAGGGTTTCTAGCAGGTGCAGTTACTGAAGCACTGCCACTAGGGTTACTAGCAGGTGCAATTGTAGAAACCCTAAAAACTCTTGCCTGGCACCTTATGATGGAATACCTTACTCAAGGATAAGATATTCTAGTGTGCCTTAGTCCAATGCACCTCTTGGCACTCTCAGAAGGTAAAACCGTCAATGTTGAAATTTTGGGTCAAAGTTTGACAATTATCAGTCAACATAAATCATGAATGAAAAGATGGATCATCTACACTATTCATCTCTCACAGGAACTCTTGAAGATGACATGTGGATAATTGACAGTTGAGCTTCCAGGCATAAGATAGGAGACCGGTCCAGACTCTCTAATATAAATGAAAAGAATACATCCTACAAGGTATAACTTGGAGATAAAAACACCTATCCAGTCGAAGGAATTGGTCAAGCCTCCATCAAATTGAAAACAAGTAGCAATGTTCATTTGAGCAATGTATTATATGTACCTGGTTTAGAAAATAATCTTATATCCATATCTTTCCTAGAATACAAAGGAAACAAAATATCCTTTGTAGATGGAAAAGTATTATCTTGGTCTAGAGACTCGAGCATAGAGAACACTAGAGTTATTGGAACCCGTGAAGGAAGATTGTACAAAGTACTAGAAATAAATGATGAATCTCTTGTACATGATGAAGTCAATCCCAATGAACTTTGGCATAGAAGGTATGCTCATATCAACTATCAAGCATTACCTTTCCTCAAAAATATGGTTCAAGGAATACCATAACTACAATCTACACATGAAGGAATTTGCAAAGGATGTGCTCTTGGTAAGAATGTTAAGAAACCATTCTCAAGCAACAATAATAGATCTAAGGAAATCCTAGATCTAATACATTCAGATGTTTGCGGTCCGATGCCATTCAAATATCTAGGAGGTTCTCTTTACTATTTAATATTCATAATGATTACTCAAGAAAGACTTGGTTATATCTCTTGAAGACAAAGGACGAAGTTTTCAGCAAGTTTCAAGAATTCAAAGTAGAGATAGAGAACCTCACAAACAAGAAAATCAAGACCTTGAGAACATATAATAGAGGAGAATATACATCCAAGGAATTTTTTGCCTTTTTCAAATCGATAGGGGTTAGGAGGGAGCTAATTGTTCCTCATAATCCTCAACACAATGGTGTAGTAGAAAGGAAGAATAGATTTATTGAAGAAACTGTGAAAGCACTAATGAATGATCAAGGTTTATCTATGTATTTGTGGGGAGAACTAACCATGACAACAATATATGTTTAGAACAGAAGTCCCCACCGCATATTGAAGGATATGACTCCAGAAGAAGCCTTCTTAGGAAAGAAACCTAATGTGGAACACTTAAGAATATTTGGATGCCCTGTTTACATTCACATCCCCAAGGATAAAAGGAAGAAATTAGAACCCTCAGGAAAGAAGGGTATATTCGTGGGATACAATGAATCATCCAAGGCCTACATACTCTATATCCCGGAACCACATAAGGTTGAAGTTAGCAGAGACGTAACCTTCAATGGAAATATGGCTTTCAAGAAATCCATAGAAGAAACTATAGAAGAAGAAGAGTATGAAGAGTCTAAAGAAGAAAGCACATGTCTTCTAGAAATTCAGAATGAAGGAAAAAAACAACTTGATCATCCGATGCAACCACGTGAAACTATTGAATCAGACACTGTACCCAAAACCAAGAAACGTCTAGCTTGGCTTGAAGCTACTCTATAAGAAGCAAAGAGACTCAAAGCCCCGAGTGGCACCTTCAGAAAAAGAAAAAAGACAAAAATATTCTCCAGCTATGCAACATGTATGACAAAGATTCTAAATGAAGAAACCACCACATTTGAAGAGGCAACTCAGAAGAAACAATGGAAAGAATCCATGATAGAAGAACACTAGTGCATCATGAAAAATGATGTATGGGAAATAGTGCCTAGACCCGAAGAAAAATAAGTAGTAACTTCAAAATGGGTCTATAAGATCAAACATGTAGCAGACAGAAGCGTGGACAAAAAAAAAGCAAGGTTCATAGCTAGAGGGTTCTCCCAGAAGGAGGGAGAAGACTATGACGAGACATTTGCTCTTGTTTCCCGAGATACTTCTATTAGAGACATTATGTCTCTTGCTACTTCCATGGGATGGAGTTTACATCATATGGATGTAAAGACAACTTTCCTAAATGGAGCAATTGAAGAAGAAGTATACATTGAAAAACCTCAAGGATTTGAAGTACACTCCAAAGACACTCATGTCTGCAGACTAAAGAAAGCCTTGTATGGACTCAAGCATGATCCAAGAGCTTGGTATGCCAGAATAGAAAACTACTTAATAATACTTGGCTTCTCCAAGAGTCATGCAGATCCAAATCTTTATTACAAATTTGTGAACAATGCACCTGTGATTCTACTGCTATATGCCGATGATTTATTCTTGAAAGGTGAATAGTCTCTCATCATTCAGTGTAAGAAGGAACTAGCTTCTGAATTCGATATGAAAGATCTTGGTCTCATGCATTATTACTTGGGACTAGAAGTATGGTAGAAGCATGGTGAAGTATTCCTTGGACAAGGAAAGTATGTAGTGAAGATTCTTCAGAAGTTTGGAATGATGGATTGCAAATCCATGGAAAATCGTATGACCACATATATAAGGAAAGTAAGAGACTTAGATTCTGATCAAGTAGACCCGTCCCTATATCGACAATTGATTGGGTCATTGATGTATTTAGTGAATACTCACCCAAATATTTTCTTTGTTGTAAACACCCTAAGCCAGTTTCAGGTGGAACCCCGACATGAGCATTGGATAACTGCAAAGAATGTTCTAAGATATATTCATGGGATGCTAAACTATGCCTTAAGATATACCGCATCTAGTGATATACAACTTTATGGATTCACAGATTCAGATTGGGCAAGAAGTGCAGAAGACATAAGGAGTACTTCACGGATGTGTTTTAGCTTGGGCTCTGTTATAATATCTTGGGGCAGCATGAAACATAAGTTTGTTGCACTCAACACAACATAAGCAAAATATATCGCAACATCTGAGGCATGTACAGAAGCAGTATGGATGAGAAAGATGATTTCTGGATTATTTGATCAAGTTCCATATTCTACCATAATATACTGTGACAATCAGAGTTGTATAAGGCTATCTGAACACCCAATGTTTCATGAACGGTTGAAACACATTGAGATCAAATACTACTTTATTTGAGATAAAGTTTAGGAAGGAGAAGTGAAGCTCCAATATATCCCCATAGATGAGCAGACAACAAATATTTTGACAAAGCCTCTATCCAAGATAAAGTTTGCATACTTACGAGACAAGTTGGGGATCATGGAAATAACTCCCTTAGCTGAAAAGGAAGAGATGGCTCTCTAGGTTGGGAGGGATCACTGATACATCATTGATTTATGGACAACCATTTTACAGCTTGGAAAATGGTCCAGGATGGGCAGTTCCTTTCTAGTTTGGAAAGTGGTTTGATATTTCCCACGGACATGCATTTTCCAATTCGGAAAATGGTCCAGAAGAGACAGTCATTTTCGTAATTAAAATGGTTCAATGGATTGGTGATGTACCATAACCAATGATTCCCCTTGTGGTCAGTATGGGGGAATGGTCTAGGACAGTCATTATTCTTGGCAATCACTCTCAGTAGTGGTCAAGCAGAATGGTCCACCTCACCGGGCAGTCATTCTTTCGAAGTTCACAGTTGTGAGCAATTTCGAAGAATGGTCCATTTTGGAGGTTGGTGCAGGACAGTCATTTCCTTAGGAAATGGTCTGGACAATCATTCCCTAGGGCAGACTCATTCTCTCCAGGATTCAATATGTTTAGTGTCAGAGGAATGAACCAGTTAGGTGCATGGTGCAAGTTCAACAATCAGGGATAGGCATTTGCTAGGGCAGACTCATTCTCTCCAGGTTGCACTATGTTTAGTGTCAGAGGAATGGCCCAGTTAGGTGAATGGTCCAGGCTCATAAATCAAGGACAATTATTCTTCCATGCTTGGGAAGAATAGTCCAGATAACCCATGATTGATGCTCTTACTGTATGAGGGTAGATGCTCTTCCATATCTCATAGGCGTGAGTGGAAGAATGGCCAAGATGACTCAGTTTATATTATGATATTGTTTTTTTATGCAGGTTGATATCAAATGATATGATTGCTATGGAGACTGTATGTCTCTGGACAATAGATGTATGCTGTGGTGGATGTGTTCCACTGGTTGTGACTATGTGTCACTAATTAAGTAGTCTTGTGCTACTTAGTGTGGTTGTGTACCACTATATAGTAGTTATGTACTACTATGGATAGACACAATTGTGTTCTATCAGATAACATTGTACTAATTGTCATGGAGATTATCCAGTTGGATAATATTGACGATGCTCGTGATTTGATCATGAGATATCCTGTGTGGTTATGATGATGCTACCGATTGAATGGTCTGTTTGTGCTCAAGACCATTACCTGTTATACCTCCCTAGCTAGGAGGGAGTGTTGATGTTATGGTAGATGCAAGAGGTATTAACCTCAACTTGTGAGATTTGATGAGATTAGAATATTCTAGGAAGTAAGAGAAACCCTAAAAGACTTGGACATAACCCTAGAAGAGAAGTCAACTAAATAAAATATTTTATATTAAGTCTTTAGCCTCTAGAAGAAGAATTCGACTCAGACAGCTTAGAGAAAGCAGTATAAATATAGGATGCCAGTTCTCATTTGAGACAGATATCTCAAAATTGTAGAAATCCACTTGTGCACACTACATAAATCTAGTAGTGCGCAAGTCTAGGGAGCAACTGGAGCTGCAATTCCTGCAATCTGTATTTTTGGTTTTTTAGGGTTGGACTTTCTGATCAGTCTTGGTTATCTTTGCTTGGTGAATTAGCCTTGGTTGGCTATTGATTTGCTACCAGAATTCTTCTCTCTGTCAAGGTCAAGGTGCTTGGGGGTGGCATTAGTGCCTATGGTTGGGTGATGATATTGCTATATTTTCTATGGTTAAATGAGAACACCCACTTTTCTAACAGAAATGACATGTCAACTTTGATGCCAAAACATCTCGAGTGGACATTCTACTAGTGTGGGTTTGAATACACATTCTACTAGTGTGGGTACAAATACTAGGGCTGCCATTGGTATTATGGTTGGAGGATGTATTTGAAGAAATAGGGAACTCCCTCAATACATTTTATAAATCTGATTTACCTTTCTAGGATACCTAGTACTTTGGGTTGGAAAAAATTTTGGCGGGTCTTGAAATTAGTATAGGATTAATAGAGAAATTGGTTATCAAGAAAGTTGGAGACCATTTTCAGCTAACTCTTGATTAAAAAGGAATACCTTTAGATGAGAGTGATTCCATATATATGGGCACCTAGCAATGGAATGAAATTAACCTAAGTAGAGGAAGGTCTGGGATCAAAGAAAGAAGCCACAAGTACTGGGAGTGGAATTGCCAAAAATTCCTCTAACAAATAGAAGGACACAAGTTATTAAGGAAAAGAGGAAAATAAAAGGTACCCTGCACCAGTGGCACCGATAGCGAATACTTTAGCCTTAGGTATTCATAAAGAATATATCCTAGATGTTTTCAGTGGTAATACGGACTACATGCCTCTCATGGGTAAGTCCTCTCGGTTACCTTCCCCTGATAAAAGGAAATCTTTGGAAATTTTAGTTTTTGGAACTTTGGGGTAAGAGGTAGAAACAAAAGGTTTGGAGTCCATAAGTGAATTTTTGCACAACCTTTTATACATTAAAAATACCATGTCACTAATCTTAATCCCTCTACCAATGATAGATAAGACTCCGATAGAAGAGAATCCCAGGTGGGGACTTACAAAAAACTAAATTGGAATATGAGGTAGGGAGGGCCTCCCTAGAATATTTCAATCGAAAATCCTCCAATTTATATAACCTTTGACCTAGAATAAAAGGAATCCTTGAATTTCCAGGGAAGGTAGTATGGGTGTTAGGGTTCCTTTATGAGAAATCCAAAATTCTAAACCAAAGAGGAAGAAATTATTATATTTATATGGCACAAAAAAATATATATTTAGAGGTTAGATGGGGGAAACAATGATCTCTAAGTAGGTTTGGACATCGAACCAACAAAAATAACTCCAAATTGGAGAAATAAGAGAACAAGGGAAGATAGAATAACCAAGAGGATTGACCACTTTCTAATATATGAATAATTCTTGTATGAATTTATTCATGTGAGATAGTGGGTAGCCTCGGGAGGGGACTCATACCATTACCTTGTTGTGTTAGAAGTGGCCCCAGCTTAGGAAAAACCTCCCAACCCATTCAAGATAAATCCATAATGGTTAAAGGAGGAAAACTTTGTAAAAGGCATCAAGGATGTTTGGAATCCCTATGAATATTATATAAGAGAATACACTTCACTTCAATTTGAACAACATCTAAAAGAAGCAAAGAAGGTAGTAATCCAATGGGCTAAAGGAAAAAAAAAACAAAAATATGAAAATGTTCTAAAAGAAGTGGAGGTAGGTTTGGAGACCCTTTATAACAATGAAGGATTTTCATACCTGACTAAGAACCATAAGTTGGAAGTAAAGAAAATGGAAGAAAAAATAGGAATATCTTACTGGAAAAAGAGAAGGAACAAAGGGTTAAGAGTAGGGACATTTGGCTACAAGTAGGTGATGAAAACACCATTTTTTTTCATCACTATGCATTATAAAGTTTTTTGGAAGATGGCAAATGCAATAATAGGTGGGATACAAATTTTAAATACATAGCAAGTGAAGGAGTCAACTATTTCTCCACTCTCTTCAAAGAGGACTCTTGAGCCACAAACGATTGAAGTAATAAGGATCTCCAACTCTTTCCCAAGTTTTTTAAACAATGAAGACAATTTGGAGTTGATGAAAGAAGTTGGAAAAGATTAATTGCTCCAAACTTGATAGAGCTTCCAAAGGAACAAAATCCTAGGGCGAGAATTTTTCCTAGGATGGTATGAATTCATTGAAGAAGACTTAAGAAGGGTGGTGTAGACCACTAGAAACACAAGAAAAATTCTCGGGGCTTATAATACTACCTTCTTTTTTTTGATCCCAAAATATGATAATCTGACATCCTTATGCAATTCTATCTGCAAAATTATTTCAAAGGTCATAGCCAAAAAACTCAAAAAAGTTTTATGAAAACAAATCTCGTGTGATTATTTTGGGTTTCTGGAAGGATGACAAATCCATGAGGTATTTGGGATAGCATATGAAATCATTCACTTGATCAAGACCATAAATTAAATATCAACGATATAAAAGGTGGACCTATCCAAGGCCTATGATAGGGTAATTTTGATTTACCTAAGATTCATCCTCATTCTTTTAGGTTTTTACATAAATTTGTGGTTTGGGTGATGAGTTGCATTACCTCTATATCCGTTGATTTCCTAATCAATGAGGAATCACCCCCTTTCTTCAGACTAGGCAGGGGTCTTAGACAAGGATACCTTCTCTCGATTCTCCTATTTTTTCTTATAGTAAAAGGCATGAGTAAGTTATTAAAAGAGGTATCAAAAAATGGAAGCTTCAAAGGAATTTTCATTAGTCTTGCATGAAATATCACATATCTCTTGTTTGTGGATCATATTTTGATTTTCTGTGAAGTATATAGAAGAAAAAATGATCTAAGAATGCTCACATAGGTCCATGAGGATCCAAAACACTCATAGAGGTCTAGGAGGATCTGTAAAAGCTCAAAATCCAGTTGTTCCAAATTCTCTAAAAAATTCCATCAATGCATAGAGATCAGTGATAAATTTCCAACAATGCAAAAATCGCCTCAAATGGAGTTCATATGCAAAAGATATGGATGGTAAAAGTTCAAGTCAACCAAGTCAAAATTCAAAGTCAAAGGGGTCAAGGTGACACATGTCACCACTGCAAGGGTGACACGTGGTATGACTGTACAACTATACGGTGATGACATGGCCATACCCCAAGGAACCACGTGGCATGAGTGTACGTTGACTGGGTAGGTGTGTTGGCAAGTGACTCAACATCTGTGCAATCTAAGTGGACTAATTGTTTGTTGACACGTGGTATAGGGGAGCCAATGAGAGGCCGCCACGTGGAAACCTCCCATTGTCCATTATGGTTAAGGTTATGTAAAATTATATTGGGAGTCTGGAGGATCAACCCGCAACCTCCCAAAGC
This sequence comes from Picea engelmannii, assembly GCA_009831015.1. NCBI lineage: Eukaryota > Viridiplantae > Streptophyta > Pinopsida > Pinales > Pinaceae > Picea > Picea engelmannii. Next base: position 493,572 of record ML785030.1, on the reverse strand, counting down.
CTTACTAAATCCACTGTTACCATCGCGCTACCGCTTTAGTGCTTATCCATATATGTTGCAAATTATATTTAACCTTGTAAAAATGTTTATCTGGCTGAAAAAAAGAGCTGAGGGCCTAATCCCTCGACCCATATCTTATCATATGATCACATGCAATGTAATATAACCATGGGTCATAACTCGCGGGGGTTTAAATCACATATATATCATATATAGTATATGGTTATATAACCATATAAGAAAAAAAACCAACGAACGCACATAGTGGAAGATCGAACCCGGAACCTTTGGGTCGTATTCCAGATACCTAACCAATATTCCAATGGAATCCCTTATTATGAGATTCCCCAACTAATCATTAAATTGTTTGCCTATGAATTTAGACAGGAATTTTAAGCCCATGGCCTATATATTGGGCATGATTTTCAATGTTTTGACACACACTCCGTTGTGCACATATACCGAGGCATAAATCCCAATATAACATTGATCCCGAGGAGGAGGTATTGTATGGACCCATAGATTTACGTGTAAGAGAAAAGGCCAAGTATGGTGTGTCTCAATATGCATGCCATGAGGTGTAATGACTGCGCCTAGGCAACTTTATACTCATTTTTCATGATTTTTCGCAAGGAATATGAATTTGAGGTCTATTTTATGATCATAGGCCATTTGTAAAAGTCTTAGTCCATATTTCCTTTAATGAGTGCAATAGTGCATCATTTGGTGTGTAAAGAGGGTGTAATTGAGCCAGTTCAGAATTTGGTCGACTTTATACTTGAATTTCTCATAATTTCACAAGGATTCTAATGGTAAAAACATTTTCTTGTTTTGAGTAGTGGAATGTAAGAGAGTCTATTAAATTGGATTTTTGTAAGCCCATGTTGTAATGTAATTTGGTATTTTGAGATGATGGAGAACAATAATACTATCTAAAGAGACTTGAAGATGAAGTGAATTATGACATCCATATGTGTAATTTGAGTTCTTTTATTTTCTGTTGTGTCATCTCAATAATTTTGAAAATAATCATTAGTTTATGAGTTTTTGGATAAGAAGCACATCATCATTTTAGATGATATATATATATATATATATATATATATATATATATCATCTAAAATGATGATGTGCTTCAATACCTAATAATTTTCGGATCAAGTGGTATCAGAGCTAGTTTTGATGTGATTTTGCAAGTTGTTGATGTGATGAGATCCAAGAGTTCAGTTGTTGAATATTTTGAAGGATTTTATCAAGAGGAAAATATTAGTAAATCTCTCATGAAGTTGAGGCTGCAGAAAAACATTAATCGATAGATCCAGAAGGAGAATTCTGAGTTAAGGATGCAGTTGCAAGATTTTGAGGAAGAGAAGAAGAGGTTGCAAGATCGACTGATATGTCATGAGGAATTCCATAAGTTTTTTTTTCATGAATTAGAAATAAAGTTGCAAATCAGAAATCAAGTATTGGCACCATCAACATCAATCCATGGAGATTGGAAGACTGAGAAAGTAAAGTCTCCGATGCAAAAAGGACTACCTCTTTCAAAAGCAATGATCCAAAAATATGAATCCTCATATTATTCTTTTTCCCATCAAGATGGATAATGCTTGAGGATAGTTGAAGCAAGGAGAACTTAAGATGAAGAAATCCTTCATAAGCAGTTAGCCTTACCTTCCAGTCCAGAGAAAGGTAACATGTGTAAGACATATCCAGAGACAAATGTGCATGCTAAAGGGGAAATGAAGGCATTTTCCACTGATAATATTGATAAATGGTCTCTGTATCCATGTGCTTACTGTCGAACTAGTAACCATGATGTAGAGAAATGTCGAAGAAGATAGTCTGTGCAAGAAAATCCCTCCAAAAAGAAGGCTAAAGGTAAATATCATTTCTCAAAGGAAAGGGAAATGGGAATGATAAAAATGGATCATGGTTCCAAGATGGGAACAAGAAACTCTTCTCTTATTGTGGTAAGAGTGAACATTAGATTGAGAAGTGATGGAAAATTTACCCACACTTATGTCCGAAGCAGAATAAAAAATATGTAAGGGAAGTTGCAAGAATACAAGCAACAAATCAAGATGAAGTAAATGGTCTTACTGAAATATTTGAGAAAGTATACCTCCTAATGACTGGTCTTGGAAAATTTATATATGAAGAAATTGAGGAATGGTTTGTGGGCAGTGGCTCATTTCATCACATGACCGTGATGAGGTCAGTATTTATGACTTTATCATAATCTGACACAGATTGTTATGTAGGATTTGGAACTAACACTAGACAAGCGATAAAAGGGTATGGATATGTAATATTCCATCTCAAGTCGAGAGGATTTATGGGAATAGAACATATTTTATATGTTCCATATTTGAAGTTAAATCTACTCTCAGTTGCAACATTTGAAGATGAAGGCTATGCAGTTGCATTCTAGAATGGCTAGGTACTTGTGTATTTAAGGGAAGCTTCTCTAGACACAACAATAGTTCTTGGTATTCACAAGGAGAGGTTATATAGGTTACTGGGAAGACCTATAGTTTGGTCTAATGGTTTCTTGGATTCAACATTAGATTCAATTCCATATTCAACATCAGTGTCGGAGGCATTGCCAGAGATAGGAAGTTGTGAAACTCCTTCCAGTACTAAGGGGAGGATGAGTCCATGAATAAATCATCAATCATACAAGATTTCATTGTAAATATGTATATTTGTAAATGTAATATGCATATGTAGATATATCCTAAAGTCTATTAGAAGGCTTGTAAGCCACTCATTGTAAATTTTAAGAGTGAGAGGAATTCTGTAAAATTTCTATATTGCCACCTTATATGTTGATAGGAGTTAGAGGAATTTTGTAAGAGAGTTTCTATACTGCCACCTTATATGTTGATAGGAGTTAGAGGAATTTTGTAAGAGAGTTTCTATATTTCCACCTTATATGATGTTAAGAGTGAGAGAAATATTGTTAAATGGATTTCTAGATAGTCGGCTTACAAATTGTTAGAAGTGAGAGGAATCTTGCAAAAAGGGTTTCTATATATCCACTTTGTTTTAGAGTGAGAGGGATCTTATATAAGATTTCTAATCCTTTTGACAAAAGTATAGGAAGTTTTATTGTCTTATCATCTGCCAAAGGGATACATATGGATCAAATTGTCTAATTTAACATTCTTGATTTTGAAGAACCGAAGGTGAAGGAATAGAAGGATGCAGGCAGTTGGAACATGTAGATCATAAGCGAAAAGGGCATCAAAGAAATGTGAAACTTTAAAGAGATGGTAAAGGAGAAATAATCCTCTTATAAGAGGCATACAAATGCAGGCTCTAATCATCTTCAAAATACTATGTCATGTTCATGTGGATGTATACCTTGAACAGAAGCAAGTCAAGTACAAATGATCAAGGCAAGAGAGTAATGGATAGGGAATTCATTCAAAGACTCTTACAGATACATCAGCAATATAAGGACAACAAGTTCAAAAGGAAAAGGAATAGATCAACATTCAACTTGGTTTCATACTGGATGAGATAGACTATCTTCAGTAGAATAGGATATGGGAGTGGATGTTGAATACAAGATATAGGTATACCTCAAGGAGTATGAATTTGAGGTCTATTTTATGATCATATGTCATTTGTAAAAGTCTTAGTCCATATTTCCATTAATGAGCACCATAGTGCTTCGTTTGGCATGTAAAGAGGGTGTAATTGAGCTAGTTTGGAATTTGGTTGACTTTATACTTGAATTTCTCAGAATTTCACAAGGATTCTAATGGTAAACTCAATTTCTTGTTTTCAGTAGTGGAATGTAAGAGAGTCTAATAAATTGGCTTTTTGTAAGTCCATGTTGTAATGTAATTTGGTATTTTGAGATGATGGAGAATAATCATACTATCTAAAGAGACTTGAAAATGAAGTGAAATATGTCTTCCATATGTGTAATTTGAGTTCTTTTATTTTCTGCCATGTCATCTCAATAATATGCAAATTAATCATTAGTTTATGAGTTTTTGGATAAGAAGCACAACATTATTTTTCTGTAAATTTCCTCAATATGATCAAGAATTAATTCTGAATTAGGTTAGATGCTATATGCATATATTTTAAAGGAATAAATGGTATATACTAATCTTTAGATCAATATTTGAGAAGTTCAAAATATACTGGACTGATTTTGTAAAGCTACTGTTGTGATATCAAACCTTAACAAATCCACTCTGTCCATGTGGGGCATTCTAGAGCATGAGCAGGGATGTTTCTCCCAATTATTTTCTTACTAGGTGATTGATATGAATCAAGGACTAAAGTATTTGGGTTCCCACTTGAAACCATATCTATAAAAAAAGAGTGACTGGCAACGATTGGTCACCAAAGTAGAAAAGCAGATAAATTGCTAGTACAATAGGTGGCTCTCAAGAGGGGGTAGATTGCACTTGTTAAAGCAGTATTAGAAGCAATACCAATATACTAGAACTCATTGGCTTGGGTATCAAAAGGTGCATTGGATAAAATTAGGAAATTGTGCGATAAATTCATGTGGTTAGGAGATAACAAAAACTTTTCAAAAACATTAGCAGTTCCAAAAGAAAATGGAGGATGGGGCCTCAAAAAATTATTCTTCTCCAAGGCCCTAGCTACAAAAAATGTATGGAGGATGGGACAAGGAAAAGTCTTGTGAGCCTAGGAAATCAAGGCCAAGTATTTGTACTGAGTCATAGTTGAGGAATGTGATAGGAACTTAGTGAAACATGTGCATAATGCATCAATTATTTAGAAATATGTGAGCTCATCTTTCTATTTGGTTGGTAACTCACTAAGGAATTTGGTGTGGAGAAAGATACTTGGACCGTTTTCATCTTTCAGGATTGTTATCACCAAAAAAATGCTCACCAAACAATACAAGCGATCATTGAAAAATCCATAGTTTCATACATAAAAAATGCATATCCTCAAGTGTCAGGAAAGTTCACTCAACAAACATCAAAGAAATTTAGGAAAGTTAGTGACAAATGCGACTTTCAAACAGATAATTTGTGCCATCAGCGCAATTCGTGTGACAAATCATAAATTTTTTTGCGCGTACAACATACCAGTGCGACCAACTAGATCAATATTCACGATGACGCAAAATTTCGCACAGAGCAAACACATTCAAAGCGCCGACCTGCAACAAAGTCACACCATTCATAGATTTGATCTAAGAGTCGACTTGTTGAGTTTAATTCACCCTAACTTTGCTAATATGCTACTGCTTAAGAGAAAGATTAAATCAAGTTGGGAAGGATGTTATTTAAGCATGGTTCAAGGCATGCATTCGAGAGTGTTATAACAAATTTTGGCTAACCCCATGCAACTTACTTGGATGGCCTTTCCATTTCCCTGTGCAAACTTGAAGTTCCTTGTTGTACCTTCCAGAGCCAAAAAAATCATATTTGTCCACATGTACGTGCCCTACCAGTTAGACAACATGCATATACGTAGGTTGCTCCATTACAACCCACATACATCAAGTTTGGTGCTCAAAATTAAAAATTGTGTCGGGTTTCCATGTCACGATCCTTGACCTTCCATATACTGGAAATGTTCTGAATCGACCCTTCAGTTCCATTTGAAGGCTATAATTTGAGCCATATCCAAGTCATGGAAGGGGAGAGAATTCAAGTTTTGAGAGAAAATATACTCTAGAGAAATTTCACTTCACATTGAGTCTGCATCCCTTTATCTTTGAAAGTCTGAACACATTGTTCAACCCCCAAGCTCTTCCTTCTTTGATGGAGAACCTCATTGTCTCCTTTATATGAGCTTGTATTTGGTGGAGGCCCAACTGGAGGGACTTAGTTTCTTGGTTCTAATGTGCGTCGATACAAAAGTTTGTCACATATGTACTTTTGTTGATTATTTTAATATAAATACTCTTTTCTCGTCCAATTGGCATCTTACAAATATTTGAATTATTATTCCATGAGCTTATTTGTCATGAATGTTAATGGATTATGCTATTTTATATGCTAATATTATATATTATCACCATATGCTTGCGTATCTTGGTTGCTGAGGACAAGTTGCAGGTATAAAGCTTTGAGTTGCATGCTCAACGATGGTCTTTATCGAATGTTCGGACGAGGTAGGCTCTTGATATGATCCTGTTAGCATTTCATTTATATAACATACTTGGAATTAGAGTTGATTTTTGGATGTCATTCCATCTATTGTGGTTTACCCCATTCCATAAAGTGATTTTCCTCGTAACAAAATTGGAGACCATACTGGGGATTGCTATTCTGTTTTGGGGTTTGGAGTGTTTTTCTCTTTGACTTGCTCTCTATTAGCCCGAGTTTCCTTGTCGTCTAATTGCTTGACAACCTATTTTTAATTTGCATCTAAGTTTCTTGGCTTAATCCTTGCCATGACACTGTTTTAATACATATACATGTTTTTTCCCTTAACATATGCGTACATACGTGAGCTGTGCTTCTATAGGGTGCGTACATACGCGAGTTTTGTTCAAACAGTCGCGTACATCAACATTTTAGGTTTCCTGGATGAGTTTCATGTTTGTTAGGTAAGTTTGGATGGTTGTTGAGTCTTCTTGGGTCTCTTTCCTAACTGTTGAGTGCTTACAGAGTGATAGGAAACCTTCTTATTGTTGAATTTTCGGGCGATGTTCTTTCTTATCATTTTTTTCATTGGTTGTCCTTGCATCTTGGTATGAGTGTTTGCTCCTTGGTATCTTGCTTGGATTGTCTCTTTTTTCTTGCAGTAGGGTCTGTATATCAAGATACTATTCATTCCTTTCATTTTTGTTTCTTTATATAAAAAATACAAAAAAAAATTGCTCATTTTGCATTATGGAATTTTCTCTTTTGGCTATTTAGTATTGATCTTGACATATGAGGAAGATTGCATTTTATTGAAATTGTAGAAATTGCATTTGAAAAGATTACCATATTTTGAGAATTTAAGATTAGGAATTAACATTATGTTCATATTCATTTCTTTGATATGATGAGTCATAATATCATTAGTTTCATGACCACATCTCTTGAGTAAACAAAAGCCATTAAAAGTAATGTTGATTAACTAAAATTGATTAGAAATGATTTTATTTTTCAGGGTACACAAACAAACATAGGATATAGGGCCTTGGAATAAGATTTTTTGAGTAAAATTCTCCAAGGATATTAAACTAAACATATGTGTCTCACCAGGGAGTGGTGAAATCCATTATGTAATTAGTGACGCCATGACGCTCCATTCACACCGGAGTTAAGAACGAGGTCACACGAAGTTGGTTGCATAGATAGACATATAATACCCTTAACGTTAGAGATATTTCTGGGGATCTATTCATATTTGGGGGTCTTTCTAGTACCTTTACCTCCGCAAGAGGCGATGCTTTCAAGATTTTGGGCTTTGTTACCCTGCCCATATGGTGGACCTGACTTACAACTCTTCGCCTGCGCATTGGTTACATCGTGGTAGCTCTAGTTTCTTGACATATGTAGCAACATAGGCTACTTGCAGGGGTTATTTTGCAGGTACCCAGAGTCAGATAAGGGTCAGAAAACACACAACCTTTATGGAGGATTACCTCTCCATGGGGATCTGACCGACTTCACTGTTAATCCCACGAGGGCCCTTATAATTGACTATGATAGCTCCAATATTTTAGAGGGAGTCTCAGGCCCCTCTTGGGTGAGGCATACCTACTCTAGTGAGGGAGGCCCCTTTTCAACCATAATATTCTGTTTGTGTTCATTGGCCTTTTTTCTTTACTTTGGTGTGCTCTTTGATTATTAGTTGGCCTTAGGATTTTGTATTGCATCCTGAGTTTTAATTCCTATGGTTAGTGGAGCCCCCATGACTCCCTCAGTTGGCGCTACCTAACCCATGGTCTTTACTCATTCCATGGGGACAAATCCTTTTTTATTTCCGAGTGGTATGCTGAATCATGATACTCAACCAATACCTTGGGCCTCTAATAATTTTTCTCTTGGTAAATTTCTTCACACTTGCCATCCTTTGTCTTGTCTTCTTATGTGAATCCTAGTTTTGGGTCCAGGGCAATGATGCCAATTTTTTCTCCCTTTTCATTTGGTGGGGGTCATATCCCTCAACCAAATCCTATGGTAGGAGGTTGGAATCCTCCTTCCTCTGGACCCAATCCTAGTTTCACTTTTCCAGGAGAAAGTGCTCAAATGGGTGGTCTTTCTACTTATTACAGCCCATCCATCTATCCTTATTTCGCTATGCCGGTTCCTATGAACGCTTTTCTCATGGAGGACCTCCTTCTATCCTCTAGTGTTTCATCTGAAGGGAGTTAGTATTATAGTGTGGGAAACCCCCTTCATGGAGTTCCTTCGTCTGGGGGCAACATATATCCTCACCTGAGTAACCCTTGTCATGTCTCTTTCTCTTTTCAAGCGGCTTATCCTACCATATAGGGCCATAGTGTATAACATAACCCTTCCTGGCCTGCAATCTCTCAAAATCAGTGTTTCCTGGAACCTTGGTCTTAAATGTTGCAACCAACCATTGCAAGTCATTTTGGAAGCACAAGTCCAATCACTGCGATTCATACTGGCATTACATCACCAACCTCTTCTAGTCATGTTGGGGATTCATCACCAAACTCTACTTGTCATGTTGGGGATTCGTCAACAACCTCTGCAAGTCATGTTGAAGATATGCTACTAGCCTCTGCAAGTCATGTTGGGAGCATGTCGCCAACCACCGCAAGTCATGCTCGAGGAATTGATACAATTGAGAAGCCTACACGTATAGGACATAATACCAAGTGTTTTTCTTGAGTTTATACGTAAGGCTCACAACATAATGTCAGGCATCAAAAAATAAAGAGAGTTTTTAATATGAAAAGAGGATCAATACTTTTAGGAAAAAGAAGCTATGGCTGATTCCTAAGATGTCTTTGCCTAGCTTCCCAATGTTCGTGAACACTTATGTCCTGTTCAATCACTGCCCATGAGCATTCAAACTCAACCAAGGTATTAGCGGTCTTTAGGATGGTATTAAACAAGGTTAAAGCAATGCTGGTCTGATAATTAAGACCGGGCTCAATATTGGGCTGCCTTGCAACATGAACAGTCATGGAGAAAATAAATAATCAAAGGATATATATATATATATATATATATATATATATATATTTTAATATTTTCTTTTTCTACTTTCAATTATATGAGAAAAGTTCCTAAAATTGAATTAATGGTATAACAACTTAGAGGCCGTCTTTCGTATATGAGTTAAATTAGAAAATAATGAATGTGATGAGAGAAAAACATAAAGCTGTTAAACAAAGCAAGGCATCAATCACAAAAGAATCTCACTCTACTACAGAAGAAGAAAATAGATGAGAAACCTTTAATGAAGCATAACATGTAGCAATCTAACTAACTCTCAGGTCTTATATTTGCTAATAGCAAACACAAAGGAAAATCTATAAGCAATCAGATAACTAAATGAAACATATAACCACAATAGAAGTTGTACTAAGTTGTGATTAGGCATTCATCAAAGACGTATGAATAAAGATGCTGAAATATGAAGGAACAGAAGAACGCATAACTCAAGAATGACGAAATATGGAGTCTCTGGTCCGTACTTGTATTAATTCTTGAAAAGGAGAGATTTCTCTATTACAATCGACAAAAAACCAACCGTATTTTAGTCTTTTGAAAATATATTTATACAATAGGTTCTCAACCCTAGGCGGTTGGAATTCTCGTTATTCCTAGCTAATAACGGTTACAAAATGAAAACTTGAACCATTAGACTTGGTTCTTTTCTATTTCTTTCTCATACTAGTAGAACATGTATACCCATGTTACTTCATTGATTCTTTGAAGTACTTCCTTCATCTTGCTTGAGACATTTGACGCATCGGCTTAGAAATTGTACTAGTAGTCTAGAATGTTCTGTCACATCCTTTACCTAAAAAATATACAACTTCTTTTGTAATTGTGGCAACCTGTCTTCTATGTTTTTATCTTCAAAAGTCATTGACTGTAACTGTAAATTTGGCTTTACCAACCATCTATATATTTGAGCGATGTCAACCTGCTTTAGCTGTGAAATTTCAAGCTGAGCTTCCTTTATGCTCTCTTTGATGTCAAGTTGATGTTTTACAATGTTTATTTGTCCTAGTATCTCAGAACAATCATCCTTTCCAATGCCTAGTGATTCTTTATTTAGCAAATAAAAAACCTCTTCACAATTGTCTTTTATTTCTTTGGCCATTCTTTTCCTCTCGGCTATATTGGCCTCCCATGTCTTCAATATTATATCACCTCTGATTTGTTCTACAACAGTCAATCTGGGAGTTATAGGTACTTCTTCTCTAGCTGATGACACGACCTCTTTTTGAAAGGTGGCCCGGGCTGCAGTAGCCTCTCCTTCTTTGAACTGATATTATTTAATGATTGATTTACTTCCTAAAAATGATTTTGGATGATCTCTACCTTATCCAAAAGGCTTTGTTGTGATATTTCCAGTTTTCTTAGCACTTCCGATGCTTGATCTTGGAACACTTCTATATCCATAAACATTTTCTTAGTAGAACTTACCTTGTTTTGTAATTGTTTAACCAACTCATCTTGCTGGCCAAGACTGGACTTGAGTAGTTGGATTTCTTGTCTATCATCATCTCTAGCATTTTCAAGTCCTTTATTGACCTCATCTATGATATTCTTCTTTGTATTCCTTATTTGATCTTGCAATTGACTTATCATCTGATTTCTCTTCTTCAGCCTTTCTTTCATATTATCAACTGAGAATAGGTTAGCTGTTGCAAAAGCTCCCAAAGAGCCTGCTACCTCTGTAGCAAAGTCTTCATCTTCCAAATTTTGTCCATCCAATAATACTCCGTGCTTTTTGACCATTGCACGCTCTTTCTAGTGCATTTCTTTCTTTACCACAACTTTCCTTTTCTTACTGAAAAAGAAATCGGTAGGAGGTATTTTTTCAATAGGGATAGGCGTAATATCCCTTATGAATACTACCTTTGCAACAAGGTTTCCTCTAGTGAATTGTAATGGTGTGAAAACCTCAATGGGGCTGCCAATTTCTGTGGATAACTATTTTCTGGCTCCATCTATTGTTGATTTATCAGGTGAAGACAATGGCTTATCTTATCCTTGCTTTTTTAATGTTTCTGATTGATCTTTGGACTGGTCATCAGATAACTCTGTCGCTGGGATATCCTTTTTCTCGGTCGAGATCTTAGAACTATCTAGGTTTTCCGGGGCTTCTTGTTTGCTAGAGCTTCCAGATTCTGGATTTTGGGTTTCTGTTTGTTGTGCAACTAGAGACTTTGGGTTTTCCCCTTGTAATACTTTCGGAAGACTACTTCTTCGGTGTTTTTGGAAATTGTAAAACTCAACTATTTCACCAGGTAGTAGAGCTCGAACTCGGCTCATAACTTCTTGGTAAGATCTTACCCCTCAGAACATTTCGTCTCGAGGGGACTCTTCATGTTCATACACTTTAAGATTTCAATTGGTCATATGGTTTCCCACGACCTTCTGTGGGTCGCGCTTCTTGAATTCAATGTTAACCAACGTTATTTCTTCTAAGGCCGCAACCTCCACCTTGGAGTGACCAAAATCCAATAAGGAAAATGAACCAATAGGCAAAGGAAAAGATGGCCATACCTTTTTCTGCACGGCTTTGAGCTCTTTGCTAATCCTGTCGAGTACAGTTTGTCGTGCAACCTCGCGACACACTATTTGGTTTGGTAAAAATAGCGGTAATGCATATGGAGGAACTGAACAACCAAAAACTCTGATATAAGAGAAGTGTTCCTCTATCTACTAGTTTGGCACTTTACTCAGGTTAACCATAATCTTATCTGAAATTCTAGGAGGTGGGTGACCAAATATAACAATATGCATCATCACCACTACCCAATTACAGATTTCATAAAATAAATCTTTTTCCTTGTCTTCCCAGAGCTTTAAATGATAAACATGAATTGGTTTTGCACTATCTGGAGTCTAACTCCAGCTCATCAGCAGGAAAGGTGTCATGAAACAGATGGCGTCCATAATATAAGCTGACATGAAGAATTAAGTTGGTTGCCCTTTGGTTTTCTTTGTTTGGTATTCTGTGATTTCGATCGCCAGACTATCCGACAATATCTTTGCCCAGTCAAAAGAAAATCCTTCTGCCACTGAGTGTATAATGGGTACCCATGGTAGAAAGAAATGGGTTGTGTTCTCTTTTCCATAAATTCTGCACATCATCATGGCTATATACATGAACTATGGTTCAAGCGATGAGATTGAATATACGCCGTGAGAGTTGGCTCTGAACGTTTCGGGGCATGAACACCAATCCTGGATCAAGTTGGAAAGAGTCTTTCCATATTGATCACACTCCTTCTTATTAAAATTCACTAGAAAAATGACATCATAAACGAAGTTTGATGTTGTAGACAATTTATACATCACCTGTATGTTTTCCGACCGAAATGACCCAACAACTACCTTCTGAGACTTGAATATAGTTCTAGTTGGGATATCCACATGATCCAGTGCCCATCCAATCATGTTAGTGTAGGGTAAAATCCTTGACCTTGTTGCTACCTTATGCAGCTCTGCTTGAGATATAATCTTATATTTGGTAGATAAGTTATCCTTTTTGTTGTCGCTTGAATCATCAAGGAAGTTTACCACTTCGTATTGTATGGTGTTGAACACATGCATCCAGGTTTTAACTGTGCTTATACTTCTGGGTGAAGTATCAGAAATAACGTTTGTGTTCTGGCCAAAAATTTCACCAGTCACTTTAGGCGCTTTCCGTGGAGCCATGATATCAAATTTTAGAGTTCTATTACCTGTTATAGAGAATGAGAATGTAGAAAACTAGTTATTTCACTAAGCCAACTCTATGAAAACAAGAATGTAATTTGAAACTAAAAAATCTTTTTACCTTAAACGCATAAACCATGTGTATACCTTCATTGTCAATGCATTTAATTTCTTTAATAAAAAATATTTGGGCGTTAAAATTGGATCTTATTTGGAATCATTTCCCCAAATCAGATATTAATGTCATTAATGGTCGATACCTCGGGAAAAGCACAAAATTTTGAATGTATCCGAGTTATTCTTAAGAAATAGTTTAATTAGAGTATAATCCTCATTTAGTACATTAGTTAATCATACTTATCATTTAATCAAGTTTCGGTGTTTCATATCTCAGGGATCTTTATAACAGTTTAAACTAAGACTTACGAAATGCGAAGTCATGATAGGTTTAATTAAGTATAATCATTTTTTAACTCTTCTAATTAACCATGATTTATTTTAGAATGGCGAGGTTTCGGGTATCAAGACTTCAAAAGATTTTATATGTAAGAGCTCCTGAATCGCGAAGTAGCGATGATATTTACTTATCGTTAATCTTTCTTAATCTTTAATTAAACCGGATTAACATTTAATACTTTCGTGAATTTGAGAATTGGGGCTTTGAAGATGATCAATGTTGAACCTTCATACTTCGTGAAACTCTGACTCCCAAAATTTTGAAAGCAAACCTTTATATAAATTGATTCATTAATAAATAGGCGGCTCCATTATCTCTTAAGAATTTTAGACCGTTGGATTAATTAGAAGGCTTCATTCGATGGTGATTATCCAGGTGTATCTTTTTTGGTTTTTATTTAAACAAAAATGAAACTTATTTTAGTCTAAAGTTTAGAATAATATGTATTTTTCAACACCAATTTCCTTTGTATACTTTGCAAAGGAGGTCACCTAACTTGTCTATTCGCTGCTACTGCCGTGGTACAATAAGCGTAGTCCTTGTCTGATAGCCCTTCAAGTTTTAGTCATCTTTGGTTTCCCAACATTCTAATCCTTGTTTGGTTGATACAATGGTCATTCCGATGCAATATTTAGCTGAAACCACTCTTCTTTTGGGAGGTGATTCCTCTCTTGACCATGTTGTCTCGCATCCTTTTCAACCAACAGTCGTGTCGATGCAATCTTTAGCCAACACCACTCCTATTTTTTGGGGTGATGCGTCTCTATACCATGTTGTCTCGCATCCTATTCAACCAACGATTGAAGAAGTGGTCATGCCAATGCAATCTTCAACCGATCCCACTCTTCTCTTGGAGAGTTACAAGTCTAAGGAAGTGACATTTCCAATGCAATCTTAGGTCAATTCCACTCTCCTTTTGGAGGGTGATGTGTCTTTCGACCATGTCCTTAGCATTTCTAGTTCTGTACCTTCTGAACAAGAGAGCATTCCACTCTTTTTGAGCATGCTCCCTCCAAGTCCTAGGATGGTTTCCTTTGATTGGAATGATATTGTAGATGTTGGATCCTCTACAAGTATTCTATCCTCCCCGACTTGGCAAGTTTTGGGTTCTCCCAAGCTTGTGTCAGCTACCCGTGAGTTGCTGACTTTCGACAAAAGTCCTGGACGGGAGCCCTGACCTCCCCCATGATATGATGCTTATAACAACATCCTTGAGTCTTGTTTAATCTCTTTTGCGACTATCTAAAAAAGAAAAAAGATTGCCAAGTGAACTTGTCTCTTTCACACTCGTTAAATGGATTTGAAAGGACGTATATTTGGTGTAAGTTTAACACTTTTTCAGAACAAGTAAACTAATTACAAAAAAAGAACACGCTAGTCAACATTGGCTAAAAGATTTCTCTTGGGTATTTTTTAATTCTTTTTTGGGCATATGGGACTAAATCTGTGAAAAAGGAAATTCTTTGGAGTTAAGTTGTAATTGCATTCCATTGTCTTGGTTGCAGTATTGAGCCTATTGTCTTTTTTTGCTTTCTCGTTATAAGCCTCTTACCTCAACAATTTGCATCACTAGCCAAGAAGAGCCTTATTTATATCCTTTTCATATTGACACTTTTTACCCTAAGAGGAAACATTCCCCCGAGTGTCCATGCCTCACATGCATTTCCTTGCATTGAGCATAAGCATGTTCCACTGTTTGGAGCTAGTTGCTTACTCGTGACACTCATTTCCTCTCTTGTATCATAGAATTTATTTTCCTATGAAAAAACAAAAAAAGACTAGAGGGAAAATAACATTATCTCATATTGGCAACAGTCGTGTCTCCTTTGAACATAACAAAAAATTTTGAGTCCACTTTCATCCAAATTTTGGGTTTAGTATGACCTTAGGAAGCTGAGCTTGTTACTTAGAGTTAACTCCTCCCACTGGTTATTCTTCCAGTCCATATGGAGAGTTCATTGATGCCTCCTGCATCATGAAGTTTCATCATCAAGTCTATGCTACCTAATTTATTCATATGTCTCATACTCTTGTTCAAAGGATGTCTATAAGCCTGTATCGACCATTTCTCAGAACTCTTGACTTTACATGTCGGCCATACCCTCAGTGTGTTTCAGAGTCACATGAATTTGTAGTCTTACCGTGCACCCTGGTCCTACTTTCATTATGGGTAGGTAAAATTGAACCCAACAATCAAAATATCCTCATTGGTCGTTGGCTGGGGGGTTTCCCTTGTGTTCGACGACAAGAAATATATTCACACATTGGGATTTGTGCAATGTCTTGGATGCCATTAGCCTTATTGGTGGTTTCCTCTCCTTTGTCGGAAATATTCCCTATTGGATTCTATTCAGAGGGGATTTTTCATGCACTACTTGCATCTGGTGCATGTGAAAGACACACAGGTTCGTTGGTTCATGAACATCCTCTTCGTCCGAGTTCCTCCAAATCATCAAGCTATTGCTTTGTACCTCATACTGACTGATGAGAGATTCCTTAATGCTCTCCTTTCAGTGGATCTCCTTCCATCGATTTCAGCTCATCTATTCTGGAAATGAGACCTAGATTCCTATGAGTACCTAGAGGCTTGCATTAATTAGTGGAAATTTCTCCTGCCATTGATAGTTTGGAATACATCAATGTCTCCTGATCGATGGATTCTTCAAGTGTTCAACCACAACACCTTTATTAACACTTGTAAGAATCTACTTGGTGCCTTGATACCTGATGACTCTGTGTTTTTCCTATTTTTTCTGATGCCCAAATCTCTTTTTCATATGGAATTTATACTCTCCATTATTTTATTTATCTCTTTTTAAAGGTATTATTAGGTTTTGTGCATCAATTCGCCATGGAACAACATGAGGTATGTGTAATCGGTGTTTTTTAATAATTTTATACTAATTTATCTTCAATTGAGTGATTACGATTTCTTAACATTTGTCATTTTCTTGCAACAGGCCAAAAACGTGATCCAACCCTCCATCCAGTCCTTCGTCCGGACCTCCATCCAGACCTTCATCCGGCCCTTTTCCAGGCAGTGAATTTCGAGATCAATTTGTGGGAGGATGAAGTTGAATCAGAAAAATATGGCACATGGGTTTTGTGCCTAATATGCCCAATTAGGTCTCTAGCGGGCTGTTTCCTGAAATTGTGGATGGATTGAGAGAATTTTATGGTCCTCGATCTGACATCCAGTCCTCCATCTGACACTCCATCCGACAATTGACCCGACACTCAGAGCGCAGTGGAGTTGATAGTGGGCTTCTCCGGGCGAATCAGAGACATAGGTTTTGTGCCTGCTCACACCCTCTAGCTATGGAACTCAACACATTCGAATTTGGGCAGTTGAGTCGACTTCTATTTTGAGCGCACGAAGCTGTTGGAGAGATGTTGTTTGTTGACAGATTTTTAATGAATTCTGTTTTAAGAGAGAGTCGACCCTTTCAGTGGTCGACCTCTCAGATATGTACAAACTCTATAAATACTGGCTTGTCTATGCCACCAGAACACGATTTTATATATACACACAAACATTATCTTCAATTTTGCTATAAACTCTGTTTTGGTGATTAATATCAATGCTGCGTTAATTCTGTGACGAAATTTTTCCATTGAAGTAGTGCCACGACCTTCTGGGGTGCCCAATAGTGGTCTGGGTATCTTGTGCATATCAATGTATATTTGCATATTTGTATTTGGCTTTCATAACTCGCTAGTTTCAAGTTAATTTTTTAAATCGATCACTGTGTATATCTTTTCTAACTTGCAGGTTGCTTCTTGGATTGTAGGTGTATCACAGAGAATTCATCGTTGTCCATACTTACTTATTTATATTATGATATCTAATATCTTGTTATGTAGGTTTCAATTTAACTGTTTATAAGATGTTTACGTATGCTATCATAGCTCTCTATTTCTGTTTATAAAATTGTAAATCATTCCATAGTCTGGTCACTTATGCAGTGTTTCTTTTAGCCGCATCTACTTTATTAGATTAGGTCAACTACTTCTTGTAGATTCACATAAACCGTTCGCTTTAGTTTCAACACTAGAATGCTAGGATCAAAGTTGATTTTGAATTATGATTTTGAATTATGTCCTAGTTATGATTTTGAGTTATGATTAATACTAGTTATGAGTTTATAGGCTTGAATGAATTATCAACTCTGTAAAAAATATTTTCCAGCATTAGAGTGATATGATAGGAGTTGATTTCAAATTTCTCCGTATAAGGTTTATAGTTGGTTTCAAATTTCATAATAATTTCACCTTGTCACTTTTCAAGTAGATCTTAATCCAATTATAGTCTTTCTTAAAACAAAATGGTCAAATTGCACGTTTAATGTTGAATCTTAGAATATATTACTCTTTCATTTACTCAACTCATATTCCAAACCTTATTCCAATCTACTTTCCAGTCCTCATTCTGGAATATGGTTTAATTGAAGAATGAAGTGATAAGAATGTACAAGCAATTAGTTTGCTTTTTATCTTCACGCATATTGTGTTACAACTCAAAGTTTACTAATCTCTTTATTATCTAAGTGTGTTGCGAACATTAAATTAGATGAGGCTAGACCAGGTTAGATTAAAGCTCTAGACCTGCACATACAGTGCTAGCACCTCGAAGCTTATGAGCCCCGGGTTGACAATTTAATGTTGAAATAGATATCAAATATTTCACTCGACAATACCTAGTTTCGTGTTTGTTAACAATCTACATTAATGACTAGTAATCAAACGAAGTCTCACTGTGTTCGACCTCAACTCCTCTATTCACATAATGTAGACTTGCACCTTTGGCGGTTCGTGTAGAAGACATGGAGCATCAGTTTACAGTAGCAGCTTTCTTGAGCTGTTGCTATCGTTCATTGGACCAGTGCCTATATGACTTCTGTGATCATGGGAGATCAGATTGTACTCCATTGTATACAAATATCTTCAGATTGGTTTTGAGACTGGTTTCCACTGGGCCTTGTTCATGACTATGACAACCTATGGCATGCGTCTACTTTGTATTGCCTATTCATTGCCATGAACAAATATTTGGAATGTTTCCACATGGATTTGCAGTGTAACTCAAATTGGCAGCCATGTGTACAAAGTCATTATGGATTGTAATATTCTCATGAGGAACTAGCACTTCTAGTTGAGTATCCATTACTCCACTTCTGGGAATTATAATGTATTTCGGCCATCGCAGATACTCCTATGACCTCACACATTAGGGGGCATATGTTATTGATCCAGGTGGATATCAGTGGCAACCCACCTATTCCACGGGCTCGAAAAACAGTTTTCCATCTTGGCAGTTTTTCGACAGTTTTTCGGGTTCCAAACTTTCGGGGCCATTTTGAGGCCCTAAACGACATGTTTTGGGGATTTTGGGCCCATGTGACTGGTAGAGGCATTTACCTAGGCCAGTTGAAAATCGTTCTTCTCGGTTAGACCTTTCCAACAGTGTATTGAGCGCCCCAAACAAAGATCGTATGCCAAAGTTACGCCCCCGGGAAGTTGATATATTAACTACCCCCATTGGGGCTCACAAACCTTTTGTCTTTTCATCTTTCAGGTTTAGGGTTTTGGATTTTAATTATGTTAAAAAGGCCTTTAGAGCCTCATTGTAACAATCATGTTCTTGTGAATGCGAGTAACTATCACATCTCTTCTAAGAGATAAGCTTCCACCATTATAGCGAGTCTTTCACTCTGTATTTTTAGAGTCTTTGTACATTTTCGCTCATTAATAAAAATTGTATTACTGTATCTCTGTGTTTATGGTTGCATCTCCGATACATTTATGTTATATTGTTGGATATATGAGATATCTCTGTATATTTCTTTATTATATCTCTGCTCTCATCTCATGCCGAAAACAATCCGAATCAGTGGTATCAGAGTAGGCTGCTCTTGATAGTTTTTTTCAGTGCATGTCCTCGACGAGGTTTGAGTATATAAATTTGGGTCTCGAGCTTGTCTCTCTTGAAGATAATCGCTCTCACACGCCCAATAAACCCTCCATGGAGGAAGAAAAGAAAAACGATGGAGCGGATAATTCTATCAATCTGTTTCTTGAGCAAGCTCTCACGCAACATAGTGACGAAATGATGGAGAATTGTTCCCACATCCTTCAATGCCTATCAATAATAACATGCACATCTTCATAAAACAACCACTTTGGAAGCACCTCTCTTTTCAAGGTAGAGGTTAATTTTGATATTCCCGTATTTCAAGGTCAAGATGCCCTAGACAAATGATCAAATCTGCTAGAGGGTTATTTCTCTGTTCATAATTTCTCCTACAAGGAAAATATCACCTTCACACTCTTTAAGGCTCTCCCCCATGTCAAACATTGGTGGGGAACTTACTGGGAAAAAAGTTCCATAGAGGAGTCTGGAATATATGGGGCTGAGCTCACTTGGGATTTTTTGTGGATGCAGTTAAGGAACATTATTACCTTGTTGGAAACTATGAGGACAAGTATATGAGATGGACCACACTGTGGAAAGAAAGGGGTCAAGAAGTTCCATAGTTCACTAATACCTTCCAGACCTTGCGCACCAAGATGGGTATCAAAGACTCCGAATGACATTTAGTTCTGAAATACTGTGGGGCTCTACACAGATACATCCAAACTGAAATGGATTTTCTGGACATCTCATCACTCGGTGCTTCTTATCGATATGCTGTTAAAATCGAGCAGAAACTTAAGCACCAGAACAAATGGGAGTTCAGGTCTACAAATCCACAACAACCAAAGTATGATAAATATGTCCCTAACAAACAGTCTCCCAAAAACCAGTCCAAGACATAGGAAAAGAAGGGTCACAAGAAGATAAAGAAGGAAACCGGAAAATGGTGCGATTTCCACAAAAGCCCTTGGCACAAAAACAATGAATGTCGCTCAAAAAAGTCATTGGTGGCTGAGATCAAAGACACGGAGCCAAACCTTGATTCAGAATATGATTATGAAAATACTGGTAAAAGACAAATCATCGACGCAGACCCCACTGCTATTGTCGCGACTGCAACAATTCAACCAAAAGAACCAATAGATATAGAAGAGTGGGAGAGCCTTTTTCATTCACATATGTGGGTGAAGGGGACCCTGTTACGTTTTATTGTTGATAGCGGAATCCAAAAGTACCTCATCTTAGTAGAGGTCGTCAAATAGTTGGGACTGTCGACAACTCCACACCCGCAGCCATACAACATCAGGTGGCTTCGCCAGGGATGAGATCTTCGTGTCAGCCAGCATTGCCGATTGTCATATGACATCCAACCTTTCAAGGATGAGGTATTGTGTGATGTTGCCCCACTGGATGTATGTGATGTTCTCTTGGGCCAACCATATATGTGGAAACACCATGCTTTTTATGAGTCTCGACCCTAGAGTGTCATTGTTTCTTTGGGGGATCATCTCTACAGAATACCAGAGGTAGTTCTGACTATTGTTCCACCTAAATAGTGCCACAAAGTAGTATCTCATACTGCAAAATTTAGCTTCTTCACAATATGTTCAAAAGGTGAACAAAAGGACACTACAACCACTATAGCCTCGCCCCAAGCACCATCTATCCAACATAAGCAGGTCAAAAAGGTTGTAGCAAAGTGCAAATATTCCTTCTACACATAGTCCTCTCATGTAGCTTGACTTGTTGAACATGCTCAACCTTACCAACAACAGGTTCGTGACAGTCTTCCACAAACCAAGAAGCGTGATGTCTCCAACAAGGAAAGTAACTCACCAAGATTCAGATTCAACAATCGCTTTCCCCTCGCCCCCAGGAACTCAACGCAATGGAGACCATTGCTTCCTAAGGAGGGAGGATTGATATAGGTGGATATCAGTGGCCACCCACCTATTCCACGGGCTCGAAAAACAATTTTCCATCTTGGCAGTTTTTCGACAGTTTTTAGGGTTCCAAACTTTCGGGGCCATTTTGAGGCTCTAAACGATGTTTTTTGGGGATTTGGGGCCCCGGTAACTACCGAAAGCACTTATGTGGGCTAGTAAAAAATTGTTCTTCTTGTTTAGACCTTTCCAATGGTGTATCGAGCGCCCCAAACAAAGAACGTATGCAAAAGTTAAGCCCCCAGGAAGTTGACGTATCAACTACCCCCATCGGGGCCCAAAAACCTTTTGGCTTTTCATCTTCCGGAGTTAGGGTTTTAGATTTTACTTATGTTAAAAAGGCCTTTAGAGTCTCATTGTAAAAATCATGTTCTTGCGAATGCGAGTAGCCGTCACATATTTTCTCAGAGATAAACTGCCACCATTCTAGCGAGTCTTTCACTCTGTATTTTTACAGTCTTTGTACATTTTCGCTCATTAATAGAAATTGTATTACTGTATCTCTGTGTTTATGGTTTCATCTCTGATACATTTATGTTCTATTGTTGGATATCCGAGATATCTCTGTATATTTCTTTATTATATCTCCACTCTCATTTTTGGCCCACCCCATGCAACTTGCTTGGATGGCCTTTCCATTTCCCTATGTAGACTTGAAGTCCCTTGTTGTACCTTCCAGAGCCAAAAAATCATATTTTTCCACATATATGTGCCCTACCAGTTAGACAACATGTGTATACACATGTTGCTCCATTACATCCCGCGTACATCGGGTTGGTGCTCAAAATTAAAAATTATGTCGGGTTTCCATGTCATGTCACGGGATCCATGATCCTTGACCTTCCATATACTGGAAGCATTCCGACTCGGCCCTTCTATTCCATTTGAAGGATATAAATTGAGCCATATCCAAGCCGTGGAAGATGAGAGAATTCAACTTTTGAGAGCCAAGATACTATGGAGAAATTTCACTTCACATTGATTCTGTATCCCTTTATCCTTGAAAGTATGAATACATTGTTCAACCCCCAAACTCTTCCTTCTTTGATGGAGAACCTCATTGTCTCCTTTATATGAGCTTGCCTTTGGTGGAGGATTGAAGTGGTGGAGGCCCAACTAGATGGACTTAGTTTCTTGGTTCCGATGTGTGCCGGTACAAAAGTTTGTCACATATGTACTTCTGTTGATTATTTTAATAAAGATACTATTTTCTCGTCCAATTGATATCTTGCAAATATTTGAATTATTATTCCATGGGCGTATTTGTCATGTTCATGTTAATGGATTATGTTATTTTATACGCTAACATTATATATTATCACCATATGCTTGCGTATCTTGGTTGTTGAGGACAAGTTGCGGGTATAAAGCTATGAGTTGCGTGCTCAATGATGGTCTTCATTGAACGTCTGGACGAGGCAGGCTCTTGATCTTGTCCTGCTAGAATTTGATTTATATAACATACTTGAGATTAGATTTGATTTCTGTGTGTCATTCCGTCAGTTGTGGTTTACCCCATGCCATAGAGTGATTTTCCTTGTAACAGAGAGCACATAGATATCATAGAGTTATATTGGAGAATTTGAACAGAGCACCAATTGCCCATTCTAGACTTCACATGCTCATTCATAGATTGAGCTATCATCAGGATTGAGTGTCTCGCCATTCAAGAACTCAAGTCAATCATGCACATGATCATCTGCATCTGAGAAGAAGAAAGAGTTTGAGATGAGAAAGAAAAGAGCCCTCCCAAGGAGGCATGAGCAAGACCACCTTTACCAATACAAAACCTTGTCCATTGATAACTATTTCCTAAGTTTTTAATTCTCTGTTATGTTTACAAATTATGCATGTGTTCATGCATTCATTGAGTTTTTAATTTTATGCTATGTTTACAAATTATGCATGTGTTCATGCATTCATTGCTATGTTTACAAATTATGCATCTCTTCATGCATTCATTTACATTTAATGTCATTACATGCATTTAGAGCTGTCATTTGACACCCGTGTGCTCAATTTAGCTCATTACAAGGATGGGCATACAATGATCTCTCATGCAAGTGGGCTATCAAATTTTCTATAGACACTCAGAGATCCTAGACTATGATCATTATAATGATGAGTTTTTGTTTTTAATCTATATTCATAAGTCAAAAAACAACCCCCCTTTTTTTTTTAATCTATCTAGCTTAATGATATGTAAGACATGTTATGTAGAGATTTCTGCTCAATCAAATTTCAAAACTCTTTTGTTTTTGATACCTTCAAGCATATGACAATCCAAATCTTTATGTAACATTTATATATAAAAAAACATGACTGATTCCCATCACCATACGCCGACAGAAAAAAAAATTCAGTACGAAAGTGTCGCTATGCCAAGTCGTGTCCACAAGCAAGCACAAGCACATTTTTTCACTTGTTATATTGCTGTCAAAGAAAAGCATAAAGAAAAACAAAAGCCAAGCTCTTCTGTCAAAGTTCTGGTAGATTAGAATTTGTATACCGTGTGAAAGGTCTGGTGCGTGGGAATAATAATCAGAGTGACCCACACTCTTCGAATATTTGTTCTGCCCTTTGCGTTGTCACTTTAATATTCTCGCCTTCCAGGCTAAGCTACAGACACCCGGCGCACTACAAAACTAGCTGATCAATCCTTCTACTCACGCAGAGTTTCACCAGTTTCTCAAGAGCCAAGACTACAGGGTACTCGCAGCTTCCATTGCTATACTTCCATGGCGCCCCAGACAAGAGGCCGCAACTACAACTACAGCGGCCGCGAAAGCGGGCTCTGCGCGAGTTCATCAATGTGTTTATTTTATTTATGTCAAAAGATTTTGGCTATGGTGATCGGGGCAGGCATGTCTATACTCCTGGCATGGTTGATACTGCGTCCCCATAAGCCAAGATGCTATGTAGACTATGTCTCCCTCTCACAGCTCAACGTTACAGACACAACTGTGAATTCCAGGATGGATTTCAACGTTACTGTGAGAAACCCTAATTCCAGATTGGGCATATATTATCATAAGTTGGAGTGGGATGTTTATTATGAAGATGAGAGGATTGCAAGTGCATATACGGCTCCATTCCATCAGCGCCGCAAGACAACAACGGTCCTGCAGCCTGTTTTGATCGGGAACGAGTATGCGATAATGAGAGAAGATATTGCCAGGGCTCTGGAAGCCTTAGCTTCGCCATTGGAGCTGAGGCTTAAATTGCATGCCAACGTTCGTTTCAAAATTGGGTTCGTTAAGACCTGGAATTTCAAAATGAGAGTAGAGTGTCATCATATATATATTGCTCAAAAATACGCTGATCAGCGATTTAAGATCAGAACTAATGATAATCATGTCGATGGTTCCTTCAACGAGCGCATAAGATGCAGCGTGCATTTATAGGTTTTTTTTCTGGCAAAGAATTTCAACGATTGTCATGGAATCTTCTTTTGGTGCCTGGATTCTGTATTTTTACTGGATTGAAATTTCATTTTTCCAGGAGACTCGCTGCCCTTTTTCTTTTCAGAACCATTATACATTCATTAATAATGTCGTCTTTGGATAGACCACACTGAAAGGTCATGTCAGCTGAGCTTTACAGTGTGAAAGACTTTTGACGACCTTCCATCAATGGAGGTTCACACATTTTATAAGCAGAGACCCACATCTTTAAAAACTGCTGTGATCTTTTAATATTTTAAATTATGTGTGGTTTCATGGGTTTTCT
>ML785030.1:433017-461346 GCA_009831015.1 Picea engelmannii | reverse complement strand
GCAATGCTGGTCTGATAATTAAGACCGGGCTCAATATTGGGCTGCCTTGCAACATGAACAGTCATGGAGAAAATAAATAATCAAAGGATATATATATATATATATATATATATATATATATATTTTAATATTTTCTTTTTCTACTTTCAATTATATGAGAAAAGTTCCTAAAATTGAATTAATGGTATAACAACTTAGAGGCCGTCTTTCGTATATGAGTTAAATTAGAAAATAATGAATGTGATGAGAGAAAAACATAAAGCTGTTAAACAAAGCAAGGCATCAATCACAAAAGAATCTCACTCTACTACAGAAGAAGAAAATAGATGAGAAACCTTTAATGAAGCATAACATGTAGCAATCTAACTAACTCTCAGGTCTTATATTTGCTAATAGCAAACACAAAGGAAAATCTATAAGCAATCAGATAACTAAATGAAACATATAACCACAATAGAAGTTGTACTAAGTTGTGATTAGGCATTCATCAAAGACGTATGAATAAAGATGCTGAAATATGAAGGAACAGAAGAACGCATAACTCAAGAATGACGAAATATGGAGTCTCTGGTCCGTACTTGTATTAATTCTTGAAAAGGAGAGATTTCTCTATTACAATCGACAAAAAACCAACCGTATTTTAGTCTTTTGAAAATATATTTATACAATAGGTTCTCAACCCTAGGCGGTTGGAATTCTCGTTATTCCTAGCTAATAACGGTTACAAAATGAAAACTTGAACCATTAGACTTGGTTCTTTTCTATTTCTTTCTCATACTAGTAGAACATGTATACCCATGTTACTTCATTGATTCTTTGAAGTACTTCCTTCATCTTGCTTGAGACATTTGACGCATCGGCTTAGAAATTGTACTAGTAGTCTAGAATGTTCTGTCACATCCTTTACCTAAAAAATATACAACTTCTTTTGTAATTGTGGCAACCTGTCTTCTATGTTTTTATCTTCAAAAGTCATTGACTGTAACTGTAAATTTGGCTTTACCAACCATCTATATATTTGAGCGATGTCAACCTGCTTTAGCTGTGAAATTTCAAGCTGAGCTTCCTTTATGCTCTCTTTGATGTCAAGTTGATGTTTTACAATGTTTATTTGTCCTAGTATCTCAGAACAATCATCCTTTCCAATGCCTAGTGATTCTTTATTTAGCAAATAAAAAACCTCTTCACAATTGTCTTTTATTTCTTTGGCCATTCTTTTCCTCTCGGCTATATTGGCCTCCCATGTCTTCAATATTATATCACCTCTGATTTGTTCTACAACAGTCAATCTGGGAGTTATAGGTACTTCTTCTCTAGCTGATGACACGACCTCTTTTTGAAAGGTGGCCCGGGCTGCAGTAGCCTCTCCTTCTTTGAACTGATATTATTTAATGATTGATTTACTTCCTAAAAATGATTTTGGATGATCTCTACCTTATCCAAAAGGCTTTGTTGTGATATTTCCAGTTTTCTTAGCACTTCCGATGCTTGATCTTGGAACACTTCTATATCCATAAACATTTTCTTAGTAGAACTTACCTTGTTTTGTAATTGTTTAACCAACTCATCTTGCTGGCCAAGACTGGACTTGAGTAGTTGGATTTCTTGTCTATCATCATCTCTAGCATTTTCAAGTCCTTTATTGACCTCATCTATGATATTCTTCTTTGTATTCCTTATTTGATCTTGCAATTGACTTATCATCTGATTTCTCTTCTTCAGCCTTTCTTTCATATTATCAACTGAGAATAGGTTAGCTGTTGCAAAAGCTCCCAAAGAGCCTGCTACCTCTGTAGCAAAGTCTTCATCTTCCAAATTTTGTCCATCCAATAATACTCCGTGCTTTTTGACCATTGCACGCTCTTTCTAGTGCATTTCTTTCTTTACCACAACTTTCCTTTTCTTACTGAAAAAGAAATCGGTAGGAGGTATTTTTTCAATAGGGATAGGCGTAATATCCCTTATGAATACTACCTTTGCAACAAGGTTTCCTCTAGTGAATTGTAATGGTGTGAAAACCTCAATGGGGCTGCCAATTTCTGTGGATAACTATTTTCTGGCTCCATCTATTGTTGATTTATCAGGTGAAGACAATGGCTTATCTTATCCTTGCTTTTTTAATGTTTCTGATTGATCTTTGGACTGGTCATCAGATAACTCTGTCGCTGGGATATCCTTTTTCTCGGTCGAGATCTTAGAACTATCTAGGTTTTCCGGGGCTTCTTGTTTGCTAGAGCTTCCAGATTCTGGATTTTGGGTTTCTGTTTGTTGTGCAACTAGAGACTTTGGGTTTTCCCCTTGTAATACTTTCGGAAGACTACTTCTTCGGTGTTTTTGGAAATTGTAAAACTCAACTATTTCACCAGGTAGTAGAGCTCGAACTCGGCTCATAACTTCTTGGTAAGATCTTACCCCTCAGAACATTTCGTCTCGAGGGGACTCTTCATGTTCATACACTTTAAGATTTCAATTGGTCATATGGTTTCCCACGACCTTCTGTGGGTCGCGCTTCTTGAATTCAATGTTAACCAACGTTATTTCTTCTAAGGCCGCAACCTCCACCTTGGAGTGACCAAAATCCAATAAGGAAAATGAACCAATAGGCAAAGGAAAAGATGGCCATACCTTTTTCTGCACGGCTTTGAGCTCTTTGCTAATCCTGTCGAGTACAGTTTGTCGTGCAACCTCGCGACACACTATTTGGTTTGGTAAAAATAGCGGTAATGCATATGGAGGAACTGAACAACCAAAAACTCTGATATAAGAGAAGTGTTCCTCTATCTACTAGTTTGGCACTTTACTCAGGTTAACCATAATCTTATCTGAAATTCTAGGAGGTGGGTGACCAAATATAACAATATGCATCATCACCACTACCCAATTACAGATTTCATAAAATAAATCTTTTTCCTTGTCTTCCCAGAGCTTTAAATGATAAACATGAATTGGTTTTGCACTATCTGGAGTCTAACTCCAGCTCATCAGCAGGAAAGGTGTCATGAAACAGATGGCGTCCATAATATAAGCTGACATGAAGAATTAAGTTGGTTGCCCTTTGGTTTTCTTTGTTTGGTATTCTGTGATTTCGATCGCCAGACTATCCGACAATATCTTTGCCCAGTCAAAAGAAAATCCTTCTGCCACTGAGTGTATAATGGGTACCCATGGTAGAAAGAAATGGGTTGTGTTCTCTTTTCCATAAATTCTGCACATCATCATGGCTATATACATGAACTATGGTTCAAGCGATGAGATTGAATATACGCCGTGAGAGTTGGCTCTGAACGTTTCGGGGCATGAACACCAATCCTGGATCAAGTTGGAAAGAGTCTTTCCATATTGATCACACTCCTTCTTATTAAAATTCACTAGAAAAATGACATCATAAACGAAGTTTGATGTTGTAGACAATTTATACATCACCTGTATGTTTTCCGACCGAAATGACCCAACAACTACCTTCTGAGACTTGAATATAGTTCTAGTTGGGATATCCACATGATCCAGTGCCCATCCAATCATGTTAGTGTAGGGTAAAATCCTTGACCTTGTTGCTACCTTATGCAGCTCTGCTTGAGATATAATCTTATATTTGGTAGATAAGTTATCCTTTTTGTTGTCGCTTGAATCATCAAGGAAGTTTACCACTTCGTATTGTATGGTGTTGAACACATGCATCCAGGTTTTAACTGTGCTTATACTTCTGGGTGAAGTATCAGAAATAACGTTTGTGTTCTGGCCAAAAATTTCACCAGTCACTTTAGGCGCTTTCCGTGGAGCCATGATATCAAATTTTAGAGTTCTATTACCTGTTATAGAGAATGAGAATGTAGAAAACTAGTTATTTCACTAAGCCAACTCTATGAAAACAAGAATGTAATTTGAAACTAAAAAATCTTTTTACCTTAAACGCATAAACCATGTGTATACCTTCATTGTCAATGCATTTAATTTCTTTAATAAAAAATATTTGGGCGTTAAAATTGGATCTTATTTGGAATCATTTCCCCAAATCAGATATTAATGTCATTAATGGTCGATACCTCGGGAAAAGCACAAAATTTTGAATGTATCCGAGTTATTCTTAAGAAATAGTTTAATTAGAGTATAATCCTCATTTAGTACATTAGTTAATCATACTTATCATTTAATCAAGTTTCGGTGTTTCATATCTCAGGGATCTTTATAACAGTTTAAACTAAGACTTACGAAATGCGAAGTCATGATAGGTTTAATTAAGTATAATCATTTTTTAACTCTTCTAATTAACCATGATTTATTTTAGAATGGCGAGGTTTCGGGTATCAAGACTTCAAAAGATTTTATATGTAAGAGCTCCTGAATCGCGAAGTAGCGATGATATTTACTTATCGTTAATCTTTCTTAATCTTTAATTAAACCGGATTAACATTTAATACTTTCGTGAATTTGAGAATTGGGGCTTTGAAGATGATCAATGTTGAACCTTCATACTTCGTGAAACTCTGACTCCCAAAATTTTGAAAGCAAACCTTTATATAAATTGATTCATTAATAAATAGGCGGCTCCATTATCTCTTAAGAATTTTAGACCGTTGGATTAATTAGAAGGCTTCATTCGATGGTGATTATCCAGGTGTATCTTTTTTGGTTTTTATTTAAACAAAAATGAAACTTATTTTAGTCTAAAGTTTAGAATAATATGTATTTTTCAACACCAATTTCCTTTGTATACTTTGCAAAGGAGGTCACCTAACTTGTCTATTCGCTGCTACTGCCGTGGTACAATAAGCGTAGTCCTTGTCTGATAGCCCTTCAAGTTTTAGTCATCTTTGGTTTCCCAACATTCTAATCCTTGTTTGGTTGATACAATGGTCATTCCGATGCAATATTTAGCTGAAACCACTCTTCTTTTGGGAGGTGATTCCTCTCTTGACCATGTTGTCTCGCATCCTTTTCAACCAACAGTCGTGTCGATGCAATCTTTAGCCAACACCACTCCTATTTTTTGGGGTGATGCGTCTCTATACCATGTTGTCTCGCATCCTATTCAACCAACGATTGAAGAAGTGGTCATGCCAATGCAATCTTCAACCGATCCCACTCTTCTCTTGGAGAGTTACAAGTCTAAGGAAGTGACATTTCCAATGCAATCTTAGGTCAATTCCACTCTCCTTTTGGAGGGTGATGTGTCTTTCGACCATGTCCTTAGCATTTCTAGTTCTGTACCTTCTGAACAAGAGAGCATTCCACTCTTTTTGAGCATGCTCCCTCCAAGTCCTAGGATGGTTTCCTTTGATTGGAATGATATTGTAGATGTTGGATCCTCTACAAGTATTCTATCCTCCCCGACTTGGCAAGTTTTGGGTTCTCCCAAGCTTGTGTCAGCTACCCGTGAGTTGCTGACTTTCGACAAAAGTCCTGGACGGGAGCCCTGACCTCCCCCATGATATGATGCTTATAACAACATCCTTGAGTCTTGTTTAATCTCTTTTGCGACTATCTAAAAAAGAAAAAAGATTGCCAAGTGAACTTGTCTCTTTCACACTCGTTAAATGGATTTGAAAGGACGTATATTTGGTGTAAGTTTAACACTTTTTCAGAACAAGTAAACTAATTACAAAAAAAGAACACGCTAGTCAACATTGGCTAAAAGATTTCTCTTGGGTATTTTTTAATTCTTTTTTGGGCATATGGGACTAAATCTGTGAAAAAGGAAATTCTTTGGAGTTAAGTTGTAATTGCATTCCATTGTCTTGGTTGCAGTATTGAGCCTATTGTCTTTTTTTGCTTTCTCGTTATAAGCCTCTTACCTCAACAATTTGCATCACTAGCCAAGAAGAGCCTTATTTATATCCTTTTCATATTGACACTTTTTACCCTAAGAGGAAACATTCCCCCGAGTGTCCATGCCTCACATGCATTTCCTTGCATTGAGCATAAGCATGTTCCACTGTTTGGAGCTAGTTGCTTACTCGTGACACTCATTTCCTCTCTTGTATCATAGAATTTATTTTCCTATGAAAAAACAAAAAAAGACTAGAGGGAAAATAACATTATCTCATATTGGCAACAGTCGTGTCTCCTTTGAACATAACAAAAAATTTTGAGTCCACTTTCATCCAAATTTTGGGTTTAGTATGACCTTAGGAAGCTGAGCTTGTTACTTAGAGTTAACTCCTCCCACTGGTTATTCTTCCAGTCCATATGGAGAGTTCATTGATGCCTCCTGCATCATGAAGTTTCATCATCAAGTCTATGCTACCTAATTTATTCATATGTCTCATACTCTTGTTCAAAGGATGTCTATAAGCCTGTATCGACCATTTCTCAGAACTCTTGACTTTACATGTCGGCCATACCCTCAGTGTGTTTCAGAGTCACATGAATTTGTAGTCTTACCGTGCACCCTGGTCCTACTTTCATTATGGGTAGGTAAAATTGAACCCAACAATCAAAATATCCTCATTGGTCGTTGGCTGGGGGGTTTCCCTTGTGTTCGACGACAAGAAATATATTCACACATTGGGATTTGTGCAATGTCTTGGATGCCATTAGCCTTATTGGTGGTTTCCTCTCCTTTGTCGGAAATATTCCCTATTGGATTCTATTCAGAGGGGATTTTTCATGCACTACTTGCATCTGGTGCATGTGAAAGACACACAGGTTCGTTGGTTCATGAACATCCTCTTCGTCCGAGTTCCTCCAAATCATCAAGCTATTGCTTTGTACCTCATACTGACTGATGAGAGATTCCTTAATGCTCTCCTTTCAGTGGATCTCCTTCCATCGATTTCAGCTCATCTATTCTGGAAATGAGACCTAGATTCCTATGAGTACCTAGAGGCTTGCATTAATTAGTGGAAATTTCTCCTGCCATTGATAGTTTGGAATACATCAATGTCTCCTGATCGATGGATTCTTCAAGTGTTCAACCACAACACCTTTATTAACACTTGTAAGAATCTACTTGGTGCCTTGATACCTGATGACTCTGTGTTTTTCCTATTTTTTCTGATGCCCAAATCTCTTTTTCATATGGAATTTATACTCTCCATTATTTTATTTATCTCTTTTTAAAGGTATTATTAGGTTTTGTGCATCAATTCGCCATGGAACAACATGAGGTATGTGTAATCGGTGTTTTTTAATAATTTTATACTAATTTATCTTCAATTGAGTGATTACGATTTCTTAACATTTGTCATTTTCTTGCAACAGGCCAAAAACGTGATCCAACCCTCCATCCAGTCCTTCGTCCGGACCTCCATCCAGACCTTCATCCGGCCCTTTTCCAGGCAGTGAATTTCGAGATCAATTTGTGGGAGGATGAAGTTGAATCAGAAAAATATGGCACATGGGTTTTGTGCCTAATATGCCCAATTAGGTCTCTAGCGGGCTGTTTCCTGAAATTGTGGATGGATTGAGAGAATTTTATGGTCCTCGATCTGACATCCAGTCCTCCATCTGACACTCCATCCGACAATTGACCCGACACTCAGAGCGCAGTGGAGTTGATAGTGGGCTTCTCCGGGCGAATCAGAGACATAGGTTTTGTGCCTGCTCACACCCTCTAGCTATGGAACTCAACACATTCGAATTTGGGCAGTTGAGTCGACTTCTATTTTGAGCGCACGAAGCTGTTGGAGAGATGTTGTTTGTTGACAGATTTTTAATGAATTCTGTTTTAAGAGAGAGTCGACCCTTTCAGTGGTCGACCTCTCAGATATGTACAAACTCTATAAATACTGGCTTGTCTATGCCACCAGAACACGATTTTATATATACACACAAACATTATCTTCAATTTTGCTATAAACTCTGTTTTGGTGATTAATATCAATGCTGCGTTAATTCTGTGACGAAATTTTTCCATTGAAGTAGTGCCACGACCTTCTGGGGTGCCCAATAGTGGTCTGGGTATCTTGTGCATATCAATGTATATTTGCATATTTGTATTTGGCTTTCATAACTCGCTAGTTTCAAGTTAATTTTTTAAATCGATCACTGTGTATATCTTTTCTAACTTGCAGGTTGCTTCTTGGATTGTAGGTGTATCACAGAGAATTCATCGTTGTCCATACTTACTTATTTATATTATGATATCTAATATCTTGTTATGTAGGTTTCAATTTAACTGTTTATAAGATGTTTACGTATGCTATCATAGCTCTCTATTTCTGTTTATAAAATTGTAAATCATTCCATAGTCTGGTCACTTATGCAGTGTTTCTTTTAGCCGCATCTACTTTATTAGATTAGGTCAACTACTTCTTGTAGATTCACATAAACCGTTCGCTTTAGTTTCAACACTAGAATGCTAGGATCAAAGTTGATTTTGAATTATGATTTTGAATTATGTCCTAGTTATGATTTTGAGTTATGATTAATACTAGTTATGAGTTTATAGGCTTGAATGAATTATCAACTCTGTAAAAAATATTTTCCAGCATTAGAGTGATATGATAGGAGTTGATTTCAAATTTCTCCGTATAAGGTTTATAGTTGGTTTCAAATTTCATAATAATTTCACCTTGTCACTTTTCAAGTAGATCTTAATCCAATTATAGTCTTTCTTAAAACAAAATGGTCAAATTGCACGTTTAATGTTGAATCTTAGAATATATTACTCTTTCATTTACTCAACTCATATTCCAAACCTTATTCCAATCTACTTTCCAGTCCTCATTCTGGAATATGGTTTAATTGAAGAATGAAGTGATAAGAATGTACAAGCAATTAGTTTGCTTTTTATCTTCACGCATATTGTGTTACAACTCAAAGTTTACTAATCTCTTTATTATCTAAGTGTGTTGCGAACATTAAATTAGATGAGGCTAGACCAGGTTAGATTAAAGCTCTAGACCTGCACATACAGTGCTAGCACCTCGAAGCTTATGAGCCCCGGGTTGACAATTTAATGTTGAAATAGATATCAAATATTTCACTCGACAATACCTAGTTTCGTGTTTGTTAACAATCTACATTAATGACTAGTAATCAAACGAAGTCTCACTGTGTTCGACCTCAACTCCTCTATTCACATAATGTAGACTTGCACCTTTGGCGGTTCGTGTAGAAGACATGGAGCATCAGTTTACAGTAGCAGCTTTCTTGAGCTGTTGCTATCGTTCATTGGACCAGTGCCTATATGACTTCTGTGATCATGGGAGATCAGATTGTACTCCATTGTATACAAATATCTTCAGATTGGTTTTGAGACTGGTTTCCACTGGGCCTTGTTCATGACTATGACAACCTATGGCATGCGTCTACTTTGTATTGCCTATTCATTGCCATGAACAAATATTTGGAATGTTTCCACATGGATTTGCAGTGTAACTCAAATTGGCAGCCATGTGTACAAAGTCATTATGGATTGTAATATTCTCATGAGGAACTAGCACTTCTAGTTGAGTATCCATTACTCCACTTCTGGGAATTATAATGTATTTCGGCCATCGCAGATACTCCTATGACCTCACACATTAGGGGGCATATGTTATTGATCCAGGTGGATATCAGTGGCAACCCACCTATTCCACGGGCTCGAAAAACAGTTTTCCATCTTGGCAGTTTTTCGACAGTTTTTCGGGTTCCAAACTTTCGGGGCCATTTTGAGGCCCTAAACGACATGTTTTGGGGATTTTGGGCCCATGTGACTGGTAGAGGCATTTACCTAGGCCAGTTGAAAATCGTTCTTCTCGGTTAGACCTTTCCAACAGTGTATTGAGCGCCCCAAACAAAGATCGTATGCCAAAGTTACGCCCCCGGGAAGTTGATATATTAACTACCCCCATTGGGGCTCACAAACCTTTTGTCTTTTCATCTTTCAGGTTTAGGGTTTTGGATTTTAATTATGTTAAAAAGGCCTTTAGAGCCTCATTGTAACAATCATGTTCTTGTGAATGCGAGTAACTATCACATCTCTTCTAAGAGATAAGCTTCCACCATTATAGCGAGTCTTTCACTCTGTATTTTTAGAGTCTTTGTACATTTTCGCTCATTAATAAAAATTGTATTACTGTATCTCTGTGTTTATGGTTGCATCTCCGATACATTTATGTTATATTGTTGGATATATGAGATATCTCTGTATATTTCTTTATTATATCTCTGCTCTCATCTCATGCCGAAAACAATCCGAATCAGTGGTATCAGAGTAGGCTGCTCTTGATAGTTTTTTTCAGTGCATGTCCTCGACGAGGTTTGAGTATATAAATTTGGGTCTCGAGCTTGTCTCTCTTGAAGATAATCGCTCTCACACGCCCAATAAACCCTCCATGGAGGAAGAAAAGAAAAACGATGGAGCGGATAATTCTATCAATCTGTTTCTTGAGCAAGCTCTCACGCAACATAGTGACGAAATGATGGAGAATTGTTCCCACATCCTTCAATGCCTATCAATAATAACATGCACATCTTCATAAAACAACCACTTTGGAAGCACCTCTCTTTTCAAGGTAGAGGTTAATTTTGATATTCCCGTATTTCAAGGTCAAGATGCCCTAGACAAATGATCAAATCTGCTAGAGGGTTATTTCTCTGTTCATAATTTCTCCTACAAGGAAAATATCACCTTCACACTCTTTAAGGCTCTCCCCCATGTCAAACATTGGTGGGGAACTTACTGGGAAAAAAGTTCCATAGAGGAGTCTGGAATATATGGGGCTGAGCTCACTTGGGATTTTTTGTGGATGCAGTTAAGGAACATTATTACCTTGTTGGAAACTATGAGGACAAGTATATGAGATGGACCACACTGTGGAAAGAAAGGGGTCAAGAAGTTCCATAGTTCACTAATACCTTCCAGACCTTGCGCACCAAGATGGGTATCAAAGACTCCGAATGACATTTAGTTCTGAAATACTGTGGGGCTCTACACAGATACATCCAAACTGAAATGGATTTTCTGGACATCTCATCACTCGGTGCTTCTTATCGATATGCTGTTAAAATCGAGCAGAAACTTAAGCACCAGAACAAATGGGAGTTCAGGTCTACAAATCCACAACAACCAAAGTATGATAAATATGTCCCTAACAAACAGTCTCCCAAAAACCAGTCCAAGACATAGGAAAAGAAGGGTCACAAGAAGATAAAGAAGGAAACCGGAAAATGGTGCGATTTCCACAAAAGCCCTTGGCACAAAAACAATGAATGTCGCTCAAAAAAGTCATTGGTGGCTGAGATCAAAGACACGGAGCCAAACCTTGATTCAGAATATGATTATGAAAATACTGGTAAAAGACAAATCATCGACGCAGACCCCACTGCTATTGTCGCGACTGCAACAATTCAACCAAAAGAACCAATAGATATAGAAGAGTGGGAGAGCCTTTTTCATTCACATATGTGGGTGAAGGGGACCCTGTTACGTTTTATTGTTGATAGCGGAATCCAAAAGTACCTCATCTTAGTAGAGGTCGTCAAATAGTTGGGACTGTCGACAACTCCACACCCGCAGCCATACAACATCAGGTGGCTTCGCCAGGGATGAGATCTTCGTGTCAGCCAGCATTGCCGATTGTCATATGACATCCAACCTTTCAAGGATGAGGTATTGTGTGATGTTGCCCCACTGGATGTATGTGATGTTCTCTTGGGCCAACCATATATGTGGAAACACCATGCTTTTTATGAGTCTCGACCCTAGAGTGTCATTGTTTCTTTGGGGGATCATCTCTACAGAATACCAGAGGTAGTTCTGACTATTGTTCCACCTAAATAGTGCCACAAAGTAGTATCTCATACTGCAAAATTTAGCTTCTTCACAATATGTTCAAAAGGTGAACAAAAGGACACTACAACCACTATAGCCTCGCCCCAAGCACCATCTATCCAACATAAGCAGGTCAAAAAGGTTGTAGCAAAGTGCAAATATTCCTTCTACACATAGTCCTCTCATGTAGCTTGACTTGTTGAACATGCTCAACCTTACCAACAACAGGTTCGTGACAGTCTTCCACAAACCAAGAAGCGTGATGTCTCCAACAAGGAAAGTAACTCACCAAGATTCAGATTCAACAATCGCTTTCCCCTCGCCCCCAGGAACTCAACGCAATGGAGACCATTGCTTCCTAAGGAGGGAGGATTGATATAGGTGGATATCAGTGGCCACCCACCTATTCCACGGGCTCGAAAAACAATTTTCCATCTTGGCAGTTTTTCGACAGTTTTTAGGGTTCCAAACTTTCGGGGCCATTTTGAGGCTCTAAACGATGTTTTTTGGGGATTTGGGGCCCCGGTAACTACCGAAAGCACTTATGTGGGCTAGTAAAAAATTGTTCTTCTTGTTTAGACCTTTCCAATGGTGTATCGAGCGCCCCAAACAAAGAACGTATGCAAAAGTTAAGCCCCCAGGAAGTTGACGTATCAACTACCCCCATCGGGGCCCAAAAACCTTTTGGCTTTTCATCTTCCGGAGTTAGGGTTTTAGATTTTACTTATGTTAAAAAGGCCTTTAGAGTCTCATTGTAAAAATCATGTTCTTGCGAATGCGAGTAGCCGTCACATATTTTCTCAGAGATAAACTGCCACCATTCTAGCGAGTCTTTCACTCTGTATTTTTACAGTCTTTGTACATTTTCGCTCATTAATAGAAATTGTATTACTGTATCTCTGTGTTTATGGTTTCATCTCTGATACATTTATGTTCTATTGTTGGATATCCGAGATATCTCTGTATATTTCTTTATTATATCTCCACTCTCATTTTTGGCCCACCCCATGCAACTTGCTTGGATGGCCTTTCCATTTCCCTATGTAGACTTGAAGTCCCTTGTTGTACCTTCCAGAGCCAAAAAATCATATTTTTCCACATATATGTGCCCTACCAGTTAGACAACATGTGTATACACATGTTGCTCCATTACATCCCGCGTACATCGGGTTGGTGCTCAAAATTAAAAATTATGTCGGGTTTCCATGTCATGTCACGGGATCCATGATCCTTGACCTTCCATATACTGGAAGCATTCCGACTCGGCCCTTCTATTCCATTTGAAGGATATAAATTGAGCCATATCCAAGCCGTGGAAGATGAGAGAATTCAACTTTTGAGAGCCAAGATACTATGGAGAAATTTCACTTCACATTGATTCTGTATCCCTTTATCCTTGAAAGTATGAATACATTGTTCAACCCCCAAACTCTTCCTTCTTTGATGGAGAACCTCATTGTCTCCTTTATATGAGCTTGCCTTTGGTGGAGGATTGAAGTGGTGGAGGCCCAACTAGATGGACTTAGTTTCTTGGTTCCGATGTGTGCCGGTACAAAAGTTTGTCACATATGTACTTCTGTTGATTATTTTAATAAAGATACTATTTTCTCGTCCAATTGATATCTTGCAAATATTTGAATTATTATTCCATGGGCGTATTTGTCATGTTCATGTTAATGGATTATGTTATTTTATACGCTAACATTATATATTATCACCATATGCTTGCGTATCTTGGTTGTTGAGGACAAGTTGCGGGTATAAAGCTATGAGTTGCGTGCTCAATGATGGTCTTCATTGAACGTCTGGACGAGGCAGGCTCTTGATCTTGTCCTGCTAGAATTTGATTTATATAACATACTTGAGATTAGATTTGATTTCTGTGTGTCATTCCGTCAGTTGTGGTTTACCCCATGCCATAGAGTGATTTTCCTTGTAACAGAGAGCACATAGATATCATAGAGTTATATTGGAGAATTTGAACAGAGCACCAATTGCCCATTCTAGACTTCACATGCTCATTCATAGATTGAGCTATCATCAGGATTGAGTGTCTCGCCATTCAAGAACTCAAGTCAATCATGCACATGATCATCTGCATCTGAGAAGAAGAAAGAGTTTGAGATGAGAAAGAAAAGAGCCCTCCCAAGGAGGCATGAGCAAGACCACCTTTACCAATACAAAACCTTGTCCATTGATAACTATTTCCTAAGTTTTTAATTCTCTGTTATGTTTACAAATTATGCATGTGTTCATGCATTCATTGAGTTTTTAATTTTATGCTATGTTTACAAATTATGCATGTGTTCATGCATTCATTGCTATGTTTACAAATTATGCATCTCTTCATGCATTCATTTACATTTAATGTCATTACATGCATTTAGAGCTGTCATTTGACACCCGTGTGCTCAATTTAGCTCATTACAAGGATGGGCATACAATGATCTCTCATGCAAGTGGGCTATCAAATTTTCTATAGACACTCAGAGATCCTAGACTATGATCATTATAATGATGAGTTTTTGTTTTTAATCTATATTCATAAGTCAAAAAACAACCCCCCTTTTTTTTTTAATCTATCTAGCTTAATGATATGTAAGACATGTTATGTAGAGATTTCTGCTCAATCAAATTTCAAAACTCTTTTGTTTTTGATACCTTCAAGCATATGACAATCCAAATCTTTATGTAACATTTATATATAAAAAAACATGACTGATTCCCATCACCATACGCCGACAGAAAAAAAAATTCAGTACGAAAGTGTCGCTATGCCAAGTCGTGTCCACAAGCAAGCACAAGCACATTTTTTCACTTGTTATATTGCTGTCAAAGAAAAGCATAAAGAAAAACAAAAGCCAAGCTCTTCTGTCAAAGTTCTGGTAGATTAGAATTTGTATACCGTGTGAAAGGTCTGGTGCGTGGGAATAATAATCAGAGTGACCCACACTCTTCGAATATTTGTTCTGCCCTTTGCGTTGTCACTTTAATATTCTCGCCTTCCAGGCTAAGCTACAGACACCCGGCGCACTACAAAACTAGCTGATCAATCCTTCTACTCACGCAGAGTTTCACCAGTTTCTCAAGAGCCAAGACTACAGGGTACTCGCAGCTTCCATTGCTATACTTCCATGGCGCCCCAGACAAGAGGCCGCAACTACAACTACAGCGGCCGCGAAAGCGGGCTCTGCGCGAGTTCATCAATGTGTTTATTTTATTTATGTCAAAAGATTTTGGCTATGGTGATCGGGGCAGGCATGTCTATACTCCTGGCATGGTTGATACTGCGTCCCCATAAGCCAAGATGCTATGTAGACTATGTCTCCCTCTCACAGCTCAACGTTACAGACACAACTGTGAATTCCAGGATGGATTTCAACGTTACTGTGAGAAACCCTAATTCCAGATTGGGCATATATTATCATAAGTTGGAGTGGGATGTTTATTATGAAGATGAGAGGATTGCAAGTGCATATACGGCTCCATTCCATCAGCGCCGCAAGACAACAACGGTCCTGCAGCCTGTTTTGATCGGGAACGAGTATGCGATAATGAGAGAAGATATTGCCAGGGCTCTGGAAGCCTTAGCTTCGCCATTGGAGCTGAGGCTTAAATTGCATGCCAACGTTCGTTTCAAAATTGGGTTCGTTAAGACCTGGAATTTCAAAATGAGAGTAGAGTGTCATCATATATATATTGCTCAAAAATACGCTGATCAGCGATTTAAGATCAGAACTAATGATAATCATGTCGATGGTTCCTTCAACGAGCGCATAAGATGCAGCGTGCATTTATAGGTTTTTTTTCTGGCAAAGAATTTCAACGATTGTCATGGAATCTTCTTTTGGTGCCTGGATTCTGTATTTTTACTGGATTGAAATTTCATTTTTCCAGGAGACTCGCTGCCCTTTTTCTTTTCAGAACCATTATACATTCATTAATAATGTCGTCTTTGGATAGACCACACTGAAAGGTCATGTCAGCTGAGCTTTACAGTGTGAAAGACTTTTGACGACCTTCCATCAATGGAGGTTCACACATTTTATAAGCAGAGACCCACATCTTTAAAAACTGCTGTGATCTTTTAATATTTTAAATTATGTGTGGTTTCATGGGTTTTCTCTGTGTATTGGGCTCTTTACTGGGATGCAATGTGCACTGCAATTGCACAGAAAATGTTTGATGCACAGGAGACAAGATGCTCTTTACTGGGATGTAATGTGCACTGCAATTTCACAGAAAATGTTTGATGCACAGGAGACAAGATGCTCTTCACAGAGTTCAAGATTTTTGGCATTTTCTCATAATGGCGTTATTGTTTTTATGGTGTTTTAGATGGATTACATATTGCTTGACAGTGCCAATTTAGCAAAAATCTATGAAAAACTATGTCATTTAATTTTTTTGTTATCAAGATTTCTTCTAGTTGTAACAGTGGGTGATGGAGTTTTGGTGTTAAGTTACCAGTTAGAAATTTGAGTGGACAAAAAATCTAGCCATGTTAAGGGTTGGTGTGGCTAAATTGAAAGCTTAAATATTCTTGAATGGTGCTTTCTCAAGCCACAGTTTAATCCCTTAATTATTACTGACAAACTAGCAAACAAAAAAATTTCTCATTATCATGAAATAATTATCACATTTTATCACATATTTTTAGAAAATAGAAAATTAAAAAAATTATAGAAAATGTTACATACCGACATTAAGCTTGCTAATATTTCCATTCTTTCTCTGGCAAATTTATTGGTTTCTGTAGAAAGGGCATGATTATTGAAAACAGAAGCGACTTACATTTCACTCAGAATTTATTTAACATTTGTATGGATAAAAATAAGTTTTTTTTTTTTTTTTTGTTAAATCATTTTTTTAATGTTTTTAATTATATATCTATAAATAGAGGAATATGGTAAAATTTATTATATTTTAATTGTCAACTTTCAATGAAAACAGTTACTATTGATATCTATTAATCAATGAAAATTGACTTATTTTAAGGAAAATAAACTCTTAACCAATTAAAAATAATTTTAAATTTTATTCCATAACCAAAAATGATTTCAGTCCAAATAATATATGTGAGAAAGTTACAACCTTAATCTCATATAAATTTAATTCCATACTAAAAACCAAATATTATTCTAATTACAATTTTATCTTTTATTAAAAAAAAAATAATTATATATATAATAATAATAATAATTTTTGTATTTTAATTTATTTAAATAAAACCAAGATAATTTTTATATTTTAACTTATTTATATTTTTAATAGAACAAAGATAATTTGTATATTTTAGTTTGTTTACATTTTAAATAAAATAAGATAATTTTTATAATTTAATTTATTAATATTTTAAAATGATAATAACACTTTTATCACTAATTTTTGTTTTGTTTTATTTTTTAAATTTTATAATAACATATATTTAGTTTCATTTTATAATAAAAAAATCACTTCACCTCTTTCTTTAAAATATTTATCTCCAGATTTATTCACCCTCTTCATATTAAATGATTCCATTCTATCTTCAAGATGCTTTTCAATGTCCTTCGTAGCTTGTACACTGCACTACAAAACACCCAATACGGTCCAATAAAAAACCTGAAATTATATTTAAAAGTAAAGTTGAGTAATAGAAAAGTTTGTTAAAATTATTTTTAAAAGTAAAATTGAGTAATATAAGAGTTTGTTAAAGTTATATTTAAAAGTAAAGTTGAGTAATGGAAAAGTTTGTAAAAATTATATAACAACATGGCTAAACTCCCAACGCATGCTCCAATATGTGATTGAAAAACATTCACATGATGTGACTGGAAAAATGTCTTCTTCATAATTTTTTACAAATTTTAATAGAAATGACTTTTTTTATAGTGAGTGTGAGTATCTATATTACTAAGAAAGATTAATATACAAAAAAATGAGTTTACTGGTCTTCCAAAAAAGAAACCAACTAAGGGGTTTTGGAGTTGCGCTCTTTGAGGTAGCATATAGGTAAGATTGGACCGCCACATTGGGAAACCGGTCCAGTCCCATCATATTCAGTTTTGACAAGCTAATCCTAACAAAACAAAAAAAAACACAAGACAACAATTAAGACTGACCCAATAATATTCCCTGATCATTTGCTACCCAACGCTAGTCCAGGATTATGAGATTCTTCTTTCCATCTTTTGCCTTGTCCTTGCTCTCCTCCCTCTGGGCCACCATGTGGGTCTTCCTGATCTGAGCTGGTGCTCCATTCCCATTATCAGGTGTGATGTCCATATGATGGATGTAACGCAAGTATAAGTGGAATTGGGCAGCCATTAGCTCCAACATCTCCTACTGATTCTTCTGGTCCTCTGCAATTCGTTTTGTACTAGTGTCCAGGGTGCTGAGGAGTCTCAAGATTTCTTTTAGCAATTGTTTTTGGGCCTTGTTACCCTTCCGGTTGGCAGCGTTCTCTTTTGTGCTCACTTTTCCTATTAACATCTTTCTCTGCCATGCCATCTCTACCGTCTTTTGGTAGAGTGTTTCCCTGGACTGCGTGGTCCCTGGGTTCGTTATCCAGTCCGTTTCCTGGCTCAGTTCCTCCCAGGATTTGCCCTTGCGCTTGGCAGTGATTTCCTTCTCCCATCTGGTGATGGTCGCTTGACCCTTCGGTTCGACCAATGCCTGGAAGGTACCCTTGGCATCTCGGGCTTCTTGCTCCATCCTTGAAATATTTCTATGGCTTATTGGATTATCGTCCCTCTGGGTGTTACTTTTGACGTGCGTTTTCTTCATATGCACCATCTTGGCTAGCTTGTGGCGGTTCTTTACTTGAATTCTCCTCCTATTCCTATCTACCCAGGGGTTCCTTCTTGTCGGGCCCTTGTTTTTGTGGTGGCTTCTTCTGCTATGCTTTGTCCAACTACATCTATTCCTAGTGCTTTGCCTCTTATGGAAATTATCTTGCTGTGGGCTTGTCCTTGCAATCATGGTCTACCCATAGAGGTGGTCCTTTCCGTCCTTTTTCTCCGTCTTGGTATGTGTGACCATGACAGTCCACCCATTATCCCTACGCCGACCCTTGCCCCTACTCATTGTGTAACCAAATTTTCTCTTCACCGTACTTGTTCTTGGAAGGGGAGTGACCCTACTGGTGCGTGGTAACATCTTTTGTCCTACGTCACTCATGACCTATTGAGTCTCGTTTGTACTTTCCCCTACACTAGCCCTGCACTTATTCCTACTGATGTGACCTTGAGGTCGTACCTCCATCTGTTGTGT
Organism: Picea engelmannii; assembly: GCA_009831015.1. Lineage (NCBI taxonomy): Eukaryota > Viridiplantae > Streptophyta > Pinopsida > Pinales > Pinaceae > Picea > Picea engelmannii. The sequence goes on along the minus strand of ML785030.1, from coordinate 442,391 downwards.
GGTCCGATCCCACATTGTCACTTGTAATTGGGTGTTGGCCATGAAGATTCTGCCTAGATTCGTCGTGCCTGCCTATTAGCCTTGCACTACTCCTCTCGATGTCAATTTTTGTACTTAATCTTTCGTCACGATCTTTTGTCGCTAGTTGTGTGCAGTCTGTTTTGAATTGACCGTTTGGGATGTTGTTCCAAGTGGTGTCTAACTCTGATCCTTCATTGCTAACCCCTTCATTAGCGATTCTATCCACCAGGCCATTCACTAACCTACGTACCCAACACAACTCCACTGTGTTCATCTTTTGCATATGCTCTTGGATTTTTTGCAGGGAGTGTGCCAAGTGCCAGTGTCTCTGAAATTTGCCCACTCTGGTGCCATTTTGGAGTCTCTTCACTGTGTTGATTACCAGAGTGGAGTCACCTTCCATGATAGTGTTTTTCATCCTTTCACGACTTAGAATCTAAAGGCCTATCTCCAGGGCTTCGAATTCTGCTGCGTTGTTTGTTGACTTTCCCATACTCCCAGCGTACAACTGGATTATGTTGCCGCCACTATCTCTGATAACCCCACCCATTCCTGTCATGCATGGGTTTCCTTTTGCTGCTCCATCGAAATTCAACTTGAGGAACCCTGCTGGAGGGGGATTCCAGTTGCGCTCACCTAGTTGGAGTTGCGGTGTTCGTCCTATTTGTGTGAGGTTGTGCCCGTCTTTTAGGTGAAAAACTTCTAGGACTCTAGAGTCCCGACCTACAAGTTTCACTTTCCCATTCTAGTAGTTGCAGCTCTGCACCATTTCTCTTGTCATGGAGATTATTTTTTCTTTGATTTTCCCTTCTAGAAGGCTTTCATTCTTGAAGATGCGCTGGTTCCTTTCTTTCCATATTGTCCATATGATCATCCCTGGAATGAGAGTCCAACATAGATTCACCTCTTCATTTTCACTATAACTCTCATGCTAGTTGTTGATGGTTGCACAGATGTTATCTCTGGTCCTATTGGACCGTCGAAAAATACCTGCCGCCTAGTCCCAGATCTTAGCCGTGTAGATACATTCATCGAGGAGTAGATTCATTGTTTCTTACTTGGCTTGACAGAGGTGGCACCGTGACCGACCTATGAAGCCCCTTTTCCTTAGGTTTTCCCAGGTTAGAATTCGGTTGTGAAGTACTAACCATTTGAAAATTTTTATTTTTGGCCACTGGGGGCTGCTCCAGAGCTTATCCCATAGTTGCGCTGGGTCTTCTTGGTCTTGGTCCATGATGTAATGTCGAGCTTCCTTCAGGTTGAATTCCCCGCCATTTTTCCAGCCCCATCTTAATTGGTCTTCTTCATTCGAGACTGCAATTTTCTTTTTCCTCATTTCCTCCTCCACCTCTTTTGTGATGGTTGTGGTCCGATCGCTGGTTTGGGAATTGAAATTATCCCAGATTCTCCATCTGTTTTGATCTGTTTCTTGCTTCCAATAGTGGTGGACATTGGTTTTTCCTTGCGCGATCATGTCCTGTTGGAGTTCCTCCCTATCCGGATATCCCATCTTGGGTTCCTGTTGCCAGGCATCCTCCCAGAATCAGGGTATTTTACCATTCCTTACTTCCTAAAAGCTGTGTGCCTGGACCTAGGTCTTGTTGCACCAAGCTAGGTTCTAGATGGATGATCCCTCCCTGGTGCTGATAAAACGAATTCGGTCCTGGCCGTTTATGTCCGGGGCATACTTGGCCTTCCAGAGGGTTGCCCACAAGGTAGAAGTTTCTTTAACCCATCGCCACTAGAGTTTCGCCCCATAGGCTTCATTGGTTACTTGTGGCTCTTGTAGCCCCAATCCTCCTTTGCATTTTGGCTTGCAAACCTTCTCCCAAGCCACCAGGGCCCATTTTTTCTTAGTTTTCGCTCCTCGCCATAGGAAGTCCCTTTGGATGGTCCTTATTTTTTGTAGTATCCCTTTGGGGGTGGGAAATACGTACATCATATAGGTTGGAATTGCTTACATAATCGTCTTGGTTAGTACCAGTCTCCCCACTAGGTTGAGGGATCTGTACGTCCAATTTTTCACCCTCTCCTGAAGCTTGTTGATCACTCCTTCCCAAGTTGCCATTTTGTAAGATCTGTCCATCAGGGGGATGCCCAAGTATTTAGTTGGGAGATTTTTGTGCTCAAAGCCCAAAATATTTGCCAGGTTCCCTTGGATTGCAGGGTTGGTGTTGAAAAAGTAGATCATCGATTTGGAGTAGTTGATCTCGGCTCCTGAGGCTTCCCCAAACTATTCTAAGATCCTTTTGAATGTTTTTTCTTCCTTGACCGTGGGTATGCCATGGAGTAAGGTATCATCCATGAACTGTTGGTGTGTGGAAGTATGGCAGTTTTCGAAAGGTTTGAGGCCTGTAATTTCTCCTACTGCTGTTGCGCTTTTTATGCTTCGACTGAGACCTTCCATCATCAGGATGAACAAGAAGGGGGATAACGAGTCTCCTTGTCTGATGCCTTTAGTAGTCCAGAAGGGTTTGGCTGGGGATACATTTATCAGGAGTGAGAAACTTATCGTTGAGACTAGGTTGATAAACCAACTGATCCAGTGTTGGGTGAACCCAAGGGCTTCTAGAGTCTTAACCATGTAGTGCCAGCTAATTTTGTCATAGGATTTTTCTAGGTCAAGTTGAATTATCATCCCCCCTCTCCTCTGGATTTTCAGGGTGTGTATTAGCTCATGTGAATGGATGATGTTGTCCATGATTTGTTGTCCTTCCACAAAACATGCCTGTTATTGTGAAATCAGTGTGGGTAGGAGGGGTTTCAATCTATTGGCTATGACTTTAGAGATTATCTTGTAAACCACATTGCATAATGCTATGGGTCTGTAGCGGACAGGGGTCTTGGCTTCATTTTCTTTGGGGATTAGAGTAATCATTGTGGCATTTAACGCTTTTAGGATGGAGGCCGATCGTCTGGAGTCCTCCAACACCCTATAAACATCGTGTTTGACCACTTCCCAACAGGCTTTGAAGAATTCCACTGTGAAACCATATGGACCTGGGGATTTCCCATTGGGCATCTTGTGGATCACTTGATCTATTTCCTCCTTAGCTATGGGTTTGTTTAGGTTGTTATTCTGTTCCTCGGTGACTAGTCGGGGGATGTGCTGCGTAATCCTTTGGATGGCCTCCGTTTGGTCTTTGTTGGGTTCATGGGCTATCCCATGGAAGTGACTTACCAGGGTATTTTCAATCTCCTTGTGGGATTCTCGCTCGATCCCATCCCGATCCTTAATTTTCAGGATTTTGTTGCTGGCTCTTTTGGAAATGGTTGTTCTATGAAAAAAATTGGTCTTCCTCTCTCCTTCCTTTATCCATCTGATTCGGGAATTTTGGTGCCATTTAATTTCTTCCTGCTAGCATCTTCCTTCCCATTCCTGGTTCATTTGGATCTCTTCCTTTTTTTGGTCCTCTGTGTAGCCCTCCGCTATGCAAACTTCTTGGAGTCTTCTCATTTTGTCTTCAATATTTTTCTTCTCTTGGTTTATGTTGCCAAAAATTTCCTTATATTTGATGTACTTTAGTTTCTTATAGAGTTTGAACATCAGTGTACCTTGCTCTAGTTGTTCCTCCCGCCACCACTGGTTGATGTTCTCCTTGAAGGTGGGGTGTTTAATTCAGAATTTCTCAAATATGAAAGGTCTGTTCTTCGGGGTGATTGGGAAGTCTGCTTCCAGTTGGACTGGCCAGTGATCAGAGCCCCCCCAAGGAAGGATGCTGCAATCTAAGGTTAACCCCTGCATAATGATGGATTCTGACACCAAGAATCTGTCTAGTCTTGTCACAACCTGATGTTGATTTATCCATTTATTGTTCCAAGTGAAGTGTCCGTTATTGGTTCTGATGTCCACCATCTTCACCGTGTCTATGAAAGTTGAGAAATATTCTGCATCTCTATCCAACCTCTTGGTGCCTCCTTTTTTTTCCGCAAGTGATGTGATGATGTTGAAGTCCCTTGCCAGGATCCAATGGAGGTTGTTGGAGAGGGTTTTTAGGTCTTCTAGGTCTAGCAACATTCTTCTCTTTTCCTCTAGAATCTGGTTCCATACACATTAGTGCATAGAATCATCTTCGTATTCGCAATGATTTGCATGTTAATCGAAAGTGTGTGCCTGGTAGCCTCGACTTATATTATGTTCATCACTTGTGAATTCCACAAGGTGAGGATTCCTCCTTCCATTTGCTGTCCTTCGAGAACCAACATATTGTACTTGCTCCAATGTTTTTTTTCGATTGTTTCCATTCTGTCTACAATGCATTTTGTCTCTTGGATGAAACAAAGGTCCGGTTGTTCCTTCCTAAGTCTATTTCTAAGAATTCTTTGCTTTCGTGGGCTGTTTAGGCCTCTTATATTCCATGTTATAATCTTCATTTAAACATGTTGGGGGGAGTTGGGAAAGAGCTTTTTGATCTTACTTGAGTTTATCAACAGAGCTCCTAGTTCTTCTAGGGCTACGCTGTTTGATTTCCTGCCTTTTTTCATTCTCGTTTTCTTGGGTGAGAGTTACAGTTTTCCTTCGCCTGCTTTGATTCCTAAGTGTCCTATCTCCCCGTGTGTGCGCTTGAGCTCTCTGGATTTGGCTTCCTCCCTTAGGAGGAACAAGTATTGGATGGGATCTAGTTGCTCCATTGGTACATTGTCTACGTCCTGCCTTTTCCATTGCACCAGTATGTTTGGGAGATTGATCCCTTCCCTTTCCATAATGTCTCTGAGATTAGGTTCTTCTGTTCCTACCTCGCTTGGAGTCATTTCCACATCTCCATATGCCTCCTGCATGGTGGTGGGCGTATATCTCGTTTCTCCATCCATAGGAGTTGCACTACTCCCCTGTCCCATCCCCTTTCTTGGGCTATCTGTATCCTCATTTGTAGCTTGTTCCCCGACTTCTTTAGCTTTTGTTTCTTCCTTTCCTCCTTCCTCCTTTTTGTTGGTCTTGTCCCGGCCTTTTGCTTTATTCCTGGCCTCTGGGTTGCTCCCTGTTGGGGTTTTACTTTGCTTCTTGTTAGCTTTGTTTCTGTGGTTTGGTTTTATAAACCTATATTTGTCCTACTGTAGTTTGGTGTTCTCCGCTTCTTGATTTTTAATGATCAGAAATTCTCTGATTAGGTGTTCATGTTCGTGACATCTCCTGCATCTGAAGGGGATCTTCTCATAGTCAATGTTTTGTATCCATTCCTTGTCCCTGAATTCCAGGCTTATGGCTTCTAGGAGTGCCCCTGACACATCCATCTCTATGCAGATTCTTGCATAGGAGGTGTATCGTCCTTTTAGGGTTGCTTATGATGTCTTCATGTATTTTCCCAGTTTGTTCCCTAATGCTTTAAAGGTGGAGGGTAGCCAATAATATAATGGCAAGGAGTAAAGTCTCATCCATACAGGTACATTTTTGAAGGTTTCTTTTTCTGGGGAGAAGTTTTCCTTCCATGGTCGCATTTACAGTCCTGTTGAGGCATGGAAGTATGCCCCCCCCTCAAAGATCTTATCCCTATCTTCCAGGTTCATGAGAACTGCTGTAAAGAAACCTTTCGAGCTCAGGTGAAGATCCACTTCTCCGCTTGGCTTCCACTGATATTTAATCCAGTTGCCCAACGTTCTTTCTATGGGCCACAATCCCATAAAATTGCAGTTTAGTGCATGCGTCTTCATCCGGTCCCTGTAGATTTGCGTTTGCGGATCGTTCAAACCTTGGGTATCATTGTTGTCTTTGGTTTACATGGGTTGCGCCCTTATGCCCCATTGGGGCTTGCCATTTCTTGCACAACATTCTGAGGTTCTTGCACAACTTTCCTCTGGTTACTTTCCTGACTCTTTTTCGGTTCCAATCTCGAGGTGCTTGTCATTGGTGCCTTGAAACCTACACCTCGTGGGCCTTTCCCTCTGTCTACTACTACATGCTTGTATGAGGGGGTTCCATTACCACCCCCCTTGGTACTCATGCTATCCTCTGCTATGGATTCGATTACCAAACCCTAGCTTGCAGTTGCTCCAGGCTCTTCGTTCCGTCTTTTCCCCGACTAATTCTTAACATGCATTTCATCAATTCAGGTCCTTTAATGGATTTTATTTTCCAATTCGATACCTTCAAAATATTGATTCATAACCTTTTTAAGATTTTATTGAATTTGGTCATTTATATTAATAAAGTATAATATTTAATAGAAATATGCTCTCTATCTTTTAATGGATTTTATTTTCAAATTCAATACCTTCAAAATATTTATATTAATAAAGTATAATATTTAATAGAAATATGCTCTCTATCTTTTAATGGCCTTTATTTTCAAATTCAATACCTTCAAAATATTGATCCATAACATTTTAAAGATTTTATTGAATTTGGTAATTTATATTAATAAAGTATATATATTATTGGCTTAAGCAAGGGTGATATTAAGAGGTGGTTAACCCTAATATAATACAAACCAATTTTCACTAGCTACATAACTAAAGTGGGTGGTTGACCATTTCCAATGTCATCTTTGTGACACTAAGAGGGTAGAAGATGAAAATAACTTTTTCCTAGAGTGATACCCAAATTAGATGACAATTTCAAAATATCTTGGAAAATTAGTGATTTTGGAAAACTTCTCTCAATATTTTTTCAGCACAAAAAATGAGATTCTTAGATTATGGTAATATTTAGATTTGTAAAATAATTGGTATACATGTATTTTAATTAGTAATTTAATAAATATAAAGAAATATTAAAAAAATAGAGATACAATTTTTTTTCATATAAAAAAGATGTAACGTTGAGATAAATTTACATGGTTAATTTTATTGTCTATTTTTAGAATTATTATAATTTATTTTAAAAGTTTATTATTATTATTATTATTATTATTTTTATTTTCCATTTTGGAAGATTTTTTTCCAATTTAATTTAGTTTAAAGTTAATTATTTTAATGTAATTTATTTTAAAAATACAAAAATTTAACTAACCTTATAGCCATCCATATATATATATATATATATATATATATATATATATATATATATATATATATATATATAATATAATATAAAAAATTAATTTTTGATGATGATGACGACGAAGACGACTTTGATGATGAATGCCCATTGAGACTAGAATTGGTGTATCATATCTTAAGAAAGGTAAGATATTACTTAGATTTCTTTAGAATCTTATTTCTATGCTAAAAAATCATAAGTGTTCCAAGATCACCATAGTTTCGATGATGTAGGAGGTTAAGAAGGTTAGTATTGTGAGAGATATTTTGAAACTGTGATCTAATTTGGATATAAGAAGGACACTCTAGGAGAACACATTTTTTTATTTTCAACCCTCTTAGTGTCACAAAGATGAGATATTCTTGCATCCCATGGTGTTCTAGGAAATGTCCAACGCCTAGTTTTGCTATGTAGCTAGTGGGAGTTGGTTGGTATCTCAACAATGTTGATTTTCTTCTCTACACTACTTAGAACTGAGAGATACATTTGATATTCTAAATTAGGGTTGACCACCTCCTTGTATTATTTTATCTTCCTTTTATCTTCTATTTCTTTATCGCACTAAGATTCTCTTTAAATTTAGATGTAATAATATTTTAATATTATTGATATTCTATAGAATGATATCTTGACATCTTGATGCCTTCCCCTCTTAAGCCGTTGTGGTTTTGGTTGGACTTTGAAATAATTTTGGGAGCCTATTTGACACCCTAAGGTTTTGGAAACACTGTGTGCATACCACAAGTATGCATTGCGTGCACGCCACAAGTTTTGCATTGGACGATGCCAAGATTCAGAGCTTGTGCCAACCAATTTTTCTACTATGCATACCAACCATTTTTATACTGTGTGCAAGGATTTGTAAAGTTTGCATGCATGTCAAATCCTGGAAGATCCCATGTAATGATTGTAACCATTTTGTAACAAACGGATTGGTCATGGTTGAGATTGTTAGTTAGTGGGAAATTTTGTAATGATTTCCATGCTCTTGTAGAGATAAAATGAATACATGTGAATATGAAAGAGTTGCGTTTTTGGTTAATTTATAGTTGATTGTGTTGGACACACCAACCACTCTAAGAAAGAGGGATGAATTATTGTGTGGACTTTTACAACTTTTCTCACTTCAAATTAGCAATTATTTCAAAACATAATTTTAAACATCATCATTGTAAGATTATATGTAGCTGTTGGCTTTGTTCTATTTTTCTATTGGTCTTGAGGTTTCGTTATGGTTTATTTTGATTGATCGGGCACGAGTATGCGATTATGAGAGAAGATATTGCCAGGGCTCTGGAAGCCTTAGCTTCGCCATTGGAGCTGAGGCTTAAATTGCATGCCAATGTTCGTTTCAAAATTGGGTTCGTTAAGACCTGGAATTTCAAAATGAGAGTGGAGTGTCATCATATATATATTGCTCAAAAATATGCTAATCAGCGATTTAAGATCAGAGCTAGTGCTAATCATGTCGATGGTTCCTTCAACGAGCGCATAAGATGCAGCGTGCATTTATAGGTTTTTTTTTCTGGCAGAAGAATTTCAACGATTGTCGTGGAATCTTTTTTGGTCCCTGCATTCTGTATTTTTACTGGATTGAAATTTCATTTTTCCAGGAGACTCGCTGCCCTTTTTCTTTTCACAATCATTATACATTCATTAATAATGTCGTCTCTGTATAGACCAGACTGAAAGGTCATGTCAGCTGAGCTTTACAGTGTTAAAGACTTTTGACGACCTTCCATCAATGGAGGTTCACACATTTTATAAGCAGAGACCCACATCTTTAAAAACTGCTGTGATCTTTTAATATAATAATTATGTGTGGTTTCTTTATGTTACCATGGGTTTTCTCTGTGTATTTGGCTCTTTACTGGGATGCACAGGAGACAAGATGCTCTTTACTGGGATGTAACGTGCACTGCAATTTCACAAAAAAAAAGTTTATGCACACAAAAAAAAGTTTATGCACAGGAGACAAGATGCTCTTCACAGAGTTAAAGATTTTTGCCCATTAGTTTATTGTTTTTATGGTGTTTTAGATGGAATAATAATAATAATAGTAATAATCTATTTTTAAGGTTACCCCCAAGCTAGACACCAAATTGGTGTATGAGACTCCCTCAGTCCCGAGACATCAAATTGGTGTATGAGACTTCTTCAGCCTTGCTTTTTTACTGATAAAATCTAAGGAGATATACATACCCTACCCCCTTTGGATTTGAAAATGTGACCTCTTGTTAGAATTAATGATTAGTTTAGAAGATTAGATTGGGTTGAAGATTTGTAGGAGTTGTTGAGATATTCTCTCAACCTCCATAGCTATGTTTGGGGTAAGTTGAATCTGAGTTCAACTATATATGTACGTATGTATGTGTGT
>ML785030.1:407355-422866 GCA_009831015.1 Picea engelmannii | reverse complement strand
AGGATCTTGGTGCTTCAAATTTCATTTTGGGCATGGAAATTAAAAGAGATCGAAAAAAGAGGAAACTCTGGTTAAATCAGAGAAAATATGTCGAGACAATATTGCAGAGGTTTAATATGCATGAATGTAAACCGGTCAAGGTTCCTATTCCTGTTGGTGTAAAGTTATCTGCGAATTAGTGTCCCAAGACACATGAAGAAGAGGAGGACATGTCTCATGTTCCATATGTGAGTGCAGTTGGCAGTTTGATGTATGCAATGGTCTGTACTAGACCGGACATTGCACATGCATTGGGAGTTTTGAGTAGGTATATGTTAAAACCAGGGAAGGAGCATTGGACAATAGTGAAAAGGGTTTTCAGGTATTTGTGTGGCACTACTAGCTATGGATTGTGCTACGAAGGAAGACCGGGATTAGACATAGTGGTTGATATACATGGCTTTGTGGATGCAGACTGGGCTGGAGATTTGGATCATAGGAGATCTACAAGCAAGTATGTATTTAACCTGTTTGGAGGAGCAATAAGTTGGATGAGCAAAAGACAGGCTGTAGTGGCACTTTCAACTACAGAATCTGAATACATGGCAACCACTCATGCAAGTAAGGAAGTAGTATGGTTACAAATATTGTGTTCAGGCATTGGGTTGGTACAGGAAGCTGCAAGGATAGAGTGTGACAGTCAGAGAGCAATTTTCCTGGCGAAGAACCTTGCTTATCATTCAAAGACAAAGCACATTGATGTTCAATATCACTTTGTGAGAGACATGATTGAAGAAAAGAAAGTATCACTGATGAAGGTGGACACTTTGAAGAATGTTGCAGATTCATTAACAAAATCTGTGAGCACTGAGAAGTTCTCTTGGTGTAGAGGATCCATGGGCATTGCTGCCTTGGATTGTTGACTATGTAACCCTGTAACCCCCTGTGCGCAAAGAAAAAAACAAGTGGGAGAATGTTGGGTACGTGTTATATTCTTTGCATGAGTAGTAGTGTCTGAGAATCTGCGTCGGGCGTGTAGGGGGGTTAGAGGGGGGCAGAGCCCCCCATGCGAGGGTTCGGGGGCAGTGCCCCCGATTTTTTTTTCCGCACCGGGACAACATATTTCTGGGACGACATATTACTAGGACAACATATTTTTGGGACCACATTTTTCAGGACCGCATTTTCAGGACCGCATGATATTTAGGTGGTTTTTCTTCACATGGTTTTTTGCCGATGGTTTTCTATTTTCGGTTAAGGAATTAGCGTTTTGGACTAATCTAGGTCATTGGGTTAGGGTTTTGGATGCCACTGGCTCCTATATGTATATTGTATTATAAGCAATGTAACACAAGGGTATAAATATAATATATGTTGGTTTTCCCGGTTTGGGTTTCCAGGTGAAAAATCTCTGTGTAATGTTTGTATTTTCCATTGTATCTTTTTTGTTCTTTTCTGAATATCAGTTTGCAGTAGATATTGTACAAGGTTAGAATTTACACAATTTTTGTATCAAAAGAGAACTTTTGGGATCATGTAGCCATTCCTGGCGAACGGTTTAGAGCCAATCTGGTACAATGAAGGAGAGAGAAAAAAGGGATCCTTCATCTTCATAATTTTGGGAAAGTGCATCTGCCACCACATTGTCTTTGCCTTTTTTGTAAATGATCTCATAATCATATCCAAAGAGATTAGTCACCCATTTTTGTTGCTCTAGGGAGGAAATGCGTTGTTCCAGAAAATACTTGAGGCTTTGATGATTTGTCTTAATTTGGAACTGTTGCCCCAATATATAAGGGTGCCACAAATCAATGGCGTGCAAAATAGCCAACATTTCCTTTTCATAGATTGATTTGCCCAAATTTCATTCAGATAGTTGTTTGTTGGTAAATGCCAAAGGCCGACCCTCTTGCACAAGGACAACGCCAATACCTTTCCCTGAAGCATCACATTCCAGGACAAAGGTCTTTGTGAAATCAGGAAGGGCCAGGACTGGAGTGGTGCAGATGGCCATCTTCAAGGTTTGAAAAACCTGAGCATCTGTTGGAGTCCAAGTGAAAGAATTCTTTTTAAGGAGTGCAGTGAGAGGTGCCACAATATTTCCATAATTCTTAACAAAATTGTGATAATAACCTGTTAAGCCCATAAATCCCCGCAAGATTTTGAGAGTCTTTGGGTGAGGCCAGTTTTGCATAGCTTCAATCTTTTTAGGATCCACCCTGACATCGTTCTTCCCAACAAGATGACCCAAGTAATCGACTTATGAGGCGCCAAAAGAACATTTAGATTGTTTCAGGAAAAGTTGGTGCTGAGAGAGTAGATGGAGAATGTGGTCCACATGAACAAGATGGTATGTCCAGGTTTTTCTATAAATGAGGATATCATCAAATAAAAATAAGACAAAATGACGAAGAAAAGGGCGAAAGACATGATTCATGAGGCTTTGGAAGGTGGAGGGGGAATTACACAAGCCAAAGGGCATGACCAAAAACTCATAGTGGCCCTCATGAGTTCTAAAGGCAGTCTTAGGAATGTCTGCCTCTTTCATACAGATGTGGTGCTAGCCAGAATGAAGATCAAGTTTAGTAAAGAACTTGCCGCCACTCAATTCATCCAAGAGGTCATTAATGACAAGAATGGGAAATTTGACTTTAATGGTGAGTTTTTTGAGGGCATGAAAGTCAGGAATCAGGATCATGACCACATGAGAAGAGTAGGGGCTCGTACTAGAGTGGATAACTCTTGCGTTAAGAAGTTCTTGAACCATTTTCTCAATTTCATTTTTTTGGGAAAATGGGTGACGATAGGGACAGATATTGGGAGGGAGGCTTCATGGGATAAGGGGAATGGAATGATCATGAAAACCACCAGAAGGTGGAAGTCCCTGGGGAGTGTAAAATACCACTTGATGTTTAGAGAGGATGGATTGGAGGTCTTGTGGCACAGAGGGTGTCTCAGTTGCCTGTATGGCATGGAGTTGGGAAATAACGCCAAAATGACCTTTTTTGAGCAGCTTTTCCATGCGATGGGAACTAATGATCTCCGGTGAACTGGCGGTGATGCCTTGGAACTTATATTTTTGACCCTCCTGGTCGAATTGCATGGTTAATTCCTTGAAATCCATGAGAATTGGACCCAAAGTCCTTAGCCACTTTGCACCCAACACAATGTCACAACCGCCCATGTCGATAGCAAACATATGAGATTTTAGGTGGTAGTCACCAATTTGGAGACACACATTTCACAATGCCCTCCACATTTCATGGAGTCGCCATTGGCAATCATGATTTGGAAATTATTGACTGCATGGATATAACAATGAGTTTCTTGGGCAATGCAGCGATGAATAAAATTATGGTTGCTGCCACTATCAACCAGAATGATGACCTTCCTATGCTTGATGTAACCAATTAGCTTGAGGGTTTGGGGAGCAGAGAAATCAGTGAGAGCATTTAGGAAAATGACCGGTTCTACTTCGAGAGGGTTTGAGGGAGGGGTTATGTCCATGGTTTCAGGTGACTTAGACACAAGGGGAGTGTAACACCCTGTTTCCCCCAGTCTGTAAAAATGACTATATTGGCCAAGAACTATGGCAAACTCAAAGATGTGAATGTTTGATTTGACGGACCTTTGCATAGAAGGTCGATGAATGTAAATTATATAATGAATATGTGTTGCATGACTGCTGAGAGAGGGGATGTGCTAAAAGAGACCACGGTGGATAATGAGAATTGGTGGAAGGGACCTGGAATGGTTGCGTTAACTTCCACTGAGCCAACACTGTACTGGTTTATACTTGCTCACAAACTAAAGCAACTCTCTGATCTTGGAATGGATTTCCCGTCAGATTGGTAGGTGGGGAGGCTCCTCAAGAGTTAATGAGGGGATGGGGGTGAACCACCCATCCGTAACAACCCTCAGACCTGACCATGGATGATGGAATTTGCACCACACACAACCTTGCAGAAAAAAATTGGCAAGAGAGGAAATGTGGTAAGGGGGGGAGAGAGTAGTGCACGCGACAAGGGATCACGAAAGAGAATTGGAGAAACCCTGGAAACGTATAGAGTTCTGAATATCAGGAGAAGGAGAGTAACCTTCATCCTAGATTGTTTTCCTGTATCAGGAGAAGGAGAGTCACCTTCATCCTTGATTTCTGTTGAGCTGGAAGTAGGAGACTGAACCTTAAAGCATCGTGGTCTAGCTCGGGGGTGGCTAGTGGTAAATCCGGTTGGAGTCACTGAGCCTACGGTTGGGTGGAAACGAACACCCCTCTCAGTATTTGCATCACACCTGGTAGATCTGATAAGTGTTTTATACCTTGTATTTCGAACTAATTATCATGAATGCATGCTTGTGTTTATATGCCCATAATAATTTCTGTGTAGAATGATTGCCTGGTGTTTTAAACTTGATCCGGATTTTATGAGAAGAACAAAATGAATAAAGATTATTAATAGGTGCTTAACACAAAATAACAGAGATACAATAAAACTGGTTTTCTATTCAATAACAAAATAAGTTGAAACTGTAAAATGCAGCGGAAACAAGCTTGCTAGAATGGTGGCGGCTTATCTCTGAGAAGAGATGTGACGGTAGTGCCCATTCGCAAGAAGAAGCTTACAATGAGGCTCTGAAGGCGTTTTTACAATAATAAAGAATTCCAAAAACCCTAGACATCCAAAAACCTAACCCTAGTAGATGAAGCACCAAAATTCATGTGGGCCCCGTTTGGGTAAGTTAGTACATCAACTTCTCGAGGTCGTAACTTTTGGACACGATCTCTGTTTTAGGCGTGTGATAGCCCGTTGGAAAGGTATCATCGAGGAGATTCATTTTGGGGGCTCAATGATGCCTTTAGTTATCTTTGAGGAGATCTATCCCAAAAATCCTTCATTTAGGCCCTCAAAATGGCCCCGGAAGTTAAAACTGCTAAAAATAGTAAATTGCCAAAATTGTCAAAAAATTGTTTTGAGCCAGTTGGAAAAGGTGGGTGGCCACCGATATCCATCTGGATCAATCCTCCCTCCTTAGGAAGCAATGGTCTCCATTGAATTGAGGTCCCCCCATCAACTGAGGAAATTTCTGCTGAATTTGGCCACGGGTGAGTCACTTGCCTTGGTGCAGGAGCTGCCCTGCTTAGACAACTCGATAAAGCTGGATCCTTTGTTGTCGAGTGCCCTTGATCTATATGTCCACAATCTGATCATTGGATGCATGTTGTAGGCAGTCGGGGTTGAGCTCTATTGGTGTCAGTTGTTCTGCTACTTCTGAGGTGTCCAATAATGGTGGGAAATAAGGACGAAGGAGATCCATGTTGAACACTGGGTGTAGAGCAAGGAAAGGAGGAATGTTGAGCTCAAAAGAATTATCCCCCATAGCCTTGGTGATAGTGTACAACCCATAACCAAACTTTGTCGCCCACCTGAAACTTATGCGGTACCCGATGCTGATCATGGCACTGTTTGTACTTTTCATTGGACTTTTTGAATGGTTGGTCATGCCCTTTGGTTTGACAAATGCTCCAGCCACTTTCATGAGGATGATGGAAAATATCCTATGACCATTCACCAATACTTTTGTAGTGGTGTATCTGAATGACATTCTAATTTACAGCAAGACTTGGGCCAAACACTTGCAGCATATTCAGTAGGTTCTGTACACCCTGCGGCAGCACAAGCTATACACTAACTTGGAAAAATGCTCCTTCGGCATGGACAGGGTCCATTACCTGGGATACATCATTGATAAACATGGCGTACATGTGGATCCAACCAAGATCCAAGTCATCCATGACTGGCCATCCCCAACAACACTCATTGAGCTTCAGAGCTTCTTGGGCCTTCCCAATTTCTACCGCAGGTTCATGTTGGGTTTCTCCCATATTGCATGGGCCCTCAACCCAATAAACAAAGGTGGTGGTAAGGAAAAATTTGCATGGGGCTAGTCCCAACAATAAGCGTTCAATGAATTGAAGCAGTGCTTGTGCTCAGCCCCATTACTTTCACTACCAGACCTGCAACATCCTTTTGAGATCGAGACAAATGCTTTAGACTATGCTGTGGGCACTGTTCTCACTCAGCACGGCCCCCATGGCCTATCATAGTGAGACACTTTCAGATACAGTCTGTAAGTACCTTACTTACGACAAATAAATGTACTCCATTGTGCAAGCATGCCGCCAGTGGAGACATTACATTCTTGGGAAGGAGACAATCATCCACACTGATCACAAGCCACTGCAGTTCATGCAGACGCAGGGAAAGTTGCAGAATGACCGCCATCAAAAGTGGTCCACATACTTGCAGCAATTCCACCTCAACATCAAGTATAAAACAAAAAGCACCAATTGCATCGCTGATTGCCTCAGCAGACTACCAGTCGCAACACTCACCACGGTGCTAGACTCTTGCAGCCATGAGACATCTGGATGGCCCCAACTCTATGAGACAGACCCTGACTTCGCCACCACCTACCAAATGTTGGGTGCCAATGCAGTTGTCGATAATTTCCATCTTCAGGATGGGTTGCTGTATCGTCTTGGCCATATCTGTGTTCCATCAAGTGAGCAAGTGAAGCTGATCTTGGAAGCCCACTATAGTTGGGTGGTAGGACACTTCGGTGTTGAAAAGACAGTGGCGATGCTACATAATTTTTTCTACTAGCTGAAACTTCGATAGGAGGTCAGCAAGTATATCAGGTCCTGCACTACCTGCACTATTGCCAAACCAACCACTAAGATACAGGGCCTGTACACCCCTCTTCCTACTCCTAACAGGCCATGGGAATCCATCTCAATGGACTACATGTCGGGCCTCCCATCCACCAAGTGGGGAAATGACTCTGTTTTTGTGGTTGTTGATCGCTTTTCTAAGATGGCGATTCTGGTTGCCTGCAAGAAGAGCATCACAACAGAGGCCATTGCCAAACTCTTCTTTGAACGAGTCTGGGTACATTTTGGAATCCCACAAACGATTGTCTCAGATCGGGATAGTCAAATTCTCAGCACATTCTGGTCGAGTCTTTGGTCACTACTTGACACCAAGCTCACCAAATCCACGGCCTTCCACCCCCAGATAGATGGCCAAACCGAGGCTGTAAATCAAATGATTGTGCATATCCTTTGCATGTATAATTCAAAGCACCCTCGCACATGGGATGAGAGCCTTCCCTATGTCCAATATAGCTACAACCAAGCTCTGCATAGCTCAACCAACCACAACCCCTTTCAAGTGGGGTTGGGATTCCAACCATTGGGACCCATAGATGTTGCACTTCCCCTTGCGGTCACCTCGACGAACTCATCTCCTGCTCCAAATAAAGCTAGCAAAGCCACCCGGTTCAGTGAGTGGATCCAGCACATCTACCAACAGGTTCAGGATATCCTACAGAAGTCCAATGACAAGTACAAACAATGCCATGATCAACATTGGGTGCCGCACAAGTTTCAGGTGGGCGACAAAGTTTGGTTGCACTTGCAGAAAGAATGCCTTACAGGACCCCATCGGAATCTTCGCCCAATCTGTTATGGGCCGTACACTATCACCAAGGACGTGGGGGATAATGCTTTTGATCTCAACATTCCTCCTTTCCTTGGTCTGCACCCAATGTTCAACATGGATCTCCTTCGCCCTTATTTCCCACCATTATTGGACACCTCAGAAGTGGCAGAACAACTGACACCAACAGAGCTCAACCCAGACTACCTACAATAGGCATCCAATGATCAGATTGTGGACAGATAGATCAAGGGCACTCAACAACAAAGGATCCATCTTTATCGAGTTGTCAAAACAGGGCAGCTCCTGCACCAAGGCAAGTGGCTTACCCGTGGCCAAATTCAGCAAAAATTTCCTTAGCTAATGGGGGACCTCAACGCAATGGATACCATTGCTTCCTAAGGAGGGAGGATTGATCCAGATGGATATCGGTGGCCACCCACCTTTTCCAACTGGCTCAAAACATTTTTCTGACAATTTTGGCAGTTTACTATTTTTAGCATTTTTAACTTCCGGGGCCATTTTAAGGGCCTAAATGAAGGTTTTTCAGGATAGAGCTCCTCAATGATAGCCAAAGGCATCATTGAGCCCCCAAAATGAATATCCTCGACGATACCTTTCCAACGGGCTATCACACGCCTAAAACGGAGATCGTATGCAAAAGTTACGACCCCTAGAAGTTGATGTACTAACTTACCCAAACGGGCCCCACATGACTTTTGGCGCGTCATCTCCTAGGGTTAGGTTTTTGGATGTCTAGGGTTTTTGGCATTCTTGATTATTGTAAAAATGCCTTCAGAGCCTCATTGTAACCTTCTTCTTGTGAATGCACTCTGCCGTCACATCTCTTCTCAGAAATAAGCCACCACCATTCCAACAAGCTTGTTTTCGCTGCATTTTACAGTTTCAACTTATTTCGTTATTGAATAGAAAACCAGTTTTACTGTATCTCTGTTATTTTGTGTTAAGCACATGTTAATAATCTGTATTCATTTCATTCCTTTGTTACGTGAGGGCTTCCTTAATCAACAGTTTGAAAGGATCTCCTGTCTCATCATCTTTCTTTTCTCCTGCCATGGGAGGTCTCTTGGTCATGCGAGAGCTTCTTTCCTCAAGAGAAACAAGCTCGAGACCCAACTCTTTGTACTCCGACCTCATTGGGGACATGCATTAAGATGACAAGGAGTAGACCGCTCCGATACCATTGATCCAGATTTTATGAGCAGAATGAAATGAATATAGATTATTAACAGGTGCTTAACACAAAATAACAAAGATATAGTAAAACTGGTTTTCTATTCAAGAACAAAATAAGTTGAAACTGTAAAATGCAGCGGAAACAATCTTGTTGGAATGGTGGCGGCTTATCTCTGAGAAGAGGTGTGATGACAGCGTGCATTCAGAAGAAGAAGGTTATAATGAGGCTCTGAAGGCCTTTTTACAATAAGAAAGAATGCCCAAAACCGTAGAGATCCAAAAACCTAACCCTAGGAGATGAAGCGCCAAAAGTCATGTGGGCTCCGTTTGGGTAAGTTAGTACATCAACTTCCCGGGGTCGTAACTTTTGCATACGATATCCATTTTAGGCGTGTGATAGCCTGTTGGAAAGGTATCGTCGAGGAGATTCATTTTGGGGGATCAATAATTCTTTTGGATATCATTGAGGAGCTCGATCCTGAAAAACCTTCATTTAGGCCTTCAAAATGGCCCCGGAAGTTAAAATTGCTAAAAATAGTAAATTGCCAAAATTGTCAGAAAACTATTTTGAGCCAGTTGGAAAAGGTGGGTGGCCACCGATATCCATATGGATCAAAAATGGAAATAATGGATGCATGTGTATGATTATATGTCATCATTGGTTTCTATACAAATGGTTAAGTCTAGGGCCGGAAGGGTATCTCCCAAAGGTCTCGGAGTCGTGGGAGTTTGAAGCCCCGAG
Source organism: Picea engelmannii (assembly GCA_009831015.1). Lineage (NCBI taxonomy): Eukaryota > Viridiplantae > Streptophyta > Pinopsida > Pinales > Pinaceae > Picea > Picea engelmannii. The sequence continues at coordinate 413,449 of ML785030.1, read as the reverse complement.
AAGTTGAATTTTGTGATTCAAGCTTCGAAGGGACAACAAGACCAATTATAGAAAGAGGGAATACCCTATCATTTGGTAGACAAATGGTCAGAATCCTTTTGGGAATACCCCAGATCTGTCAAGACCGATGGATCTAGAGAAGGAGTGCAAGCATTAATACCTCACCCCTTTCAACCTTCGCAAGTAGCGATGGGACCCGGGACCGTAGATCCAAGGATCTGATGGAGCCCTAATGACCGTCGATCTTAGCCTTTGTATAGGCAGAAGAGTAGCATTTTGTTGACTCGCGACTTGGTGTGGTCAAGGGTAGGAATGCATAAACTCATGATTCGCGAGATCGCGACGTAATCGTGGTTGTTGGATCCAAGGCATGAGAGAACCGTTGGATCAGAACTTTCATGGTTATCGCCTATCGGGGGTTCAGAACTTGAGGAAGTTTCTTTTCAATTGTAGAAGTCATGAAGAGCCGAACGTCGAGGGCTCGTGCAAGCACGTGACCCATCCTTAAGTGGGGACCGCGTGGTTGACAGGTGGCGTAACAACAAGCACCCAAAGAAAGGTGGGAACGGGTGACAGATGATGGACACATGTTGCCTGGGAAGGAGTCAACCCATTGTTGACTTATCGTATCTCAGGAACTCATGAAGGAGGATCCTGAGGGCTGAACACTCCAACTCCCGAAGTCGCGAGATGCGAGTAGCGCTAGTATTTAACCTAGGAAGCGGGTGACCGGTGGTGGACATGTGTCACACTGGGAAAGAGTCAACCTACTGTTGACTTATCGTGGCTCGGGGTTTCACAAGATGAAGAAGTTGCACCGTGATCTCTAAGGTTGTGAAACACCGAGGGCCAAGGTCTCGTGCAACGGGCGGCGGTGACACAGCTCGTGAGCAGAGTATAGCGCGGTTGACAAGTGGCGTGTGCGCGTCGCTTTGGCAGAGTCCATGCAACATTGACCTCTCGCGTCTCGGGGATTTGTGAAGGAGGAGCACGAGAGCTCAACACCTCAACTGGCGAGGTTGCGAGTGGTGCTAGTGTTTGGCCTAGCCTATGGTTACATGTAGCAAGTGCTAGTGAGGAGGGATACATACCCATATAGCATCTTGGGTATCGATGTTTGGAGAAATGGGAGTCGAGACTCTTGATTCCCGACTCGTGAGTTGTGAAAGGCACTTGCGCTAAGGCCAGCTTGTGGTCGTTTGGAGGAGGATAAGGGAAGAGAGGGTCCGCGCTAGGCCGCATGGAAGTCCCAAGGATTCTGTTCCTCGAAGGAAAAGATGAAAAATCTAAGTTTCTGTAGTGGGTATGTGACAAATTGGTATCAGAGCATGGTTAAAACACTTGGCCTGCTTGGGCTCATGAACGAGTTGTGCAGAAACTCCATTTGAAGTACTCTTAAAAGGAGTAACCCTCTATCTTAACCCCTTTAGCAAAAGTTGAAGTTAAGAATGAAAATTCCTATTGTGTTTATGCATTTGAAAAAAAATAGGAATTATGCACTGATTGTGAATGAATATAATGTTGACTAACAATAAGTGTTTTTCTTGTACAACAAGTGGACGATCAACCGCGGGAAACTGCAGATGCATAGAATGGTGACGCACCACAAAGTGGGGGATGGATCCCACAACAGAGATGAAGAGTCTGACGAAAGGAGAGCGATAGAGACCCCTCCCGATCTAGCTGAGACTGTGAGAAGCCTCATGGTCAAACTACAGAGCTGCAAGGCCGACAACGAGAGGTTGATAAAAGAGAAAGAGAAGTAGACATAAATTAATGCAGTCTTGCTGCAGAGTTTATCCGACATACAAAGAAAATTACAACATGAACCTGACACCAGACACGTGGACCGACAACAGATAAGGAAAAGTTGATGTCCACCTGGGATAAAAAAAACGTGGTCTTTTAAGTGGCCACACTGGGAAGAGAACCTCAAGAAAGGTCCACCTCAGAGATAAGGGACAAGCATTGGACGATTCCTCTGAAAAGGAAACTGGCGACTCGGAGGTATCTTCTAGTAGCAGAACTAGTTCTTATTCCTGAAGAAAACGAAAGAAGCGAAAGCATTCCAAGAGTCACAATCTCGAAGAATTCAAGAAGGCCAAACCACCCTCATTCAATGGTGAAATAAAGAAAGGGGAGGAAGCAGAGGCCTGGATGCTTGGACTAAAGAAGTATTTTAGAGTCCATGACTTCTCAGAAAACTTGAAGGCCCAAATAGCCACTTTCAACTTGAATGGAAAGGCTTCCATTTGGTGGGAAGACCTTAAGAATGTAAAAAGGATTCACGAAGAGGACCTATCTTGGGAACGGTTTGAGAAATACTTCAGAAAGATGTATATGTCGAAAAAGTATTTCGACGAAAATACTAAAGAATTCTATGAACTCAAACTGGGGCAACACACCATAGAGGAATATGTCAGCAGATTCCTCGAATTGCTGAGGTACGTACCCTATATAAAAGTAGAGAAGGAAAAGGTGCAATGATTCATCAGTGGACTACCTAAGGACTATCAGAACAAGATTGAGTTTGATGAGCCAAAGACCCTAGAAGACACTATCCGAAAGGAAAGATATTGTTACGAACAGCTGGAGCATCGGACAGAACCTCGCGAAAACTAGAAGCAGAAGAATAGTTCGGGATTCCAGAAAAAGGGGTTTAAATCCCCAAGATCTAAAAACTATAAGAAGGACTCAAGGATGAGCTTCCCAATCCGAAGTGTACACTAGTAGAAGTTCTCCTCCCAGAGCGGAAATAAACCTTCTGGATATACCCCATGAAAGATTGATAACCCAAAGAGAGAACCCTTGAAATGTTGGGGTTGGGGAGAAGAACATCTACTAAGGGACTGCCCGCACCGACAACAGAACAGTCAAAGAATTTACAACGTTCAAGAAGCTACCACCGTCAATGATGTGGACATGAGTGTGCTGCAAATTTATGTAGCCTTGGATAATAAACAAGCTGACCACCAAGCTTCAGTGGTGGAGATGAAAGGTATGATCACCAACCATCTAGTGTCTATTCTAATTGACCCTGGTTCAAATTTGAGTTATATATCTCCTAAGGCTGTTGATAAGTGTAAATTATAGCCACATAAGCAAACCAAGCCATGGATGGTACAATTAGCCACTGGCACCAAAAGAAAGGTAGCAGAGGTCATACCAAGTTGCCAATTCACTATGGGTGAATTCCCCAACGAAGAAACCCTTAAAATACTACCCCTAGGATCATATGACCTGTTGATTGGAATGGACTAGATAGCCACATATAAATCTAGACTGGACTGTTACCATAAAAATTTAGAATGTGTAGGTGAAGAAGGAAGAAGGATAACCCTTCGAGGGATCCTAAAACCTGTCTCGGTGAGACGAATATCAACCCTTCAAATGAGAAAGTATTACAGAAAGGGATGTCTACTTTATGCGATACACGTGTTGGAATAAGTTGAAGATGACAAACCAAGCCTCGAAGACCACCCCACACTAAGAGAATATATAGATGTATTTCCGGAAGAGGTACTGGGTCTACCTCTGAGAAGGGACATTGACTTCTTGATAGAACTTGCACCGGGAGCGGTGCCAGTGTCTAGGACATCCTACAAGATGAGCACACCCGAGCTAGTTGAGCTTAAATTACAACTAAAAGAAATGATGGACAAAGGCTATATCTAGCCTAGTGTGTCTCCATGGGGAGCACTAGTTCTATTTGTAAAGAAGAAATATGGTACCCTGCGACTATGCATAGATTATAGACAACTAAACAAGGTAACCATAAAGAACAAGTACCCCTTACCTAGGATCAATGACCTGTTTGATCAATTGGGAGGTGCTTCCATCTTCTCAAAGATTGACTTGAGATCTGGATACCATCAAGTCCAAATCAAGGGTGAGGACATCCACAAAACTGCCTTCAGGATGAGATATGGCCACTATGAGTTTGTGGTAGTACCATTCGGATTAACCAATGCCCCTGCCACTTTTATGTGCTTGATGAACAATGTGCTCAACAAATTCCTAGACAAATTTGTACTAGTTTTTATTGACGATATATTAATTTACTCCAAGAATAGAGAGGAACATGAGGAACATCTTAGACTCGTGCTTCAAGTGTTAAGAGAACATCAGCTCTATGCCAAATTTAGCAAGTGCGACTTTTTCCAGAAGCAAATACATTACTTGGGTCATGTCATATCTGAAGAAGGAGTAGCAGTAGACCCTGACAAGACCAGGTCTATCATGGAATGGCCTACTCCAAAGGATGTTTCAGATATCAGATCCTTTATGGGMTTAGCAGGATACTATAGAAGATTTACAAAAGGATTCTCCAAGATTGGTTGTCCAATCACTGCCCTCCAGAAGAAGGGAGCTAAATTCATGTGGACACAAGAATGTGAAGAAAGATTTCAATCCCTGAAACATTTACTGACCCACGCACCCGTGTTGAAGATTGTTGATCCCGAAGCTAACTTCCTCGTGTGCACAGATGCCTACAAGGAAGGGCTCAGAGGAGTCCTTATGAAAGGAGGAAGTGTAGTTTTCTATGAATCTCGAAAATTGAATGAGCACAAAGTCAACTATGTCACCCATGATCTAGAACTGGCTGCCATAGTGCACGCCTTAAAAATGTGGAGGCATTACCTCCTGGGAAGAAAATTTGTACTTATGACAGACCACTGTGGATTGCGATATCTACTTAACCAACCAAAACTCAATGCTAGACAAGCTATGTGGATGGCCCTTCTTAGTGAGTTTGATTTCAAAATCAAACATATCGAGGGAAAGGAAAATAAGGTGGCTGATTCCCTTAGCAGAAGTATGAAAACAATTCATCTGCCAGTGGTGAGCACCTGTGAGACGAATGCCAAGGAAAGAGTCAGGAATGCACAAGAAATAGACACATTCTTCCAGACCATGACCTCGTACCTGGAGAAAGAACCCACATGAATAAAGTATGAAGGCTACTAGATGATAGATGGAGGTCTGCTAACTTACAAAAATAGATTGTATATTCTAGAATGTGATGACTTGAAGAGGTTCATAATGGATGAACTACATAAAATACCCTGTACTGGTCATCCCGGATACCAAAAGATGATCACAGCCACCAGGAAACAATTCTATTGGCCTAGATTGAAGAAATACATAGCTGAGTACTTAGCCAAATGCATAGAATGCCAATAGGTTAAAGAAGAACACCGACACCCAACAAGATATTACAACCTCTACCAATCCTGGAATGGAAGTGGGAAACCATTTCCATGGACTTCATCATAAGATTACCAACATTGACCAAACAGAATGACCCCATCATGGCAGTGGTGGATAAATTGAGTAAGTCTGCCCATTTTATCCCCATCAAATTGACTTGCAAGGCAATCGATACTGCCAACATATTCATGAAGGAGATATTCAGACTACATGGTATGCCTAAGGAGATCATGTCTGATAGAGACACAAAATTTACTTCCAACTTTTGGAAATCCTTGATGGTTGGTCTAGAGACCAAATTACTGTTTAGCACCACCTATCATCCTCAAACTGAAGGTTTGACGGAAAGAGTGAACAAAATATTGGAAGACATGCTAAGAATGCATGTAATGCATCAACCCAAGAAGTGGGAAGATTTCCTGCCACTGGTGGAATTCGCCTACAACAATGGCTACCAAGAATCCCTGAAGATGAGCCCTTTTGAAGTCCTCTATGGAAGATTGTGCAACACTCTAGTTAGTTGGAGTAATCCTGTAAATAGAGTTACTATTGGACCCGACATGTTGAAAGAAATGGAACAACAAGTGACTTAGATAAAGAAAAATCTAAAGGTCGCTTAGAACAGACAAAAAAGTTACGCCGACTGAAAGAGAACTCCGAGATAATTCAAGACGGGAGACCATGTATATCTCAGAGTTAGGCCCAGGAAGAGTTCCCTGAGAATGGGAGCTTGTGCCAATTTGGCACCTCGATATTGTGGACCCTTTGAAGTTCTAGATAGAGTGGGACCTGTAGCCTATAGGCTAGCACTTCCTCCCACAGTAAAAGCACATAATGTTTTCCATGTTTCATTATTGAAGAGATATGTACATGATTCTAATCA
>ML785030.1:381274-407008 GCA_009831015.1 Picea engelmannii | reverse complement strand
ACATCATATTGATAGATAGAACATCGAGGATGATGTTCCTTTAAGGGGGAGGGAATTGTAACACCCTGTTTCCCCCAGTCTGTAAAAATAACTATATTGGCCAAGAACTATGGCAAACTCAAAGATGTGAATGTTTGATTTGACAGACCTTTGCATAAAAGGTCGATGAATGTAAATTATATAATGAATATGTGTTGCATGATTGTTGAGAGAGGGGATGTGCTAAAAGAGAGAATGATGGATAATGAGAGGTGGTGGAAGGGACTTGGAATGGTTGCATTAACTTCCACCGAGCCAACACTGTACTGGTTTATACTTGTTCACAAACCAAAGAAGCTCTCTGATCCTGGAATGGATTTCCCATCAGATTGGTAGGTGGGGAGGCTCCTCAAGAGTTAATGAGGGGATGGGGGTGAACCACCCATCCGTAACAGCCCTCAGGCCTGACCACGGATGACAGAATTCATGCCACACGCAACCTTGCAGACAGAAATTGGCAAGAGAGGAAATGTGGTAAGGGGGGGAGAGAGCAGTGCGTGCGATGGGGGATCACGAAAGAGAATTGGAGAAACCCTGGAAATGCAGGGAGTTCTGAATATCAAGAGAAGGAGAGTAACCTTTGTCCTAGATTGTTTTCCTATATCAGGAGAAGGAGAGTAACCTTCGTCCTTGATTTCTGTTGAGTTGAAAGTAGGAGACTGGACCTCAAAGCATCGTGGTCTAGCTCGGGGGTGGCTAGTGGTAAATCCGTTTGGAGTCACTGAGCCTATGATTGGGTGGAAACGAGCACCCCTCTCAACAGTTGCATCATGCCTGGTAGATATAATAAGTGTTTAATACCTTGTATTTCGAACTGATTATCAAGAATGCATGCTTGTGTTTATATGCCCATAATAATTTTTGTGTAGAATGATTGCCTGGTGTTTTAAACTGGAAACAATGGATGCATGTGTATGCTTATATGTCATCATTGGGTTCTGTACAAATGGTTAAGTCTGGGGCCGAAAGGTTAGCTCCCTAAGGTATCAGAGTCATGGGAGTTTGAAGCCCCGAGAAGTTGAATTTCGTGATTCAAGCTCAGAAGGGATAGTGAGCCCAATTATAGAAAGAGGGAATACCCTATCATTTGGTAGACGAACGGTTGGAATCCTTTCAGGAATACTCCAAATCTGTCAAGACCGATGGATCTAGAGGAGGAGCGCAGGCATTAACACCTCGCCCCTTTCAGCCTTCGCAAGTAGTGATGAGACCCAGGACCGTAGATCCAAGGATTAGACGGAGCCCTAATGACCATCGATCTTAGCCTTTGTATAGGTAGGAGAGTAGCATTTCACTGACTCGCGACTTGGTGTGGTCAAGGGTAGGACTACATGAACTCACGATTCACGAGATCATGATGTAGTCGTGGCCATTGGATCCAAGGCACAAGAGAACCGTTGGATCAGAACTTTCGTGGTTATCGCCTATCGGGGGTTCAGAACTTGAGGGAGTTTCTTTTCAATTGTAGAAGTCGTGAAGAGTCGAATGCCGAGGGCTTGTGCAAGCACATGACCCATCCTTAAGTGGGGACCATGTGGTTGATAGGTGGCGTAACAATAAGTGCCCAGAGAAAGGTAGGAACAGGTGACAGATGATGGACACATGTCACCTGGGAAGGAGTCAACCCATTGTTGACTTATCGTATCTCAAGAACTCACAAAGGAGGAGCCTGAGGGCTCAACACTCCAACTCACGAAGTCGTGAGATGTGATTATCACTAGTATTTAACCTAGGAAGTGGGTGACCGATGGTGGACATGTGTCACACTGGGAAAGAGTCAACCTACTGTTGACTTATGGTGGCTCGGGGTTTCGCAGGACGAAGAAGTTGCACTATGATCGCTAAGGCTATGAAACGACAAGAGCTGAGGTCTCGTGCGACGAGTGGCGGCGACACAACTCATGAGCAGAGTATAGCTGGGTTGACAAGTGGTGTGTGCACGTCACTTTGGTAGAGTCCACGCAACATTGACCTCTCGCGTCTCGAGGATTCGCGAAGGAGGAGCACGAGAGCTCAACACCTCAACTGATGAGGTTGCAAGTGGTGCTAGTGTTTGGCCTAGCCTATGGTTACATGTAGCAGGCGCTAGTGAGGAGGGAGCCATACCTGTATAGCATCTCGGGTATCGATGTTTGGAGAAAGGGGAGCCGAGAGTCTTGATTCCTGACTCGCGAGTTGCGAAAGGCGATTGCGCTAAGGCCAACTTGTGGTCATTTGGAGGAGGATAAGGGAAGAGAGGGTCAATGCTAGGCCCCATAGAAGTCCCTAGTATTCTGTTCCTCGAAGGAAAAGACAAAAAATCTAATTTGTTGTAGTGGGTGTGTGACAAGGAGTTTCAACATCCTCTTCCAAAACATCCTTCGAGATGGCCATAAAATTTTTTTGTTCCTTACACTTGTGGCCCATAATTTTTTTTTCATCACAATTATAAAAAAGGCCTTTGATTTGGCGTTTATCCATTTCAACCCTGGTCAATTTTTGGATCTTTAGTGGAATAGATGGAGTAGTGGGATTTACTGGTTTAGTGTGAGGAATAAAGAAGGGTTTCCAGTTTTGAGAAGATACAACTTGTTGTGCTTCTTTATCTCTTTTAGTAGCCTCCACCTAACTTTGAGGCCGAGCCATGAGGACATGGGCACAAATCTCATCCTTGAGGCCATTGATAAAACATTCTTAGAAAAGGCATCAGAGATGCCCCTCTGTTCGAAAAGCTAGGTTCTTAAAAGCATCTATAAAGTCTTCCATTGTTAGAGATTGTTTTAACTTTGTCAAACGTCCTAAATGGTTGGTGTCAGTGTCAAAGCATTCATAAAGCTTTGCCACAAAGTGTGTCCAAGCAATATACCCTTGACGCAAAGTTTTTATCCATTGCCACCATTGCGAACGTTCTTGATCTAGATGGAGAACACCATACCGGTGTTTGGCCAAGTCATCTGTAATGCCGTATATAGAGAAATAATGTTCCATTTGGGTTACCCAACCAGTGGGATTCGAGCCATAAAATTTGGTCACATCCACCTGTGGAAGGCGTAGGTCACGCTGAAAGTGATGGGGCTGAGAATTATGGGAATGCGAGGAAGTTTCAACTTCGGTATGTGGAGGTGGGTCAGATAAAGGGTTATCTGCAGGGATATGCATCTTGGTGGAGATCATCAAAATGACAGATTCAAGCTGGGTAGTCATGTCTTGTTTGAGTTCCTCGATTGAGGTGGTGATGGAGGACTGCATGGTTGTATTTATGGCGACAACATTGGCACTGAGTTGTTTCAATTCTTGATGGGTCTCTGTGAAATTAGATTGCAAGGTATTGAGGCGAGCTTCCAAGTCTTGGCTACGGGTATGGGCCATGATGACGAGGGAACTGAAACGGGGCGGCTGGGGTCAAAAGTTTTTCTAAAAAATGATATGTATGAATGTGATAAGGGTGAAGAGATAAATCCAATGGAATAGGTCTCAAATAATGGTGCAAAAATTTCCAGACTTGTTTTTTTTTTAACACCTGTAGAGTTATACTCCGGTTCGAAGAATACTGCAGTGATGAAATGCCCAAATGCTTAACCATGAAGAAATGTGTACTGATTTTGCAACCCAAACACAGTTGCATGACAATAGATCTTGTCTGTTTTAATTTTTTTTTATTTCCATCCCCAAGGGTTAGGTATTCAAGGGTTCTACAGACAAGGGTTTTCCCTATGCTATAACTCTCTGATATACATGCAGGGTCCAATATTAGTACTCGACCCAATATATCAGGGCACTAACTAAGGAGGCTAGACTGTGCTCTTAGCCATACTACCCGACTACCTAGGTACTAGAGAGTATCTTCCCGAGTGCCATTTTCGTTGGCACTATAGTAGTCAGGTAGCTGATCGGTTTATCTAAAGAGGGCTTCAGGAAATCTAGGCTGATCCGCACACAGGTGTTGTCTGATGCGCTACCACTCGAAGGGGTACCAACAGGGGTTATAAGGGTGGCCAACAGATGTGCGCTTAATTACCACTTGTATTTCCTGCGTGTATGAATCCCTCAACCGCAGGTTTATTCACGTAACGACAGATCTCTGTGGCTTAAAGACGCCAGAATACGTCCTTACCCTGAAAAAAAATTAACCCACAACTTTCTGCCAAGAAAAGTGCTCTGATACCACTTGTAATATTCCAGATATAAAAAGTATGCATAATAGAAATAAAATGCTAGAAATGGCAGATGAACAACAATATAACCAGAAAAACACCACAATAATACTGAAATGATAACAGAATAACACCAGAAAGAGCACTTTGATTTCTGAGAGCAATGTTCATGAGCCTCTTCGAGGGGGAAACCTCTAGTTGAGTAGAGCTCTATTACAATAATATCCATGCTAGGGTTCTCATACCCTCAACTCCTATTTATACTAAATATGTTTATCAATAGAACCATCTAGAGGAAGATCCTTCTAGAAGCGGAAGCTTCTATTAGGTCTTCTTACATCCAACTTATTCTACTTTATTGCAAGGCCTTATTAATATTGAACTTTATTACATCAGAATACATTGTTCTACCTATGTGAGGGGTTAGGTCCCTAACAATTTCTCATGGTCGAGGTTGTTAGTTAGTTGGAAAGTTTGTTATGATTTCCATGCTCCTGTAGAGATAAAATGAATACATGTGAATATGCAAGGGTTGGGTTTTTGGTTAACCTATGGTTGATTGTTAGAGATTGATTGTATTTGTAGAGATGTAAGTAGAAAATGATAGAGAAAGTAGATTGAGATCTAAGTTTCAATTATCTAGTTCAATCTGAATGAGTCTCAACATAGGATACAACCCTCCATGTATATGCATGTTTATCTCTAAGTAATGAATGAAGGATGGATTCTCATTTGATATTCTATCATGAGTTCTATTGTGAATGAATTCTTGTTAGATGTGTTAAGATACATGTGAATGATATACTGTTGTCATGAATGAGTAGAATGATGTTATGAATGAATAGGATTAAATGCACAACTCGTAGTTGATTGTTTCCTATTTGTAATATTTCGACATGTTTTGCACAACCATTTGGTCTCTGTGATTATCAAGTGTGGCTTGGTTGAGACCTTATTCAGTCCATGAATATTGAATATGCTGACATGAATGGGGTATTTGTTGGTGAAGCCTTTCATACCTTGGGTTTGAAACCCCAAGCCAACAATTGGTTCCATTGCCAAGACCTAATAGTTTTGTGTTTCATGTTGACAGAAGGACATGACGTGGAAACCTTCCAGAAAGGAGATAGAAGAATGGTTCTTTGAGAAGGAGGATGATTTCACATGACGAGAGACTAGGAATTTTCAAATCAACCTTGAATGATGGAAACAAAGGTACATATATTTAGATATGCATGGAATTTTCTTTGTTGAGTTTCCCTGTTTATTGCATGAACGGATAAGGAGACATAAATAGATTAGATATCTATGGAGAGCCCAAGAACCATTGGCTTGGGACCAAGAAGTGGTCAATAGGTTTAAATATGTGGATAATAAGTGGGACATGGCCATTGATTTATGGTTTGATCATGTGAAAGAAGGGTATATTGTTGAGTTTGTTGTTGAATGGTGTTGAAAGAAAGTTTGCAGGTGACCCTAGAAGAAGGTTGTTGGAAGAAATCCATCTATGGATCAAAATAATATTCATAGAGAAGGGGTTGATGTGCATGGATCTCGATAGGATGGTAGCATAACCCCCCCACAATAGGGGGGGTGGAAATATGGGGGAAGAAGATGAGATGATGTGAGAGAGAATGGATCTAGAAGAGTAGAGAAAAAGAAGAGAAAATAGATATGCAAGAAGAACCTAGATAAGGAGGTGAGTCGAGTAGAGAAGCAAAGAAAAGAAAGCAAGGGGTGACAAACAAGTATTAAGATATAAGATGAAGAGAAGAGAAACCATGCTAGAAGTGTGCATGCAAGAAATATATGTGCCATAGTGAAGCATAGAAGAAGAGAGACTGTCGAAGAGACACCATGTTAGCAATGAGGTATCAAGAGAATATATTGGAGGTAGTGGGAGTAGGAATAAAGAAAATGAGGTTATATCCCCTTGGATAGTGAGACATATAGTCACATTAGAGGAATATGGGGCATAGAGTAATATAAAATATCGACGGGTCCCTCCAAGAAGGAGCAAAGACCTTGGAAATTATGAGGAGACTTGCACAACTAGAGATAGGGAGATCTTTTGGATCCATCACCAAAGAAGATGAGAGAGTATGGAGGAACCCACTCTTTGGACACCCCCTTATTCATTTCTAATAAAGAAGGAAGAACCGAAGAAGAAAGTGAAAAGGCAAGAGAAGTAGAAGAATAAAATTTAGAAGTAAGAGAAGGAGGAGACACAAGTGGAGTAAAATCCTAAGTCAATGAAAGTTTGCAAGAAATATCATTAGTACCAACAATAGAAAGTAGCAGTCATTCAGAAAGACCCAATTCTATATCGAGTATGTCCAAATAGGATTCAACCCTGAGGTTTCTTTCATTTCATGGGATGGGAAGAGACGATGCGGAACAACATTGGTTCATGTGTGAAGCGATATGGCCTATGAAAAGAGTCACATATGAGGAATCCAATATCACACATCTAGAAACCACATTCAGAGATAGAGCTATGACATGATACATGAAGTATATGACTATTGCACCTGTAGGACAAGAGAGGTCCCTTACAAAGATAAAGAAATATCTCCTAAGATAATTCTAGAAACTAAAGTTAGAATCACAGTGTATAATTGAGATTAGAGAGATTAGGAAGCAAATTGGAGAAAATGTGTGGGATTATAACCAATATTTCAAGATCCTATTGGATAGATTGACATTTTATTCCAAGATTTCCAACACAGAGAATGGTTTATTGATGGACTCCTACCATAGATTCAAGTCCCTCTCACCTAGCGAAATTATTGACTCAGGAGGAATTTGTGGAAATTGCAATGCACTTAGAGTCTATGCCATGAGGTGGTGAGATGTCGACAGGGTTGGAGAAAGTGCAATCTCAACTCACAAAACTCACCATGAAAATACAAGGTATGGATAAGGTTAAGGTGGTGCACGAGAATGTATGGTGTAACTTATGCCACACAAAATATCACCATAGAAATGAGTGTCCTGCACTAGGAAATTACACAATGATGGGCGCGAAAAATCCATTTATGGTAGGACCATACACAAGGTGGTGTGAGATTTATAGACAATAGGATCATATAACTCCCCATTTACCAACACTACAAAAGTATCAGAATACCATGCACACTCCATTTTGCGAGTTTTGGAAATCCATGGCCATGATGTGAACAACTACTGGTCACTGCAACGAATGAAGGAGCACATTGAAGATGCTTATTGGGTCTAAGAAGAGAATATGGGTGGATACCATGGAGGCTTCCAGAGAGGCCAACGAGGAGGATATGGAAGAGGAAGAGTAATATTAAGAGGATACAATGGGGGAGGAGGAAGACCACCCACTTTTTTTAACTGTGGAAAGATATGCCACTTGTTGTGATTCTGTACCAAGTTGTGTACATTGTGTGGATATTGAAACAATGTAGACCATGTAATGGAGGATTGCATAGAGTTATTGGAAAAATTGGAAGAAAAAAAGGGGCATTGCAACATGGTGAATGCAAAGCCACGAAAATAACGAAAGATGAAAGAAGAAGATGATGTATGGGTATTAAACTGAGGAGGTGTATGCACATGAGTTGACATTTAGAAAGAATAATGCTCAATACAACACTTAGAAGGGAAAATTAGGAAAGCATCGTAGGCACTTCCTAAGTTTGACTTCACACATCAAAAGAAATTTCTGTGTGACGTGCAAAAAGTGATAGACGAGATATTTGTGTGTGAAGAGTTGCGACGTAAGGATGAGATACCTGTGTGCACCGAGTTGCAATGTAGGGAAGAGATACCTATGCACTAAAACTTGCGACTCATAATGCATGAAGAAGCATGACACCATACTTACCTAGAGACTAATTCATAGGACCAGGTAAGTGAATTTTTGTGTTGTTGTCTTAAGGTATTGGATGATCCTATAGTTACCAATAAATTGACCCACATGTTAATGAGATGCATGGAGAACATGGATAATGAAGATACTATTTTTTCCCTGCTACGAGAAAGGGACGTGTTCCATATCAATAGATGGAAGCACATGAGAAAATAATTCAAGATTTCAACTGGGATATTAAGCAATGAGATGGAAGGTGTTATGTTGGACTTGGGGTATGATGTGAACATATTTCCAAAGAAGTCATGGGAGTTGATGGGAAAACCAAATTTGGTGTGGTCCCCCATTCAATTTAGGCTGGAAAATCAATATATAATTTATCCCATTAGTAGATTAGAAAAATTTGAAGTTAACATTGATGGGGTAAAGAATAAGGTAGACATTGAAGTGATCGGGATTATGGATGACGCAGACCCCTACCTTACTCTACTTGACCTTGACTAAGCATTTGATAACAATTCCATAGGTTGATTATGTGTGTGCAGGGTGAGTGTTGAATGTGAATGGTGGCGAGAATGAAATAACCCAACCAGTGTTAGCTCTCCATCAAACCTCTTATGAGGAACCTTAGGCTTTACGAGTTAGTAGTGTCTCAGGGAAATAAAGTTGTGTTACGTCTACGAGATTCATTAAATGTTCTCCCAAGTAGTCTGGATACATTGGCTAAGAATTTATGTCCAAAATTGGGCAATAAAGGCTCCATCAAACATGACGAAGTGGGTTTGAGCGACTTCAGGAGTTGGAAGGATTGAAACTCCCCTTCTGCAGGAGATATATCCTCTTGATCAACCCGGATTGTGACGACTTTATATTCATATATAAGCTTGAGACATTGGTGAGATGTTGACAGCCTGAATTTGAAGAAAATGCATATGTCCTTTGAGATGGACACTCTGTGGGTCATTAATACATTAGATCCATACTAGGGTGATAGATCTGATTAGCCTGTAAATGAGGATGCATAAAGCTCGATAATTGAGAACATATATAACATTGAAAGACATAGGGAAGATTACAAAAACTCGACAGTTGATGAAAAAATGAGCTAGAGAAGTGTATGTTCCTATGATATGGATTCAGAGGATGCGATGGCTAGATGGCAGAATAAGTAACATGAAACGTTGACCAAGAGATGCACTCAGATCACCAAAGCAGTGCACTAGGTCAGAATGTAGCTATGCAAATTACCAATGTTTGATGGAACATGACCGATGTAGATATTTTTAGAACAAACAAAGATCAGTGTTCCTGAGACCTAGATGATCCAGGCTATGGATACAATGTTAATGGGAACGCATGCTCTCTAGTGGCGACACATCCCCTAAAGTTATGGGAATGGATGTAGGTGGTGGAATACATCAAAGTACAGTTCCATCCCAGAACTGACTTTGAATTAATGAGCCAGTATAAGGGTATCGAGGACCCTTAGGAATATTTTTTTTTCTGTGAGTGGTGCTGGATATACAAGAAGGTTCCCATTGAACAATGGATCCATAGGTTTGTACTCCATACCATGGATATGGTACCCAGAGACTGGTACATCCAAGAGGAGACAAGAAGGCAAACATGGGACTGATAAAAAGTGAGAAGTTATTTTTGTGCAATGTTCAAGTTTATGTCAGAGGTCCCTGCATAGAGGGAGATTTTTTTAAGAATCAAGGATTTCATCTTCCATCGACAACCTAGAGATGCTACATATAAATTTATCTTCACATACCATAATATGATGGAAAAATTGAACCAATCGATATACTGTTGGAAGGTTGACATGGATGACGTGAAGGAAGAGCATCCTCAGGCTGTTGTGGCCACAACAAACCCCCTTTTAATTTTGGTTTTATAAGCAAAAGGAAATCCCCCCTACTAAAATTTGAACTCTAATTCCTAGTCCTCTACTACTATGAGCCTAATAATTATTCTTTACCTACCTTGAGAGAGTTGGGGGTTTGGATCTTTATTGATGATTGAATTTGAGGAGGTTTTTTATTCCTTTTGATCTTATACTTTCAAATATTCTTCATAATTCCTTTTGAATTATGATTCTTCATTGATATTTGAACAATGAAATGGACAACTTCTCTTTGGGTCCTTTTGCAAATTTTGAAGTATTTGATGATCTAATATGATTGTAGAATTTGATGTTCTATTTAATGCCTTGAATGAGTTTTCTTTTGAGGACTTTATGAGTGGATGACTTAAATGAAGAAAACATATGCATTATGCATCCTCATGATTGCATGTTGTACCTAATGTTATCATTTATTCTCAAGCTCTTGTATGTTAATCATATTCTTCAGTTTAAAAATCTTAACTAGAATCACAAGATCATTAATCCTTTCTATGAGTTTGAGATTAGATACACACAAATTTCATGACATTTATTTACAATAGTAGGTTGTTTATGAAAGGACGAGATCATGGATGATTAGCTTTGAGAAACCTTCTCTTCCTTTTTATGTATTTTTCAAACAAACCCAACACTTGCTCATAAGTTTGTTGAAGGCAAAGGAAAAAAATGTAATATTTATGACATACTGGCAAGTATATTATTCCTCACATAACTGCTTTTATTCTTTCTGTGGTTGCAGGAGTAGGTTTGCAAAGAAATTTCCTTTACTTAACCGCTTCATATCTAAAATTCATATGGGAAACCCTCATTCTTCTTCCACTTGACTATAATTATTTCTATTCAGATATTGTCTATCATTTGAAGCCAACATTCAACAATTTGAATTAAGCCTTGTCTTTCCCAAACCTCAACTTGATTTTCTTTTATCGCCGGTGCATTATTCTCTATGTTCTACTCCAAGGCATAAATTTTATTGTATTGTATTATGGGGCCGGAACCTTGATCCTTGGTTGGAACCTTGAACCTCATCTAGAGCCTTCATCGTTATCAGGAACCTTGATCCTTACTGGGATCTTCCTCATCGAGAAATAGATTCAAATTTTCTCATAGTTATCCCCAAGATCTGAAGCCTACAACACTATTAGATCAACCCACTTGGAATATCCTCATCTGATTGAAAATTTACCTTGCTCATTCTAGTTCTCGAATCTTGGAACTTGACAAGCCAATCACATCACCTTTCCCGTAGTCCTATTTGACGAGCTCATCAGATTTACCTTTATTGGGAATCCCCTTTCGAAGTGCTGAGTATGCATTATTTTAGGACTTGTATGAAGCCTAAAGGTTGAAATCCTATCAGGCTCCCCTCATCAGATTTGTCTCATTGTGTTGGCCAAGTGCAGTCCCTTGTGATATTTCCAAGACCCAAAAGTCGTGATCTTCTTTGGGATACTCTCTGTTGGGTTATTTTCTTTGGGATCCCCTCTTTCCGAACACTGAATCCCAAAGACCTATCAAACTTCTTGGATGTGGAGCCATGTCATATTTTCACCCAATGCTTGTTTTCCACTTGTCACCTCTAGATTCATTCATTGTGGTCTAATGTGGGATCCTATTCCCCAATCCTATCAGATTTCCTCTCCTTGCAAGATTATCGGGTTTTCCCTCCACAATTTCTCCTTGATCAGATTCACATGTCTCCTTTTCCAGGATAACATCAAACTCCTTTTCATCTTATGGGTCCCTTCATGGAATTGACGTGACGTTAGCATGGCCTACAACGTGATATCCCTTTTCCCACTGCCTAGTCACCATTTGTCTTATCCAAATTCACACGATGTTGATATGACGTGCCTACCTGAATCAACATCCAAGTATTTGGAATATGCTTGGTACATTTTGTTTCAAATTTTTATCCCGACATGCAGAACCCTGACAAGTGCAGAACCCCAATTGATGATTGAACCTTGACCTGTGCAGAACCAAGCCTAATATTTCCTATATATATATATATATACATATGATTTGTAAAGTTTTTTTGTTTTTGTTTTATTTTTATTTTTAATTTTCATTATTTTATTACTTTATTTTTAATTTTTAATTTTTATTTTCCCATGGTTTTCCAAATATACCCATGGTTTTGAGTTTCATATGGTTTTCCTAAATCTTCCCATGGCATTTCCAAACCTACCCATGGTTTTGAATTTCCCATTTATTCCGAGAATTACACGGAGAAATTATTTTTACATAGAGGACTTACTTTTTACTCTAAGGATTGAATTTACCTAATGAGTATTTTCCCTAAATCCCTAATGTGTATTTCACACTTTTTTTTCCTTGGAAATAAAACAAGAAATTTTATTATAATTTAACAAAATTACATTAGTAGATGCCTTCTGTCATTACTTTGTGCATTTCTTCTTGAATATGATTAGTGAAAATAATATGATCAACCATAATTATGAATTATGTCTACTATGTTCAACATATGTATACATTCTGATATTTTTAAGTATGTCTCAATATGAAAAATCTTTTACAATTTTTTTTTTGCAAAAATAGGCACTATAGGCCTACAAGTCAAGGCTCTGATAACCAAGGGGGATGAAGATGTTTAAAGGTCCCTTGTGGACCTTTTTCCATGCTTTCCATATGTCTTTGTCCATCGCCACTCCACTTTTGGGAAGAGAGTATGCTTCGTTGTTTTTTTCCCCGTAGACATGTGTAATGGAAAAATATGTGAGACTTGATATAATTCTCTTAATTTTTTCAACGATGGGATGGATAGAGAAGTTGTGCAAAATGTGTTTTACCTCGATGATGTTTACAACTAGTAGAGAATCTCTAAATATTTGCAGCTGAGAAATATGGTTTTCTTATGCAAGGTGGAGCATAAGAAAGAGAGATGTGAATTCATTTTTGTTATTTGTAGCAACACCAAGGAGAACATAAAAGGAGAGGGAAGAGGATTCAAAGAAATGAATTATGCCTCCCACTCCCCCTTTTGAGGGGGTGCCTTGTGCTTCTCCATCAAATAATTCCCAGGGAGTGTTTTTATTGATTTTGAAGCATGGAGGTGGAGGAAAGGAGAAGGGGAGGGTGATTTAGAGGGGAGGGACTCAAAAGTTGCAAGGATGGATAGAGCACATGTGAGGGGGGGGATTTCTTTCCCTTCGAAGGTATATTTATTCTTGGCAATCCAAATGCCTCAACATACCAATGGGGGGAGGCCTTTGAGATTATTTAGGTTTTTATTCTGACACCAAGTGTGTAGTTCCTCCTCGATTGAGTCTGCTTACCAATTCAAGATGAACTTTAGGGAACTTTTAAATATGTTCCATACTTCGATAGTGAATGTGCATGATATGAAGAGGTGATTTATTGTTTCTTATTGTTGTTTACATAGTTGACATCGACTAGGCCCTGTGAAGTTTATTTTCTATAGATTTTCCTAGGTGGGGGCCTTCCCTCTTAATAGAATCCAGGTGAAGAGTTTTTTTTTTTGCAGGGTAGTTTAGTTTCCAATTAATTCCCCCACCATGGAGGGGGTGAGATCTCTTTTTTAGAAACTAGATATTCATATGCATATTTTGGGAAATATTCCCCCTTGGGGATGAAATACCAAATCATCTTATCTTCTTGGTCCAAGAGTTGAACCAAAGATTCATTTAATGCCTGGGTATATCTGTCCCAATTTTTTTCATATTGTTCAGAAAGCCCTGCTTCTCTCTAGGAAATCCATCTGTTTGATTCCTAGTATCCACTATGGATTTGATTTAGGGTATAGAAACCGAGCAGGTGAATTTTGTGGAGGACTTATTCTAGAAAAACATGGTTGTTTGCACAACCAATCCATGGATCCTTTCTGATCATGAAATTTTCTCCATTTCCCACTTTCCAAATGAGACAATCTTTTATTAAAGGGAAGGATTGAACAATATTCTTCTAGAAAATGGATCTATAAATTGATGATTTCTGAGGACGTCAGATCCATGTTAGGAGTGAATTATTTGGGAAGTATTTTCCTTTGAAAATTTAAAACTACAACCCATTCTTTTCAATCAGACTCCATCCATTATTTCTTGCCAATGATTTTGAGAATAAGTGAACATTTTTTAGTCCCCAACCTCCATAATATTTTGGGAGTGCCATTTTTTCCTAGAAATCCAGAACTAAGTTGTTTTGGTCCTCCTTTCCTACCAATAAATATCTGAAAGACAATTTTCTTAGTTTGTTGAGGATTCCTTTTGGGACCTAGGCAAGAGAGGTCGAATAGATAGGTATTGCTTCGATGACTGACTTGATTAAAACCAGTATTCCCGCCTTGGATATCCATCTATTGCATGTAATTTCCCCTTCCAATTGATCATGACGGAGGGTGACTTAATAACCAAGGACGTTGAATTAATTGATCACGACAGAGGATGAATTAATAGCCAAGGAGGTTGAATTAATTTATCATGAAGGAGGATGAATCTTGTAGGATATAGTCAACAAGGACAAGGGAGTCAAGGAGGTTTATTCAGTGTCACTAGGTTAAAACAATGATAAATCCTAAAGTGACATTAAATAAAAAAAAATAATTATATTTAAATGAAATTGGAGGGAAAATAAAGTGAGTGTTTGATTTGGTAAAAAAGGGGAAAGATCTAGAAAGCCCGAAGGAAAGATAAATAGAGGGGTAACCCTTCTCTTTGGAATTATGATTTGATCTCTCATTTTGGAGTGCTCTTGGAGCCATTGTTTCATTGGGGTTCACTAAAAACCTTCCACTATTGAATTTTAGTTTCGGTGGTGCAATATCTACCCTAGCTAGACAAGAGGGGAGTCCACCTAGGATTTCCATTGGAGCTTCAGTTGGGGTTTGCATTCAATTGAATGTTTATGCAGGAAGTTTGCTAAGGTTTCTCGAAAGAGGTCGATCCATAATTTTTTAGGTATCAGGAAGGTTCCAAAGAAATCATGGTTAAGGGCACCCCTGTAGGTTGAGGCCCCGCTATATTTCTAGCTTTGTCTTGTGAGTACCTTTGCGATCAAGGTTTGAAATATGCTATTTGGATCAGATCCATGAGGGTTGCAGGAGGGATTGCAAGGTCATTTGTGGAGTGAAAAATTCTAGAGCATAGCGTTGTGGGGATTGGAGAGCCTTGAAGCAGTTAACATCACCTATTGGCATAATTTTAGGTTTCCTTTTGACTTTTTTTATGTTAGTGGATATTGCAGATGCTTCACATCCATTAGACATGTGCGTTTAGGAGTATTTTTCTGTTGTTATTAAATCCATTAGATATCTGTGTATTGTTGTGATTTAGGGGTTTCCAACCATAATAAGATGCCATGGTTATCTTCTCTATTTTATATGTAATGGATGCATGTAATATGTTTAAAAATATACCTATATAAGAAAATTGTAAGAGGAAAAATTAATGAAAAATGTTTGATAAATTTACACAAAGAAATAACAATTTCTGGATAGTAAACATAATATTCCAGCCTAGACTAGTTGGGGACATTACATTGGTATTAAAGCTAGCAATATTTCCATCTTGTGATTTCTTGAGGCATTGATGCCAAGGAAAAATAGAGGAAGAGGGAAACAACCCACCTCGGGATTGAAATCATCTGAAGAGGTGGAAGTAGAAGGAGTTATGGGGGATCATCCTAAGTATAGGACCATACAACTGCTGGAATTCATAGCCAATGGGAAACAACAATTAACACAATTCATGAAACAATATCTTATCAGCTACCAAGAAAATTAAAACCATAATGTGAACCATGCAGAGGCCAACCATAGAGGCTGTAGGGATCCCGAAGAGAGTAATACTTATGTTCCAACACATAGTGTCTTCTAGGAAGGTAGTAGAAAGGTACCCATGACATTATAGCCAACATTCCTTCAGGAGCAACCTACAGGGACATAGGAACAACAAGGTCCAACTGATGAGATAAACTCATACTTTAGGGAGTATTAGTTGCTAGAAGTAGGAGCCCATACAAAACTATATTACAACAACTATTGCAACCTTAGGACGAGGAACAAGCATAGGATGGGCCAAAATCAGTAGAATTTTGACCTTCTGTGCAAATTGGGAAAGATGACCATCCCATCTTTTGATGGATCTAACGGGTGCACAACACGAGAATGGGTACATAAGAAGGACACTTATTTCCATCTTAACCCAATGACATAGGAAAAGACAATCAAGTTTTCCACCATACACTTGGATGGAGGGGATCATGAGTGGTGCTATCATGGGATATTAACATTGGGACATTCCAACATCACATCATATGAGGATTTGACCCAAAGGTTGTTGGAGAGTTTCGATAGGAATGACCATGATATCCACTTTAGGGAGATGGCACAAATGAGGCAGATAGGTACACCAAAGGCCTATGTCATAGAGTTCCAACAGATGGCAGTCATGGTGACTGATGTTTCTGAGAAAAATTGGTGATGTTATTCAAAAAGGGCTTGGATGAACCCTCAAGAGGTTGGGTGAATGATTTTAGGCCAAACACACTACATGAAGCTATCACGAAGACCCAATATATGAAAGACACAGTACCCAAGAAGACATCGGTAAAAACATTTATCCCACAAAAGGGTTAGGTGTCAAAACCTCCCCAGAAGACATGGACATGGAAGGAAAAATTGGATGAGGAAAATCATAGAAAACTAAGGAGGAAGAATCTTCTCTACAGTTGCAAGGAGCCATGGGAACCATGTCATTGATGTATGGGAAAAGATAAGGTCCATTAGATTGTGGTAGTTTACGATGAAGAGGATGATAGTGATGATGAGGGCATTAGACATGACAGTTGTGAGACATCAAACCTCGATGCTACAGAGAAGGCACCATTGTAGTATAACACCAAGGTAGTGACCATTTACACACTTTTAGGAGTCCCTAAATATTACACCTTCAAGGTCAAAGGCATTTTGTAGGGGCATAGGGTTACAACATTGATTGATGGTTGTTCAACTTCAAACCCTTGTAGTTGTTGTATATACACTTCTTCTTCAATAACACCATTTAAGAAGGATGTTTTCACATCCATCTTGTGTAACTTCCACTTCATTTTGGCTACAAGAGATATGATGGTTATGATAGAAGTGTATCTAGATACAGGAGAAAATGTCTCTTCATAATCAATGCCTTCCTTTTGAGAAAATCCACGAGATAAAAATATTTCTTTATGTTTTTCAATACTTCCATCAACAACATGTTTTATCTTGTATATCCATTTGGAAGATACCACATCTTTGTTCTTTGGTATGGGAACTATTTCCCATACATCATTCTTTATAATGGACTGGTATTCTTCTGTCATGGAATCCACCCATTATTTCTTCTGAATGGCTTCTTCAAAGCAAGTAGGTTCCTTTTCTATGAGATCACACATCAAGGCCATATAACTGGAGAATGGATTAGGTTTCTTGGTTTATATCATGGTTCCTTCTGGGGCACCATACTTCTCTCCATCTTGAATAAGTTCCCTTTCCCAAGCTAGCTTTCTCTTGTGAGAGATTGTCATATGGGGAGGTTCTTGAGATTCTATCATATCATGATCTTCTGGAATCTCGTCTTCAAGGGTAAATCTAAATTCCTTCACAGGTTCTGCAACTCTGGGAGCTACAGGTTCTTGTTCATATACTTCTTCAAGATGGAATTTCCTTGATATTTTGAGTGTTTCATATTCATCAAAGGTTACACCTTTGCTGATCTCAATATGATGGTAACTTGGTATGTAAATTCTGAAGGCCTTAGAGACCTCACAATATCCAACAAATATTCCCTTCTTTCATGAAGGGTCCAACTTACTTATTATTTATTTCTTCTACACCATTTTGTTGAGGATTGTAGCGAGTTGTGAGCTCCCTCTTAATCCCTGCATCTCTGCAAAATCTTCCAAATTAATTTGAGGTGTATTCTCTTCCATTATCTAACTCGAGTATCTTTATTTTTCTTTCAAAGATATTTTATACCAAGGCTTTGAATTCCTTGAACTTTCTGAGTACCTCATCTTTTGATTTCAAGAAATAAACCCAATTCTCGCGAGAATAATCATATATAAATGAAACATAGTATACATACCCACTTAGAGAGGTTGATGGAATTAGACCACATACATCTGAGTGGATGAGCTCCAATATTCCTTCTACTTTATTGTCTCTCTTTGGGAAATGATTCTTTATGTTATTTCCTTGTGCACATCCCTTGCATACACCTTCATGATCACCTTGAATTATGGTAAACCTATAGCTACCTTTCTTACATATGGTAAGGCTTTGTAGTTTATGTGAGCTAGTATTCTATGCCAAAGTTCATCAGGACTCTCAGTGGAGTAAGTCAATGATGCATATGAGTGAACTTTTAACTTATAGAAGCCATCTTCTTCTGTTCCAATAACAATTGCATCTTCTATGGTTTTTCCTTTAGGCCACATAAGAACTTCACCATCTATGAACATAACCATGAAACCTTTCTTATATAGAGCTGAGATAGAAAGTGTAACACCTCGGGTTTTGAGCCCCATATTAAATAATGTATTTTGTTAATTGATGAGAGGCCAGAGTGTAATGTCCCCAAGGCTGAGCCCTTTATAAACCTGATGTATGAAACGAATTGTACATATGTGTTATAGGCTGGTGAGCCGAGTTCCTATAAGCTAGAAGGCTTATGTGGTTGTTAGGACAGGAAGCCTAAGTGTTTGAAGGCCAGGAGCCTGCTGTTGTACTTGTATGTATGCAGAATAATCAATAAAATATAAACACTGCCAGGTGCAGACCAACCATGATGAATGAGTGAAGGGGGATTGAGTGTCCACAGAGTGGGCAAGGAACTAGGGGATGGAAGGTGGGAAAGGGGCTGAGTGATGAGCCTAGGGGCTAAGCCTAGGAGCTTAAGCCTAGGAAATAATATTTTAATATTATTTTAAAAAGAAGACATGTGCATTTCTGTTTATCCTAAGTTTTGGAAAAGGAAAGCATGCAAAAGGGATGCAGGCTGATGGAACACATGCAGTTCCAAGGGTGACAAGTGTCAGCCCTGGTGCATGCAGATAAAATGGCCAAGATGAGCCGTGAGGGGGATTCATCCTCCATTCCACCCGACTGCTGGAGCATGTACAGGCTTTGAGCAGTACGATTAACTCGACCTCTGCAAGATACCCTCGTGTAATTATGATACAGAAAAGAAAGCCTGTGTCTGTCCCGAAGAATCCGTGTACACCCCTGTCCAGAGATGTGGAGTCTGTGTCTGTCTCTGAGAAAACCTGTGTGCGCATTCCCTGAATGGGAAGCCTGTGCTGAATTTGAGTGGAAGTATCTTGTTATTCGGGGAAACTGAGCTAGCCTGTGCGTGGAGTCCCTGTTTCAAAATCAGGACCATGAGATCATCCTGTGACTGCTAAACCGGTTTGGGGAAGCCTGTGTCTTTTTTCCCCGTGGGTTGTTGTGACCACGCAGTACTAGACTGCGTGAGGCTTGTTGGCCTGTGAGCGACTCCCTCCAGGTGAGAGAGTGCGCAGAGGAAGGAGAGAGCTCTTGGAAGGAACCCTATAGCTGCCACAGAACCCAGAGACTTCCGGTCCGGTCTGTTCCTGTAACCCAAGGTAAGGGAGACTGGCAGCCGAAGGACTGTCCAGGTGACAGAGAAGGTGCACTCTCCTGGGGTGGAATAGGCATGTGGGGAATGAGGGTCTGTGGGCAGTGAGCATGGGAGATTCCTGGAGAGCGTTCTTCCTGGTGGTTGTGTGTGACTGAATTCCCTGTAACCTTAGCCTGAGTCTGGATTCCTTGCCCTGGGGTGGAGCTCAGTCCCAGCTCGAGGGTGACCCACTGTTGAGTTGAGGAGAAGTGCGGTCTACAGCTGGGAGGTTCGTGGAAGGCCTGCATTTGGTTGGTGGATTCCACCATTGATAAAGATAAGTATCTGAATTATGCTTGATCATGTTTTGCATGACTGAGCTGTTATGTATCATGTTTTCTGTTGTGTAAATGAATTACTGTTGAATTCTATGGCTTGTTTAATTGTAGCAGTAAATTATGTATTTTACTCTAAGATTTAAGTGTGTTTAATTGTGTTAAATGCATGTGCTTATAATGTCTATATGAATTATGTAAAAATTCCATGTATAGAATGGTAACTGAGAGGTTTGGAAACCTCGGTAGTGAAAAGATACACTACAAATTGGTATCAGAGCGAAGGTTTCGACACTGAGCCTAGATGGGCCAGTGGAACAGTCTTTGAAATGAGAATGCGAGGGGAAATTGTGTTTGGAGGACCAATTTCAGACCCTGATATGGCCCAGAGTGTATAGGAGTTTAAACTCGGGAGGATCGTGAGTCGTAAGATCACTGTGGGATTAACCGTCAACCGTCTAAGTTGACATAAGTTGCACATGGTTTAAGTCCTCATGGGTAGAGGAGAAGTCCCAGAGAGGCGTCGGGATATTAGAGTCATTGGGGTTTTGCTAAGGCAGAGAATCGAGACCTTGTGATTCTCGAAATCCCGAGGAGGGATCATAGCCATAGGATCCCAAGGAGGACACGTGTCGGAATCCTGGAGAGAGTCGAAAATCAGAGAATTGGAGTTCTTGAGCACATAGAGATCTCGTCACACGGAATCGTGATCCGAGATTTTGCGACAAGATTTGGACCATTCATATTAGGGGACACGTGGTAGAGATCTGCCATCGGGAAAGTCCCGACAAGGAGTAAGTCCATCGGTGTTTGAAGTTCATCGGGAAATTGGGAACCTCGGTGACAAGTGATTCATACACTTTGAAACTCCGAACCCCGAAACCCCGACGAGAGATTTGAGTACGGACACGGGGTAGAGGTCACATGGACCTGGGCTTAACCACGAAGGGTTAAAGAAAAAGGCGCGTCAGCATATCGGGAATTGGGATATCAGGGATTCCGTGAGCGTATGCTCTGTGACATTGAAACTGCTGAAACCCCGACGGGGTAAGGTGGAGGTCATATAGTATGGTCATGTGGACTAGAGGCTGAGCCAGGAGGGCTAGCTAGTGTAAAAGCACATTGGGAATCGGAGGATCGGGGGTTGTGAATGCATGTGCATCGCGACATCACAAATCCCGAAACCCCGATAGGAGGATTGATCACGGTCATGGGTAGTGGTCATATGGTGGAAGTTTAGCCAGGGGGGCTAGTGCACGAAGAGCTCATTGGGAAATTAGAACCCAAAACCCCGATGGGACGTTGACTGTGGTCATACGGAGGTTGGTCCTATGGTGAGGGTATAGCCCGGAGGGCTAGCACGGACGGAGTCCATCGAAAATCGAGAAATCGGGGATTCCGCTGTCAAGAGTTTTGGCACATTTCGATTCGTGAAACCCTGAACCCTGATAAAGGAGAAGGCCAGGGTCACGAGTCAGTGGTCACATGGTGTAGAGCCATAGCAGGGGCTAACGCATAAAGGTAGCGCATCAGGAAATCGGGAAATCGGGGATTCAACCCACCAAAACATTGTCGGTTTCAAAACCCTGATAGAGGTAACCCCGATAGAAGGAAGGGAGACCTCGAAGAGTTCCTGTGGGAGGAAAATTTTCCGATAGGAAATAGGAGAATTTCAAGAAACCCGAAAAAAAAAAAATACAGAGACAGACAGAGCTCAGAAAACTTGTGAAGTTGAAATGTCTTTCGTTCTTGTTCGTATTAGTTATAAACGTTGTGGGTTATTCATGAAGTTTAATGGCCTGAAAATTTTGAATTGGATTGCACAGTGCATGTTCAGAATACAACAGAGGCCAAAATCCAGTTAATCAACGCCGAGTATGGAGTGGGGAAGAGTGCAAATTACCCCTGAAATGGAAGACGAAGGGGAAGGAAAGGATGTTAACCTAGGAGTCGAAGGATCGAACTATAATGGGCATGGAAAGGAGATGGATAAGGAAGGACATATAATAAAAATCCTTGAAGGATTGCAAAGAGAGGCCAAGGAGTGTCGAGTTGATAACCGAAAGCTCATGAAAGTCAAGGATCGACAATGGAAATTAAACTTAAAATTCTTGCAGAGTCTGGAAAGAATAGAGAAGAAACTTGAGAAGGGAAGAGACTCAGGTACGACAGAGAGTCGCAGAACCCATGGGATAAGAATCAGATCAAGGAGTGGTAGCCGACATCACAGTTTCTCCCAAAAACATTCGGACAGGGAGACACACAGTAGTTCAAGCCCGTCCCACCAGAAAACATCGGAAATCCGGAAGGGAGGAATTGAAAGGGGAGATGAATAAAATTAAGCCTCCAACATTCGATGGAGAACATAAGAAGGAGGAAGATGCCGAGACCTGGTTGCTTGGCATGAAGAAATACTTCCAACTGCAGAATTATTCTTACCATACAGAGGGAAGAATTGCAATGTACCAGTTGAAAGGAAAAGCGCCCATGTGGTGGGATCAGTTTGTGCAGGTGCAACACATTCAAGAGAAAGAGGTCACTTGGAAGTAATTCAAGAGGTATTTCGAGAAGAAATACCTGAATAAAAGATACTATGATAGAAAGATGAAGGAGTTCTTCGAGCTCAAGTTGGGCAGTATGACCATTGATGAGTACGAACGAAGTTTTTTGGAACTGCTGAAGTATGTTCCATTCATCAAAGACGAGGCTGTTAAAATTCAGAGGTATCTGAGTGGACTGCCACCTTCTATTGGTGACAAAATTCAAGATGATGATCCTAAGACCATGGAAGAAACCATAAGAAGGGAGAAATGCCTATACGAACAACAGAGAGAAAGGCCTACCTTTCGGAAGGCTTGGGATGACCAGAAGAGGTTTAAGAAAGAACAGAGGCAGAAGGGAAGCAAGCCTTCCTTTTTCAGAAACAATCCTTGGGGACAGTCATCTTTTAAAGAGCCCAGGAAAGTTGAAGGGAGTGAACAGATGCCAAGGCCTCCACCCATGGAGTGTTGGGGCTGTAAAGGGAATCATAGGTACAGAGACTGCCCCCACAGAAAAGACAAAGCAAGAACTGTCCATACTGTTCAACAAGCTGAAAACAGTGGAGGATATGGGCAGCAGAATGCCAAGGATCTACGCAGATCTGGACAACAAGCAAGCAAAATTTCAATCACACATGATTGAGGTGGAAGGTATGATCAACAACTGACCACTTGTTATTTTGATTGATTCAGGGGCTAGCCATAGTTATGTAGATCCTAGGGTGGTGGAAAGTTTGAATCTAATGAAGAGCAAACATGAGAAGTCTTGGTTAGTGCAGTTAGCCACAGGGACCAAGAGGAAGGTCACTGAATTGGTTAAGTCCTGTTCAGTGGACATGGAAGGAATGAGCACTAAGGCTGACTTGAACATTCTGCGTTTAGGCTCATATGATTGCTTAATTGGGATGGACTGGTTGGACCAACACCATGCCCTTCTGGATTTTCATAACAAGAGATTCACATGTCTGGACGAAGAGGGAAATTAGGTAACAGTCCAAGGAATTCCCAGAGCCGTGGCTGTTAGAGAAATCTCAATCATGCAACTGAAGAAATGTTATCGGAAAGGCTGTCAATTATTTGCAGCTCGGGTGGAAGAAGTATTCCAAAATGTGGTCTCGAATCTGGAAGACCACAGGGTACTCAAAGAGTTTGAGGACGTGTTTCAGGAGGTGCCTGGACTACCTCCAAAGAGGGACATTGATTTTTCTATAAATCTAATGCCTGGAGCAGCTCCAGTTTCGAAAGCTCCTTATAGACTGAGCACACCAGAGCTGAAAGAGTTGCAATTGCAGCTTGAAGAGCTATTAAAGAAAGGCTACATTCATCCCAGCGTGTCACCATGGGGAGCCCCAGTCCTATTTGTGAAGAAGAAATATGGGACGATGAGACTGTGCATTGACTTTCAACAGTTGAATAAAGTCACTGTCAAAAACAAATATCCTATGCCAAGGATTGATGATCTTTTTGATCCGTTAAAGGATGCGAAAGTATTTTCGAAAATAGATCTTCGATCTGAATATCATCAACTGAGGATAAAAGATGAAGACATCAGCAAGACTGCCTTTAGAACAAGGTACGTTCATTATGAGTTCACTGTGGTGCCGTTTGGACTGTCCAACGCGCCTGCTGTCTTCATGTGCTTAATGAATGGAGTTTTCAGAAATTATTTGGACAAGTTTGTCATAGTCTTCTTGGACGATATCTTGGTGTACTCCAAGACAAAGGAAGAACATGAACAACATCTTAGAATGGTGCTGCAGGTGTTGAGGGAACACCAGCTTTACGCAAAACTGAGCAAGTGCTCATTTTACCAAAAGCAGATCCATTATCTGGGAAACATTATATTAGAGGAGGGGATTGCTGTGGATCCTGAGAAGGTATAGGCCATTCAAGAGTGGCCAATGCCAAGAAATGTGACAGAAGTTAGATCCTTTATGGGTCTGGAAGGTTATTATAGGAGGTTCATAGCTGGATTTTCAAGGATAGCTCATGCTATCACTTCTTTGCAAAGGAAGGAGAAGAAGTTCCAGTGGACTGAACAATGTGAAAGCAGCTTCCAGCAATTGAAGCAGCTGCTCACTAGTGCTCCAATCCTAAAGATTGCTGATCCAAGTAAGGATTACATAGTGTGCACAGATGCGTGTAAGGAAGGGCTGGGAGGAGTTCTCAACCAAGAGGGATCTGTAATTTGTTATGAATCCCGAAAGTTGAAAGAGCATGAAAAGAATTATGCCACTCATGATTTAGAGCTGGCAGCAGTTGTCCATGCCTTGAGGAAATGGAGACATTACCTCATGGGCAAGAAATTCGAATTAATAACAGACCACAATGGTCTGAAGTATTTATTTGATCAGCCAACCCTAAATGCCAGGCAAATTAGATGGCTGGAATTTCTGTGCGAATATGACTTTGATATTAGGCATATCAAAGGGAAAGACAATAAAGTGGCTGATGCACTCAACAGAAAAGTGCATGAATTACATGCTACAACCATTAGCATGTACAGAACTGAGTTGAAAGACAGAATTGTGGAGGCTGCAAGTGTTGATTTGCAGTACAAAAGACTTGTAGCAAAGCTACAACAACATGAGAAACCACAAACCAAGGAAAGTTACACCTTGGGAACTGATAGTTTACTTCTGTATAAAAACAGAGTGTATGTACCTAATGACCGAGAATTGAAGATGGAAATTCTAAAAGAAATGCATAATGTGACTTATGCTGGTCATACTGGATATCAAAAGACTGGGGCAACAATCAAAAGCCATTATTTTGGCTAGGTTTGAAGAAAGAAGTTGTTGCAATTTATAGCAGCAAGTATGTTTTGGCTCGTTTGGACAGCCAGAGGAAAGAATGCTTGCAAGTTGCAAGTGTTGTTGGTAATGTTGTTGCACAATGAAGAAAGCAACAGAGAGCTGAAGAGCTGGTTATAAGTCTAATAAAAGAAGCATGAAAGCTTCTATTGCTATCAGATATTCAGGTAGTATAAATTTTAATGGCAGTCATGCAGGTAAGAGTTTTATCACTCTTTTAGCATAATTGTTGAAAGGAAATTATGGTAAGAATTTCCACTGCCAAAACTATGTTATTAAATCACATGATTATATTATTTGAATGCATACCACCAGATGTGGTAAAGGCTGTAGGCCTGTGCTAATTCAAATCTTTTTTTAGCTTTTGAATGAACACATCGACATAGTAGATTGTCATGTTAATTTGGTTATGGGGTAATAACCAAAGAATTAAAAGATAAGAATTTGTTACAAGAATGAATGCCAGAAAGCTAGTCATGTATGAGACCAGGACATGGTTGGACATGGCAAGGTACAGATATGGAAAGATTA
>ML785030.1:323184-379962 GCA_009831015.1 Picea engelmannii | reverse complement strand
GTTATTGAATTTGTTGGTATATACATACATATACATTGCATAAATGATTGCATTACTGCACCCACGACTGTACCTAAGGTATCTCATATTTCATTACTTAAGAAATCTATATACCCGATGTTAATCATGTAATCGATTGGAATGCGATTCAGGTGGAACCAGAAAGTGTCCTGCAAGTGGACAGGAAAAGCAAACAGCTCCGGAATCGAGCTATAGAGATTGTAAAGGTCCAGTGGACCTGGTACGGTCCTGAGGACATGACATGGGAGCATGAAGAAGTTATGCGGGTAGAATACCCACATCTTTTTGCAAATTTTGAAAGGCTTGTAGAGACAGTGTAAGTTGCACTGAGGACAGTGCAAAAATAAGGGAGGGGGATTGTAATGTCCCCAAGGCCGAGCCCTTTATAAAACTGATGTATGAAATGAATTGTACATATGTGTTATAGGCTGGTGAGCCGAGTTCCTATAAGCTGGAAGGCTTATGTGGTTGTTAGGCCAGGAAGCCTAAGTGTTTGAAGGCCAGGAGCCTGCTGTTGTACTTGTATGTATGCAGAATAATCAATAAAATATAAACACCGCCAGGTGCAGACCGACCATGATGAATGAGTGAAGGGGGACTGAGCGTCCATAGAGTGGGCAAGGAACTAGGGGCTGGAAGGTGGGAAAGGGGCTGAGTGATGAGCCTAGGGGCTAAGCCTAGGAGCTTAAGCCTGGGAAATAATATTTTAATATTATTTTAAAAAGAAGACATGTGCATTTCTGTTTATCCTAAGTTTTGGAAAAGGAAAGCGTGCAAAAGGGATGCAAGCTGATGGAACGCATTCAGTTCCAAGGGTGACAAGTGTCAGCCCTGGTGCATGCAGATAAAATGGCCAAGATGAGCCGTGAGGGGGATTCCTCCTCCATTCCACCTGACTATCGGAGCATGTAGAGGTTCTGAGCAGTACGATTAACTTGACCTCTGCAAGAGACCCTCGTGTAATTCTGATACAGAAAAGAAAGCCTGTGTCTGTCCCGAAGAATCCATGTACACCCTTGTCCAGAACTGTGGAGTCTGTGTCTGTCTCTAAGAAAACCCATGTGCGCATTCCCTGAACAGGAAGCCTGTGCTGAATTTGAGTGGAAGTATTGTGTTATTCAGGGAAGCTGAGCTAGCCTATGCGTGGAGTCCCTGTTCCGAAATCAGGACCGTGAGATCATCCTGTGACTGCTGAACCGGTTTGGGGAAGCCTGTGTCTGTTTTCCCCATGGGTTGATGTGACCACACAGTACTAGACTGCGTGAGGCTTGTTGGCCTGTGAGCGACTCCCTCCAGGTGAGAGAGTGCGCAGAGGAAGGAGAGAGCTCTTGGAAGGAACCCTGTAGCTGCCACAGAACCCAGAGACTTCCGGTCTGGTCTGTTCCTGTAAACCAAGGTAAGGGAGACTGGCAGCCGAAGGACTGTCCAGGTGACAGAGAAGGTGCACTCTCCTGGGGTGGAATAGGAATGTGGGGAATGAGGGTCTGTGGGTAGTGAGCGTGGGAGATTCCTGGAGAGTGTTCTTCCTGGTGGTTGTGTGTGACTAAATTCCCTGTAACCTTAGCCCGAGTCTGGATTCCTTGCCCTGGGGTGGAGCTGAGTCCTAGCTCGGGGGTGACCCACTGTTGAGTTGAGGAGCAGTGTGGTCTACGGCTGGGAGGTTCGTGGAAGGCCTGCATTTGGTTGGTGGATTCCACCATTGATAAAGATAAGTATCTGAATTATGATTGATCATGTTTTGCATGACTGAGCTGTTATGTATCATGTTTTCTGCTGTGTAAATGAATTACTGTTGAATGCTATGGCTTGTTTAATTGTAGCAGTAACTTATGTGTTTTACTCTGAGATTTAAGTGTGTTTAATTGTGTTAAATGCATGTGCTTATAATGTCTGTACGAATTATGTAAAAATTACATGTATAGAATGGTAACTGAGAGGTTTGGAAACCTCGGTAGTGAAAAGATACACTACACATAGTGTCCAAACAATTAAAAAAGGCCAGTGTGCCTAAGAAATGTAACATTATGATCATTATTAATAATAAATCCATCGATGGATTCTAGAAGGATAAGAAAAAGAGTTTTAGGGGGGCTATTATTCCACAAGAGAGGGGGCTTGAGGGGCTAAGTATTTATTTTATAAATTTAATTACCCATTTTTTTTAATGGGGAATGTCAGTTACATGAGCTTCTTGGGGGAAGGCCATGAGGTTCTTGATTCCCAAGATTTACAAAAAACCCATCCTTGGTCTGGGGTGAGGGTTTTCTTCTTGTTATTTTGGTGGCTGCTTCTTCTTCAATTATTCACTTGTTCAATCAATTGATTGTTGTTCACACCTTTCATCCTTATCTCACTCCATTCATTCTTTCACCCACTCATCCCATCTGATTCGAGAGATGGTTGGGGAAGGAAACTAAATTGTTGAGAAAATCCATAGTCATTGGCTGTATAGGCTGCTGGTGTATTTCCAACTAGGATTTGGTGCCTGCATGTCTGTGATGCCTCAACCTATGTTTCAGTTAACTCATAGATGTGAGTCTTGAGAGTCCCAACAAAGATATTATTGACTAGAAGCATTAGAGCCCTGAAAGAGATGGACAGTCTAAGGGATTGCGTGGAAAAGAAGGGGTTCCATTCTCTTGGGTTGTGTGAACTTGGTAGAAGAGAGATGGTGTACTTTGGATTGTTGTACTTTGGATTGGGATGCCGAGTGACACCCTAGAATCCGTCCTTGTGGACTCATAGCCCTGGCTCGGGGGTGACACTGATGCTAATATTTGGAACAACAGTCTGTATGGTTGGGTGGAACGTCCTGGGTTTGTATCTAGTTGGTGTCTTGTTTTTAGAAAATATAAGTGCTCTCTATTATGGTTAATTACACATGTATGATTTATTCTACTATTTATTTATTAATCATTGCATTTAATATTTATAATAGGCATGCTTGCTAGTTATGAATGTGCATGTCGTATGGTTCCTTTATTTTATGCATCTGTATTAATTATAAAGGTATATGTAAGAGAAAGAAGTCCACGAACAGGCTTGAAGTAGCATAGCCCGGCCTGGGGGTGGCTGGGTACTTTACAGATTGGTATCAGAGCCATAGGTTCAAACACTGGGTCAGAAGGGGATGGATCTATGGTCAAGATATTATGGTTAAGATCAAGTATATGTCCTTGAATCGAAAATATCAGGAGGAATAACGTTGTAGAGATCGTGTAGAAGCCAGAGCATCAGAGACCCTTTGTAAGGGATCGAAGGATCATGATCGTTCCTTTGGATCAAGGGAGTTCTGGACCCTCATATCGGAAGATGGGTGAACAATGGTCGTCCGATAGAGGCGTAATCAATAATTTGGAAGGATTAAGTCCCAACCATCAGATCTAGCCAATTGATTGTCAACCATTGATCGAAGCCAAGCGCGAAAGGTAAGACTTCGGAACTTCGTCGCTTCGACGATATTGGTAGGAAAGAAAATCCTGAACTTCCAAAGGCTGGAGTTGTGAAGTCCCATCAACCGTTCTATATGATGGGAGGTGCAGATGGATCTACACCATTGATTGTGGTCAACCGACATTTATCACTTAAGGATTTTTCACTCCAAGAGTTTTAATCTTGAAGGAACTGCTGTAACCTGGAGTCCCACAACATCGAATTCCCAAAGTCCCATCGACCGTTAGATTGAGGGAAGGAATTTGGAAGTATTCCGTCTGTTGGATCTAGTAAGGGTGGAAGGATAGCGAATTTTCAGAACTTTAGAACCTTGCAACTTCGGTGTCCGATAGTTTAGGAGTGTGGGTGTTGTTTGGAGTGAGAAGCCCCAAAGCCCGAATCCTGGAGTTAATCCCAGCCGTTGGATTTGGGAGGAGTATGAATTGTCAATTTCAGTTTGGCGTTCAACTATCTGGGAGGTAGCGTGTGTTGGACTCGGGAAAATTTCGAAGCCTGGAGTCCCAGAGTACCGAACTTAATTGATGACGTGGTTTGTGCCACATGGAAGAGGGTCGTGTGGGGACATGTGTCACCTAGATTTAGCACCTTTTAGACCTCGTTCTATCCATTTTTTAGTGACATGTGGCACATGTGCCACAGGTCCATGTAACCCTAGGTGACATCATCGTGTCGTGTCAGCTCCGGGAGTATGGCCTCCAAGGGTGTCCAAGTTTCTATCAGTAAAAAGTGATGAAGCCTGAAGTCACGAAGGCACGTAGAACATTGATCTAGGATGCCTTCGGGACCTTTATCGACTATTGTATTAAACCATGGATTGAACAGTGTAAATACTTCGTAGGATTGTCACTCTGGGGGAATTGAGAGACACTGGAATTGAATGTCCCGAAGTGCCGAATATCTGTATCGATGGAGAGACATCCATATTGACAATTGATTAAGTTGTGACCATTGATTCCTGTTGAAGCCTCTAGCTGGGGGAGGGGTCGTCCATTCAACAGGAGATCAAGTCTCAACCATCCGATCCTTTCTAGTGGAGTTAGTGAATACTTCGGTGGAGCGTAGCTCCGAGAGGAATTGGAAGTTGGAAACATAGAATAGTCGAAGGCCGAAGTCTGGAGGACTTGGTCCCAATGCAAGTCTCATGATAAGGTAAGGGCCTGGGAAGTAACCCATCTATCAGATATGTTGCTCGCGCAAGATCCCATGTGGAAGGACACAAAGAAAGGTGATAAGGAAGGACTAAGGCCGTGGTTTCGAGCCATGGTCACATGGAAAGTGGTTTGAAGGAAGCACACATGTAGAATTGAATTCTATATCAGCTAAAGGATAACATGGAAGTGTTATATGATGGAGAATGATATAATTTTGTTCACGAATTGAGAATAAAAAGGACAATAAAATTATTTGAAAATTAATTTTGTTTATAATAATTCTAACAAAATGGTCACTTGCACAATTTGCAGAATTAGGAGGCGTAAACATATTAGTTCAGTGTAATACTGCATATTTGAGAAATGGAAGAAGGTGAGGGAGCCTCCAACCATAATGAAGAGGCCAAAGGTCAAAATATCAGTGTTGGTAATGCAGAGGCAGAATCCAATGGACACAAGGGCATAGGGAAGCAAGAAACATTGATAGAGACTTTAAGAAGCCTGAACATAGAAGTGAAAAGTTACAAAGAAGACAATGTGAGGTTGATGAGAGAAAAAAATTAGATAAATACTCAAGTGATGCAGAGCTTAAATCAATTGTAGAGGAAAAAAAAGAGGGGATCAAACTCAAAACAAGAGGAAGAAGGCAGGTATCATGAAATAAGAGATGACCATGGAAGAATTGGTTGTTCAATAATTGCTAGAAGAAATCATAGACATCACTCACCTCCCCACTCAACAAGGAAATTTTATGCATCTGAAGATTCCATAAGCAGTCCAGAGGTGTCTCCTGTTAGGCACCAAAGAAGGAGACATGAAGTGGACAATTTGCAAGAAGAGATGAGGAAGCTTAAGTCACCATCCTTTGATGTTGAAAGAGAAAAGGAAGATGATGTTGAACATGATTTCTTGTACTCATAAGGTATTTTCAATTGCATAGATATTCATCAAACCTAGAAGCCAAAATTGCCAGCTACCATATACATGGGAAATATGCTATGTGATGGGACCAACTAAAGCAAGTTGAGCACATTAATGAGAATATGATCACTTGGAAGTAGTTCAAGAAGTATTTTTAGAAGGAGTACCTATCAGAGCACTTCTATGACAAGAAAATGGAGGAGTTCTTTGAACTTAGGCTGGGAAGCATGACCATGGCAGAGTACGAGAAGAAGTTCGTGGGGTTACTAAAGTATGTGGGATTTATAAAATATGATAAGGTGAAATTACAAAGGTTCTTGAGTGGAATTCCATCCTTTTATAAAGAGAACATTTAGTATGATGAACCTAGGACCTTGAATGAGACCATAAGGAAGGATAAATACTTGTATGAGCAAGGCTAGGGTAGAGAATACATGTATAAGTCTTGGAAGGATAAGAAGAAGGAGAAGTCTGATCAGAGGAGGAAGGGATTCAAACCTCCTTTCAATAGAAATGAGCCTAATAAAAATCATCAAGACCAATATTCTAAGGATGAATCCAAGAAAGAAGACTCCTTGGGAAAAAGGGGAAGACCCCCAATCAAATGTTGGGGATGCAAAGAAGATCACATGTACAAGTATTGCCCACATAGAAAGTACATAGTGAATACTGTGCACAACATCCAAGAGGCTACAACAGTCGAAGACATGGGAAGGATTTATGCATCCTTAGATGATTGGCAAGTAGAGTATCAATCCAATATGATCGAGGTAGAAGGTAAGATCATAAATCATCCTGTCACTATTTTAATTGATTCAGGAGCAAGTCATTGTTACATTGATCCTAAAATAATGGATAGATTACATTTGGAGAAAAGTAAGCTTGGAAAATCAAGTTTGGTTCAGCTAGCCACTGGAACCAAAAGGACAATCCATGATATGGTCAGAAGTTGTTCCATAAGTCTTAATGGTGTGAATACTAGTACTGATCTAAATATCATACCATTGGGGTCTTATGATATTCTAATTGGAATGGATTGGTTGGACAAGCATCATGTTGTCCTAGATTGTCATAACAAGACATTTACATGTCTTGATGGAGATGGAAATCAGAGCACTCTGAAAGGAGTTCCAAGACCCATCTCTATAAGAGATATTTCATCCTTACAACTGAAGATATGTTTTAGAAAAGTATTTCAATTGTATGTAGCCCATGTGGAGGAGCCAGAAAATACAAAGGGGCCGAGCCTTGAATATTTTTCGGTACTACAAGAATTTGAAGATGTATTCCAAGAAATATCAGGGTTTCCAAAAAAAAGGGAGATAGATTTCTCCATTGATTTAGTGCCAGGAGATGGTATGGTATCAAAAACACCTTACAGAATGAGTACCCCAGAATTAAAAGAACTACAAATGCAGTTGGAATAATTGCTGAAGAAAGGGTACATACACCCAAGTGTTTCACCTTGGGGAGCACCGATACTCTTTGTCGAAAAGAAGAATGGAACTTTGAGACTGTGTATTGAATTTCAACAACTGAATAAATCTACTGTGAAGAACAAGTGTCCTCTACCCATAATTGATGACCTCTTTAATCAACTAAGAGAAGAAAATATATTTTCCAAGATAGTCTTGAGATCAAGATACCATCAGGTAAGCATCAAAGAAGAAGACTTCCATAAGACAACATTTAGAACTAGTTATGGGTATTATGAATTTGTAGTGGTGCCATTTGGACTAACCAATGCACCAACTGTCTTTATGTGCTTAATGAATGACATATTCATAAATTATTTGGATAATTTTGTCATAGTATTCCTGGATAAAATACTTGTATATTCTAAGTCTAAAGAGGATCATGAACATTATTGGCATAGGTGCAGACCCAGGGTTCAATTCTTAACAACGCACCAACAAAAACCTGACTACCGGACCTTTCGGAAACACCTACAAAGAAGGTGAAGTCTCACTGAAGGTAGAAGTAGGGGGGGTTACATGACGTAGGTGTCTGTAACCATGCTGGGACATGAATCTGTGATAATAGGACTTCACAAAATATTCTATTAATGCTTAGGAAGTGAACATGCATTAGTTTTTTAACCTTATTAACACCGCATAGCATAATCAAAGACATATAAGCATAGTAACAACAAGTGATTATGCACCTTGAGCACTTAGCAATGTGAGTTAAATATAGCATTAATTTACCCTTTAACATAAGTAAAGTACTTAAGAAACAAAAAATATATTCATGACACATCATAATCAAAGCACTAAGAAAATGCATAACATAAATGACACTGCACAGAGCAACCATGAGACACCATATATACGTGGTTCACCCAGGGTGGGGCTACGTCCACAAATCGCTTCACCTCTTTATTATTCACCAAAATATTACATCCAATCACTCCTGTGCACTAAGCCACAGAGCTGAACTTTGCACAAGACAAGAGATTTGCACACTAAGCGCTAGATCCTCCTTCTTTACCTTCATAGGTCGAATGGATAAAGCCACAATTTCTTATCACAACACTTAGAACCTTCTACAAAATCACAGTAAAATCACAGTCGAGCACTAAGCCTCGACCACATACATTCCTTCTCACACAAAACTTCTTTAGCTACTTCTACAATACATTCCCCTTTATTTATACTTTACAAAATCTTACAATAAGGCCTAAACATGGGGAAAAACCATGGGTCGACATCCCATAAACCCGTTACAAAAACCTAGAGGACCCTTTATCGGGTCCATATATCCGTCAAAATAGGTGAGATCCATGATCTTAGATCTGCCTGGGCGCTCCTACTTCGACCAGTGTGGTGAAGTCCAAAAGTGGGCCAAAACCTCCAAAATTGACCAAAGTTTCCTCAAAACTTGGTCAAGGCCCAACATGCCCCCATCACTCACCTATGACTCGTCCCCAGTCACTCAGGTCCAAAAAATGCTGCTTCAAAAGCCTTGAGCTGACTTGCCTGAGCCTCTTGCTCAATGAGCTCTTGGACTATCTTCTCTGTAACAGGCCCTTCCAGGCATTGTTCTACTGCTGCAACTACTTGATATAACTGTGAACCCTAGCCATTGATCTCTTCGAACACCTTGCATGCTTTGTCCTACATAGGTTGTAACTTCTGTGTTACTTCCATAACCTTACCCTGTAAGGCAATGATCTATTGTTGTACTGTTCTCTACTCCTAGGATCTCTTCATCCTTTCTACTATTGTCAGCAGCTTCATCTGCACCTGCAATGAAAATGCTTGCTGCTGCGCCTCCTGTAATTGAGCCTCTAGCTTCTTTAACTTTGGATCCTTGGTGAGGCATTCATACATCCAAGCGCTTCTGTCAATCAATTGTTTATATGTCGAGGAAAGGGATTTTATACTTGCTACTGTGTTTTTGGTGGACTCCTCTGTCTGGTCACACACCTCCCGCGGGGTGCTTGACACTGTTCGGGCCTCCAGTTCATCTATCCTAGCCTAAAAATACTGGAGGGTCTCTGTGAGCTTCACTGCTTGATCTTCGATAGGCTCTTTCTCCTCCTATACCAAGCCTGGCACAAAGCGACATTTTTTCTTGACTAGTTCTTTGACCACAGCCTACTCTGCGAGCAACTGCTCTTTTTCCTTCTATAGTTGGGCTTCGCCCGACATTCTAGATTTTAACAGACAATGAATAGACAAATAGATAAGCAGGGTATACTTTGAGATAAGGATAGGCAACACAGTTCTACACTTGGACAATTCTCAACTTAGCTCAATCAGTCATAGGTAGAAAAAAGTGGTTCCAGTGCCACGATCGACGAGTTAAATAAATGGGGCGGTCGTGATAGATCTTCCAACGGATATGAACTAGAGTTAGATGCTTCCATCAATGTAAATCGAGTCGTTATGGTGCGGTATCAATGTCCAAAAGAATTCTATAAACCCATAAATGCATTTCCTAACCATTCTAGAGCGTCATTCTAATGGTCGGGTTGCCTCTAATTGTTATAGAACTTTGCTAGGGCGAAGTCCAAATCTGTGCGGACCTGCTATTCCAGCGAGGTTCAAACCCTACGAACCTGCCTCCTGTGAGGTTCCGGTCTATGAATTCTTCCATATGGTTTCCTCAACTTCTTGTAGCTTTTCCAACTTATCCTTCTTTTTATTGAGATTCCTTGCCTTCTTTCCTGTTAACTGAGTCTCTTTAACTATTTCTGGAATCCTCTTTCCATTTTTATTCTTATCTTCCCCTAGCATAGTGGTTTCGCACTGTTGAAGTACCCTTAAAGGTTCTGAAGTTAATATACCTTTTCTTAACACTTCCTGAGTGGGCACACTTCTCTCTTGGATAGATATGTCCTTCAAGCCTTCTTGCATTCTTTCAACCATAATA
Organism: Picea engelmannii; assembly: GCA_009831015.1. Lineage (NCBI taxonomy): Eukaryota > Viridiplantae > Streptophyta > Pinopsida > Pinales > Pinaceae > Picea > Picea engelmannii. Next base: position 370,039 of record ML785030.1, on the reverse strand, counting down.
GATAATTCTTTTGCTTCCTGTCCCTCCTGCATTGTTACTTTTCTTTGTTGCTTTGACTTATCCTCTCATTCTTCTCTTAGTTGGTCTATTTTCCTAGCTATGAAATCCCTTAATTCTTTCTTTTTCTTTTCTGTAGCTTCTTCCTCTGATTTCCTTCTGATCCGATCCTTCTCAATCCAAGTCTTACCTAAAAAAAGTGGGAAAGGGGCGTTGTCCTCAACAAACCTAATGATTTCAAATCCTTCTTCAGTCAATGTTCCATGAAAAATAATAAGTACAATAGTTACTCTTCCACATAAAGTTATCATCTTTCCCTTAAACAAGCCTATCCTTCCTAAAGAAGGTACCACAATAGGCTTTCCCAAAACTTCCCAAGTTTTTTTTGTCATAATATTCACTTGTGTTTCTTCATCCAAGAATATACAATCTATGTCAAAGTCTTTTATTCTTGCACTTATGCGTTGTTTTTCTTTCAGGCTTTCTAGTATACTAACATATTTATGAACATGCATCGTTTCTTCCAACTGTAATAACATAGTCTAAAGTTCCTATGACCTTTTCTCTTTATGACTTTCTAACATACCCTTAGTCTCTTAACTCTTTTCAAAATTTTCTTCTCTTATGTCCCTCCCTTCAACTTTAGCAATAATCCTTGGACAATCCTCAACCTCATGACCAACAACCTTACAACAAAGACAAATAGGGCCTACCTCAGGGAATTACTTAGCAATATGTCCCGACCTTCTGCAATTATAACACAAAGTCAATCCTTAGTTTCTCTTAAATGTTCCCCAATCTTTTCTGTACTGCGCACTTCCCCTAGGATCATAGTGTTGGACTTGCAATCTGCAAAAATTCCCACTTATTAGTCCAAAAACTCTTTCTATACATAGGAATACGGCATGTTTCTTCATTTCCATTAAATTTACTCAAATCAACTATTTCTTTCAACTGTGCCCTAGCCTGTAGACTAGGACATAATCTATTAAACTTACTTAAATTCATGCTTTCAAAATAAAAAGTTTTACTTATATTTCTCTTACAAAAGAAAAAAGCTTGCCTCTTTTAGAATCTTACCTCTTTTCTTCATAACAACTTACTTTCTTGGCACAAATATTTTCAAGTCAATTAGAGTACTACGCACTTCAACAATAGAGCTACACACATAACTTTTCTTTTTCTTTACTTCAGTTCCCAACAATCACAATTTTAGGTCCCGACAATCACAGTTTCAGGTCCCGGTAACAGAACCATTTGTTGGCACAGGGGAAGACCCATGGTTCAACACTTAACAACACACCAAAAAAACCCTGACTACTGTCCTTTTTGGAAACACCTGCGAAGGAGACGAAGTCTCACCTGAGGTAGAAGAAGAGGGGGTTACATGACACAGGTGTCTGCAACCTAGCTGGGACATGAATCTATGATAAGAGAACTTCACATAATATTTTGTTAATGCTTAGGAAGTGAAGATGCATTAGTTTATTACCCTTATTAACACCGAAAAGCATAATCAAATACATATAAGTGTAGTAAAACCAAGTGATTATGCACCATGAGCACTTAGCACTTAACACTGTGAGTTAAATCTAAAATTCATTTACCCTTTAACATAAGTAAAGTACTTAAGAAACAAAATATATATTCATTACACATCATAACCAAAGAACTAAGCAAATTCATAACAGAAATGACACTGCACAAAACAAACCATGAGACACCAGATATACATGGTTCACCCCAGGGTGGGGCTACGCCCACAAACCGCTTCGCCTCTTTATTATTTGCAGTAATATTACATCCAATCACTCCTGTACACTAAGCCACAGAGCCGAACTTCACACAAGACATGAGATCTGTGCACTAAGCACTAGATCCTCCTTCTTTACCTTCCAAAACTAGGTCGAATGCATAGAGCCACAATTTCTTATCATGACACTTAGCACCTTCTACAAAATCAAAATCGAGTACTAAGACTTGACCACATACATTCCTTCTCACATAGAAATTCTTTAACTAATTATACAATACATTCCCCTCTATTTATACTTTTCAAAATCTTACAATAAGGCCTAAACATGGGGAAAACCCATGGGCCGACATCCCATAAACCCATTAAAAAGCCATAGAACCCCTTATTGGGTCCACATATCTCTCAAAATAAGTGAGATCCGAAATCTTAGCTCCACAATCTCAACTCCTCTTGGGCGCTCCTACTTCAACCAACGTGGGGAAGTCCAAAAGTGGGCCAAAACATCCAAAATTGACCAGAGTTTCCACAAAACTTGGTTGAGGGCCAACAAACATCACCCAAGAATGGTATTGCAAGTGCTGAGAGAACATCAGTTGTATGCCAAGCTGAGTAAGTGTTATTTTTACCAAGAAAAAATCCATTACTTGGGACACATTATTTCAGAACAAGGTACAACAGTGGACCCATAGAATATTGAAGCCATTAAAGGATGCCCAACACTCATGAATGTTTCAGAAGTCATATCTTTTATGGGGTTAGCTAGTTACTACAAAATATTTATAGCAGGGTTCTCTAAGATTTCTCATCCCATCACTTATTTGAAAAGGAAGGGAATTAAATTTTAATGGACATCTGAGTGTGAATTGAAAGAATTACTTACTGGTGCACCTATTTTAAAGATTTCTGACCCAAATGAAAGTTTTGTGGTATGTACAGATGCATGTAAGGAAGGAGTTGGTGGAATGCTCACTCAAAATGGACATGTCACTAGTTATGAGTCCAGAAAGCTTAAGGAACATGAGAGGAACTATGCCACACATGACTTGGAGCTTACTTCCATTGTTCGTGCATTGAAGATGTGGAGGCATTATCTCATGGGAAAGAGTTTTGAATTAATAACATACCACATTGGTATGAAGTATCTTTTTGAACAACCAACTTTGAATGCCAGGAAAACAAGATGGCTGGAATTTTTAATTGAATACAAATTTGATACCAAGTATATCAAAGGAGAATAAAATAAATTTTCCGATGCACTTAGTAGAATAATACATCTCATGCATGCTACAACTGTCAGTATGCATCAGTCTGACTTGAAGAGTAGAATTTTAGATGCAATTATTAGAGATCAACATTACCTACAGGTAAAAGAAAACTTACAATAAGAAAATGTACAACAAAAAATTAAAGACTATGAGATGAAGGAAGATGGATTACTTATGCAAAAAAAAATAGAATTTATGTTCCTAGTTCTCGAGAACTTAGGAATTTGGTACTAAAGGAAATTCATAATGTTCCATATGCCGAACATCCCAGTTAGCATAAAACAATTACAGGAGTAAGAAGCTAGTTCTTTTGGTGGGGAATGAAAAAATATGTTGTTGATTACATCGCTAGATGTATGGAATGTTAGAGAGTGAAGGATGAGAATAAGTACCCAACAAGTTTTCTACAACCATTACCAATTCCATAGAAGAAATGGGAAGTGATAACCATTGATTTTATAACTAAATTTCCCAGGAAAACAAGACAAAATGATTCAATCATGGTAGTGGTTGATTGTAAAAACAACTCATACAACAACTAATATTGCATAAATTTACATGAAAAAGATTGCTAGGTTGCATGGGATACATAGGAAAATTGTCTTAGACAGATATGCAAAGTTTACTTCAAATTTCTGGAGGGGATTTTTTAAAGGATTTTGTACAAATATGAACTTTAGCACAACTTACCATCCACAGTCAGATGGGTAGACAAAGAGATTCAATTGAGTAATTGAAGACATGTTGAGAATGTATGTGATGGATAAACAATTTAAGTGGGAAGAATACTTGCACTTGGTTGAGTTTTCCTATAATAATGGGTATCAAGATTCATTGAAAATGAGCCCATTTGAAGCCTTGTATGGTAGGAAATTCAATACTCCAGTGAGCTGGGACAACTCAACAGATAGAGTGGTACTTGGGCCAGAGTTTCTCAAGGATATGGAAGACCAGATGGTTAAGATTAAGCATATTTTAAAGGCATCTCAGGATAGACAAAAAATTTATGTAGATAAGAACATGACATCTAGAGAATTTAAAATAGGGGAGCATGTTCTTTTAAAAGTGAATCCCAAGAAGAGCTCTTTGAAGTTGGGTAGTTGTACAAAGATGGCAGCCATATTTTGTGGTCCATTTGAGATATTGGACAGAATATTGACAGTTGCATACATGCTTGCATTTCCTACTTCCATGAATGTGCATAATGTATTTCATGTCTCTTTTGTAAAAAAATATATACATGATCCTAACCATGTAATTGATTGACATATGATTCAGGTAGAGACAGAGGGAGACTTTCAGGTCCAACCAGTGCTAATATTGGATAGAAAATTCAAAATGCTCCGTAATCGAGTTATAGAGATGGTAAAAGTCCATTGGACCTGCTACGGTCTTGAATATGCTACTTGGGAGAATGAAGATGCCATGCATGAGAAATACTCGCAAATTTTTGAATAAATTTTGAGATTTTGATCTTTGTTTTGTATATGCACTGAGGACAGTGCCAAAATAAGGAGGAGAGGATGTAACACCATGGGTTTTGAGCCCCATATTAAATAATGTATTTTTTTAACCGATGAGAGGCTAGAGTGGCCAAACAATTAAAAGAGGCCAGTGTGCCTAATAAATCTAATGTTCTGATCATTATTAATAATAAATGCATCGTTGGATGCTAGACGGACAAGGAAAAGAGTTATAGGGGGCTATGATTCCACAAGAGAGGGGGCTTGAGGGGATACTTATTTATTTTATGATGCGAGACTTGAGAGTCCCAACAAAGAGATTCTTAACCAGAAGCACTGGAGCCCTGGAAGAGGTGGACAGACTGAGGGACTGCGTGGCAGTGAAGGGGGTCCATTCTCTTGGGTTGTGTGAACTGGGTAGAAGAGAGCTGATGTACTTTGGATTGCTGTAAGTACTAAAATGCCTATGATATCCTGAGGGATGATTGGATTGGGAATCTGAGTGACACCCTTGAATCCATCCTTGTGGACTCATATCCCTGAATCGAGGGTGACACTGCTGCTGAGATTTGGAACAACAATGTCTATGGTTGGGTGGAACGTCCTTGGTATGCAACCAGTCGATGTCTTGTTTTCAAAAAAGATAAGTGCTCTCTATTATGGTTAATTACCTGTGTATGACTTATTCTGTTGTATATTTATTAATCGTTGCATTTAATATTTAGAATAGGCATGCTTGATGGTTATGACTGTGCATGTCATATGGTTCCTTTCTTTTATGTATCTGTATTAATTACAAAGGTATTAGTAAGAGAAAGAAGTCCACGAGCGAGCTTGAAGTAGCATAGCCCGACCTGGGGGTGGCTGGGTATGTTACAAAAAGTAAGTTCTTTGTCAAACCTGGTACATAAAGTACATCCTTAATTCTCATCAGAGTCCTTGAATCAAATTTGTAGGTGGATTCAACCATTTATTTGATAGGATACTGATAATCATCTCTGAGTGAAACTTTATGGGGAAATTCCTTTTCTGTAAGACTAGAGAGAATGTCTCTCTGACCTGTCATGTGCTTAGAGGAACCACTGTCTATGAGCCAAGTATCCTCTCCATGTGTCAAAGATCCTGAGAGGGAGAAAAATAAGACACAATCTTTAATCTCTTCTTTAGTCAACTTCATGGGTGGCTCATCATATTCAACTGCATGGGCATTATGTATTTTGTTATTTATCTTCTTGTATTCTTCCATTCTAGAAAGAAAATTCTTAGCAATGTGTCTCATCTTATCACAATGATAACATTGATAAGAGGATAAATATTTTTCTTTTCTTTGACCCTTATGATATTTTTGGAATCTCCTTGGAGGGTGAGATTCTTTATGGGTGAATCTCTTTGTGGAGTGAGATTCTTTATGAAGATGGCTCTCCTTTTGGAAATGAGACCTTTTATTTCCTCCTTTAGCATGAGTATCTAGGGATTGATATTCATCCCTTAATAGTACGACTTCTCAGTTGGATACTCTTGCTTCTTCTTGAACACATTCTTCCCATAGAATTTCAAATTCGAGTTTCTTTTTTCTTGCACAAATAGTGTGGATGAAGGAATCCTAGGGTATTGTGAGACCATTAAGACTTGCCATGATGAGTTCATATTCATTCAAGTTGTCCCAATTTATTCTAAATGTTCTTTGAAATGAGTAACCCTCGAGAAATAGTCTTGAACTGTTTCTCGTCTCTGCATCTTTGTATTATTGAGTTGGGTTCTCAAGTTCATATTCTGATTGATGTTGTTTCCTTCATACATTCTGATTAGGGCATCAAACATCTCTTTTGGAGTATTCTTGGAAGATACTTGAGGGATCAAGTGATCTTTAATGGAGTCTACAACAATCTTTTTGGCCCTAACCATATCCTTCTTGTACTTTGCTTTGGCTGCATCTTCTTCGGGTTCCGATACATTTTATTTTATGAATTTTGCAAGGTCATTCTCTTCAAGAATGAGTCCAATTATGTACTTCTAGGCACAAAAGTTTTCCACACCTTCTAACTTGTCAAAAAGCTTGGTGCTTGTGGACATCTTGACCTAGAGCTAGTAAATGACCAAAAAATTAAAGTTCTTAGAAAATGAATACGAATTTACCAAGAGATGCGCTAGGATGAGGCGAGTAGGATGGAACTATATGTTCTAAAAAATTCCAAGTTTTACCCCTTGAAACTTGAACTGCACAGATCTGGACTAGTACTTCTGGTACTGGTTCTAGTTTCCTAGTTTTCTAGTTTTCTGGTACTAGTCAAAACTAGGGTTTGAATTTCTAGAGGCTTTGGCCATTGAAAAGGTGCGCTCAAGCTGCCAAATGATGTTCTAGGATAGGGCACACTTTTCCATATGGTTTTAGTAAGAAATTCCTTTTCAATAAAAAACCCTAATTTCCTTGTACAACAACAATGGCATTTTTGGATACCCAGTGAAAGGTGCTCTATTCTGTCAAGCTATGAAACCATGTTAAATTTAGAGATGTTATTGGGTTCTTTTCAATTTACTAGAGCATAACATCATAAGTAAGATCAATGAAATAAACACAATCACAAGGTGCACAACATTTTATCTTGGGAAACCCTCATGGGGGAGAAAACCCAACAAAAACTTCCTCAATAATAGATTGTCAATAAAATGCTAAGACTTAAGACAAAACCACCAAGAATAAACTAGGACTGAGCATGCACCCTTCTCTACTTCTTCTTGCAACTATAGCTACCTTCAAAATATGTGCACTAGAAGTGTGAGCGAGTGAGTAAACAAATGAGGCACCATCCTCACTTATAAATACTATTTGAGGAGGTGCTAGGGTCATGTCTCTTCACTTAGTTGGGATGACTTCTTCCAAGAGTGGTTAAAACCACTATATAAACCCTAGGGGACGAATTCACAAATAACACCATATAAATATGGCTTGAACAATCCACAAAAGGGGATTTGGTCTTATACAAGACCCAGCATGATCCATCCACAAAAGGGGATTTGATTTATAAGATAATAACTCAATTATAATTAGAATATTCTTCAAAGTTACACTATTTCAATAAGAGGTATGTCGATGGGTGCCCCCAGGATCGTGTCTAACCAATGCATGCAAGACCTTTTTAGACATGTGGATGTGGCTTACACAATAGAGTGCTTTATCACCATGGAGAAGCCATCATAGGATCACCAACATTACCATGCAAATATCTAGGCATTGCTTGGAAATCATGAAAGAGTGTTTGAACCATTTCGAGTAGGGAGACCAACTGATAGAGGATTTGAGCATGTCATTGAGCTAGAAGAGGGGTCAAATCCTGTGATCAACACACCCCACAATAATCATAAGAAGTTCAAGGATGAAATAGAGAAGGCCATAAATGATTTTTTGGAGATGGAACACATCAAGCATAGTTCTAGTCCTTTCACCTTTTATGTGGTATTGGTGAAGAAGAAGGATGGCATGATGAGGATGTGCATTGATTATAGGGCGCTGAAAAACAAGACCACCAAGAACCAATTGACAAGTTGATAGATGAGTTGCATGGGGTGGTTTATTTCTTGAAAGTTGATCTTCGATTGGGGTATCATCATATTTGGGTCAGAGAGGAGGAAATCCACAAAATGACCTTTAGATGTCACTATGGGAACTACGAGTTTCTAGTCATGTCCTTTGGGCTAACTAACACACTTGCTACCTTCAAGTCAAGTATGCACCACATATTCAACAAGAATTTGAGGAAATTATTACTGGTGTTCTTTGATAATATTTTGATCTACACCAATACTTGGGAGGAACATATGAAGCATGTAGATGAGATTCTCACTATTACGAAGGAGCAAACAATTTTTTCCAAGGAGGAAAAGTTCGAGTGCGAGTTTGGGTTGAAAAAAATCCTTTATTTTGGGAACATGATTCTTGTTGAAAGAGTAAAGGTGCATCAAGATAAGATCCATACTATCCTATATTATCCCACCCTCGGATCACTCACAAAGTTGCGAGGATTCTTCGGGATATGCTGCTATTACATGTGATTTTTGAAAGGATTTTCATAATTGGTTGCACTATTGAGAGACCTCACCAAGAAAGGGGTGTTACGATGGTTATATGATGAAAAGGTATCATTTGATAGAATGAATAAGGTGATGAGCACTTTCCTAGTGTTAACACTTCCATATTTCACACAACGTTTTTTCCTGAAGTGTGACACATCAAGTGAGGGGATAAGAGCGATGTTGATGCCGAATCGACACCTGATAGATTTTGAGAGAAAGAAGCTGAGGGAGATATAAAGGATATATCTAATCTTTGATAAGGATATGTTGACCATCATGCATGTATTAGCCAATTTTAGACAGTACCTAGTGGGAGGACATTTGTTGTTTAGGACTGACCACAACAACTTGAGATATTTCTTGGAGCAATACGACCTACATGAGAGGTATAAAATATGGGTGAGTAAGGTGCATGCATATGATTTCGACATTGAGTGTGTAAAGGGGAAGAATAGTACAGTTTTTGATGCCCTATCCAGGAGACCTGCAACCTTCTCCATGACAATTATCTTAGTAGACTGGAAGTCCATTCTTTTGGTGGAATACTCCAAGAATACCTTCGCCTATGAGATGATGGAGGGAAGTATTCAATATGAAAGGTATAGTCACATGGTGGATGACATCATATACTAAAAATAAATGATCTGTATTGTCCCTGATTCCACACTCAAGGATAGTATTTTGAGGGAAGTACATGATGCACCATTGGCAGGGCACCAGAGGTATCTAAATATCTACAAGCAGGTGAGGGAGAGATTCTACTCGAAGGGTCTCAAAGAGGATGTACTTCGTCATGTGAGGGAGTGCATGACTTTCCAGCATAACAAGTTAGAGTTTACACATCTTGCATAACTTCTTCTCCATTGTTGGTTCCAAAGCAGAAGTGGGGTAACATTTCCATGGAATTCATTACAAGGTTTCCAAAGGTACAGGGAAAGGACTATATCTATGTGGTAGTGGACATATTGACTAAATATGCACACTTCTTTTCCATTCTTTAAGAGTAAAACAAATATTAGGTATCGTATATATTCTTCAGGGAGGTGTTCAAACTACATGGTCTTCCGAGGAACATAGTCAATGATAGGGATAACAGGTTTCTCAGTGCATTTTGGCAGGATATTTTCATGCTATCTAGAATAGAGTTGACACCTAGTACTAGCTATCACCCCCAGACAGACGGACATACCAATATAGTAAACAAATGGATTGAGGAGTATCTAAGGAACTATGTGAAAGGGAAACAACGAGCATGGATACATTGGTTGCATCCTGAGGAAAATTTCTACAATACCACTCATCAAATGTCCATTTGGATGATCCCATTCAGGGCATTGTATGGCTATGATGCCCCATATTTTGTGGATTTAGCGTTTGGGGAGAAAAAATATCCCAAGGCCAAATATTTGTTGAAGTAAAGCTAGAACGTATTCAACATCTTGAAGGATAATTTGCAGGATTCTCATAATTAACATAAGATGTATGCAGATAGGAATAGGGTAGAATGTAGATTTGAGGTTGGGGAACTAGTATTTCTCAGGCTGCATCCTTATAGACAATTGTCTCTAAAGAAGAGCGATGCAGAGAAGATGGAGCCTCGATTTTATGGACCCTATAGAGTGATCGAGAGAGTTGGGGAGGTAGAATAAGAGCTAGAGCTACCAGAAGGTAGCATGATCCACAACACCTTCCATGTATCCTTTCTCAATAAGACATTGGGACAACATGTCACCGCTTTGACAGGTCTTCCTATGCTAGATGAGGAATGGCAGTTGGTTCTAGCTCCCGAGAGGATTGTTGATGTTAGGGAGAGAAGGTTGAGAAGCAGAGTCATTCAAGAGTAATTGTTCATATGGAGAGGATTTCCCACAAAGGATGCTACTTGGGAAGGAGAGAAAATATTACATCACCCTGATCTAGAGTTTCTTGAGGACAATCAATCTTGGGAAGAGAGGACCGTAATGTCCCCTTCCAATTGATCATGACAAAGGATGAATTAATATCCTATAAAACTCTTGTAGGCTATAGTTAGAAAGGACAAGAGAGTCAAGGAGGTTTATTTGGTGTCACTAGGTTAAAATAATGAAAAATCCTAAAGTCACATTAAATAAAAACAAATAATTATATTTAAATGAAATTGGAGGGAAAATAAAGTGAGGGTTTGATTTGGTAAAAAAAGGGAAATATCTAGAAGGCCCAGAGGAAGGATAAATAGAGGGGTTACCCTTCTCTTTGGAATTATGATTTGATCTCTCATTTTGGAGTTCTATTGGAGCCATTTTTTCATTGGGGTTGAACAAAACCCTTCCACTACTGCAGTTTAGTTTCAGTGGTGCAATATCCACCCTAGATAGACAAGAGGGGATTCCACATAAGATTTCCATTGGAGCTTCAGTTGGGTTTTTTTTGATGAGCATAAGTGACCACTCATCAAATAAGAGGAGAAAACTCGGTCTGAGGTCCTTAGAGAAGAACCCGATCCGTTTGGTGTAGTTGTCCTTGACGAGTTTTATGGCTTAGTTAGCTGATGATGGAATCTCCTCAAAAGAAGGAGATTTAAACAGGTTTCCCTAAGGGCCCTATTTACTAACAAATCTTAATATTTACAAAGATAATTAAAAAAATTCATTAACTACTATATACAAGATTTACAAATTTTACAAATTATACAAAAGTTGCAATATTTCAAGAACCTTGACAAATAAAGACTTTTCAAGACTTTTTAGAGTTAAATCTCAGGAAAAATAGTGCAAAACTAATATAATAGCATCTATTCGATTTTACAATCAAACAAAAAAAGACAATTTTAAATGCAAATAAGTTGAGGTAGACTGAATATCACAATATTTTGGTCGAACCTATGATGAATGATATACATTTAAAATTGACAAAAATGTTATGATAACACACTAACAATATATCTAAGAAAACACAAACAACTATCTTGGCCAAAAGCATAGACTGAATCTAATGATTGAATCAAATTTCACACTTGATACAATAAGCCTTTGTCATATACATGCAAGGGATGTCTCACTAACAAACAACATAGAATGCAAAACTTTTATGCCGAGAGGCGTACACCTATTGGAAATGAGCACATTTAATAGGATTTTAGTCTTTAATGGGTTTCGTATGGACAAGATTAAATATGGATGTAATATTCTTGGTCGTCACACTAAATGAAGGGTTGTGATATCAACCACTAACTTCCTTTATTTTATAAAGACATATGTTAATGTGTTTACTTTTTCACTTTTACTGAATTAGATTAAAAAATTACTATGTTGGCTAGCTAATTTCCACGTTTAAGTAATTAGCAAGGTTTAGATGATTAGTAAGAATTCCATTTTATTGTGATTAATTAATTAGTACTAAACTACCTGGGGGTGTGAAAAGATTTATGACAGACTTTTCAATTTGCGTGGCATGCGTTTCAGGGTGTGAAGTGAGCCATGGCCAAATTTTCATTTTTCATGGCATGCGTTTCAAAATTTCAACTAACCAAGGAAACGATACATTGAAAGACATTTCAGATTTCATCTTTCATCAGGTAGCATCTCCAATGTTTTCCCTCAGCATATCTTGATTTTTTATTTTACAAACCCTTGCACACCCTTTAGAATCTCCCAAAATCTCAAGCAAAGATAAAGAATCGAACATAAATAAAATCTTGATCAGTGGGATAGTATGCGACACACTTCCCATGGATGTTTGTGCATTTTTTGTGTCTTCTTATGGATCACCTAGTGTTCTTTATCTTGAGGGATGATAATGAACAGTATGAATGCCAATGCCAGGTTAGTTTTAATCATTCTCCTTTAATTGATTATTTTCGTATAGTAGTTCTATGCCTTCGCCTAACTTTCAAACTTTCATCCTCAGTGATTAATTGTTGATGTTCATACATAGGAAGTTATCACACATAATAGGAATGAATGGATATAAACTAAATAATGCATGAAAGCATTTCGGGTGGAGAGGATGACAATGGTGTGGGGTTGTCTGCGTATTGGGATACCCTTGGACAATAATAATAATGAGATAGTGAGTGGAGAGAAATTCTGATGACTATTTTCATATGCATTCGGAAAAGGTATATGAATTTTCATATTTTCTTTCTAGTTTCCCCTTTGTACAAAGACTACCCGTACTTAATCTAGATTTATTTATTATTTCTATATAAATTCTGAAACCTAATCCTAATACATTGTTTTTTAACATCTTTCAGACAAAAAGGAACTTATATATTGTCATTTGAAATTTATTTAGGTTTATATATCATGGTTTGAAATATATAGATTTAAATCCAGAGGGGGGTAGGGTATGTATACCTCCGTAGACTTTACCAATCAAATCGCTGGGCGGAGGGGGGTCCCTTGTTCCACAAACAAGGGGGTCTCATACACCAATTTGGTGTGGCTTAGCCATGACCTTAAAAATATATTATTATTATGACAAAATAATGATTTTATCCAACAAACATTAAAAACATTGAAGGATAATAGAAATAAAATGGGTATTATGTTTCCCAGGGTGTTGACAGATAACATCTCCAACGTTGAGCTATGCATATCTTGATCTTGACCTTGATCTTGTATTTTACAAATCCAAGCACACACTTTCCTTTCGAACCTCTATCTCATCCTCTTGGTTGTATAGAAGAATAGAATATGTGTTGGGAATACTTACAAATGAACGATGATATGTGCAAGGGAAGGATTGGAATTTAACCTAATTCCTCACATGCCCAACCTTTTTGGTTTTTAAATTTTGAAGTGAATTATTATTTTATTATAATTTCACACCATTATTAAACTGATTCATAATAAAATATAAAATTCAGGGATTCCGTATACAATTGTGCTTTCAATCCATAGTGATGGGTTCATTTTTTATATAATCTTGGAAGCATGTATTAATCATGAGCTTTGATCCATAGTGACGGGTTTAATTTTTATATGAGCTTTGAAGCATGCATTTTTGTAACACCCCTGCTTCCCCCTGTTTGTAAATATAATTATATGGTCCAAGAGACTATGGAAAATTCAATATGTGTGAATGTTTGATTTGATGCACCTTTGTATAAAAGGTCAATGAATCTAAATGTTGTTATTTACTAGAAAATGGATAAGTGTTGCATGAATGCTGGAAAGGGGGTGTGCTAAGAGAGACCATGAATGCTATGAAATATATGGTGAAGGGGACCAGGAATGGTTGCGTTAACCTCCACCAAACCAGTACCTTACTGGATTTAATTTCTTGGGACCAGAACAAACCTCTAACCCAGAAATGAATTACAATCAGGATGGTAGGTGGGAAGACCTCCTCAAGAGTTAAAGAGGGGATGGAGTAGAGAACCCATATGTAAGGCTTTCAAACCTAACCGAGGGCTGGGAATTTGAGCCACACACAATCTTTTCAAGGAAGACAAGAAAGAAAGGTGTGGTGGGTAGAGGAAGGCTTGCGAAGAGTGCATATATGAGAGACTAAGCTCTCGGGTTCAAGGAAGAACTAAGAGATGAGCGTGTTCTAGTCACAGGAAATGGCTACCAGGGTCATGATACAAGCTAATAAACAAGGCTGCTGAGTGACTGAGGAAGTACTCAGGCGGTTCTCCTTACTTGGTATAGTGAAAATTGTTTCCAAGATCCTGCGGGAGGAGGAGAGTAACCTCCATCCCTACTGTCACTGAGCTGGAAGAAAGGATTATATCTCAGAGCATCATGGTCTAACTCATGGGTGGCTAGTGGTAAATCCGTTAGGAGTGACTAAGCCTATGGTTGGGTGGAAATGGGCACCCCTTTCAATAGTCACTTCATGTTATCTGGTTCTGATAAGTGTTTTCATACACCATGCATTGAATTGGGAATAATGGATGCATGCATGTATTTATATAACTATAAATGGTTTTTGTATTGAAATGGTTAAGTTCTGTGTATGCGTTTGTTTCCTTGAGAATCTTATACTTCTGCTTGATTTTCCATATGCTCCAGTTTAACCCTCAAAGGTGTTTCTCCCAAGGAATTACCCCACAGTTCCAGAGTCGGAGCAAGCCTCTTGGCATTGCTACCATCTCAGTAATTCCACGAGATTTCCCCACCCTACTTCAGAACTTAAAGTTCTGTGAACTAGGAAGGCGCTTCCTTCAAACCAATAGTCTAAGAGACCTTAGGCTCGTGCCCACGACCTTAACCAAATCTTGGCTAACAGTAGAGTTTATAGCCTAAGATTCATCAGAGAGTCTATATGACCAGGGTCTAGGAACCCTACACTAAGCCCGAAAGGAGATAGCTATTGATGGTTTCAGAGCTTTGGGAGCTTGAAGCCCTGAGATGTAAAAATTCACAACTGTCAAAATTACCCGACTGCTGGAGTCATGAAATTTTGTGAGTCATTCATATATGGAGTTCGTTGGGGCCCCTTCTCGACTGTATGATCATCTAGTGGAAATTTTCTCACATGGTAGTTCGACAGAGTCCTGCCTCGGGAAAGCGGAGTGGCAGTGAAGCAAAAACCTCTGAAGTCCGGAGCCGCGAGGTGACTAGGAACGTTGATCAAGGAAACCTTTGGGTTCCTTCATAACCGTTAGATCTGGGCTATGGTCAGCTCGACACTGCCCAACCTCAGGAGAAAAGAGGAGTCTGCACTGCCAAAGCTCCGAACGCCGAACTCCCGATGTAACAATAGCCGTAAATGCATGGATCTATGTGGCCGGATATTGACTGTGAGATATGAGGGATGTTGGAAGGCTGTCATTTTGGGGTGACGTAGCATAGTGATGTCACCTAGGAACAAGTGGACCTCAGTTTGAAGTGCTACATGTTACCCAAATTCATACGTATCACATATCTGATATACCTACTGGAACGTGACACATGTCACCCCCGATGAGGGAATGTGTCACCCATGGCCCTTCCACATGTTAGCTCGTGGTACATGCCTGCCTAGCCTAAAGGGTTGGTGAAGTGAGCAGGACCTAGGGACCCCAGGACTTCGGGACTACGAAAGGTTTAGGGTGCAGTATGGTAGAGAGACTGAATGACCCAAAATCTGTAGCCACATGGCGAGCTTACGAGACTTCGAAAGTGTAGAACTTTGGGTGGTCTCATGCATAGATAACAAAGAGGCGTGAAATGTCGAAGCATTGATTTCCTCCACATCTGATATATGAGAAAGAGATTAAGTCTAGACATGGGATCAGATGGTGGGTGATCTTCCACCATGGGGAAAGGAACTTAGAAACAACACGTGTGAGGTGAATCCACGTGGGCACCATGTGGCCCTCAACCAGTGAATGCCCGAAGAACATCAAAAAGGTATATCCGCCGGTTCTAAGCTCAATTTTGAGCATGAAGACCATTTTTGGAAAGATTTAGAAGAGAACAATGTGATAGAGACCCCAAATGAAGGATTTGAACACTTAAGGAGAACAAAATTTTAATGCCCCATCCCTAGGAAAGCCACTCAGGGGTCAGGTGTGTTACAAATTGGTATCAGAGAAAGGTTACAACACTTGGCCTACTTGGGCTCATGGATGAGTCGCTTAAAAACCATTTTTAAAGAAAATCTTAATGATGACACCCTACCTTACCTCTTTCCTAAAGAGTTTGGTTAAACTATTACTAAAGAAAAGAATGAAAACTTTCTACTCTGTGTGTATTTAATAAATATGAACTATGTGTTGTTCATGAACTAATAGATTATTAGCTAACAATAAGTGTTTTATCAGCACTCAAGCAGTCAATAAACCATGGGAAACTACAAGCATAAAGGATGGTGACGTGCCATGAGGTGGGGGATGATTCCCACAATAGAGAAAAAGAGTTTGATGAGAGGAGGGCAGTGGAGACCCTCCAGATATGGTTGAAACTGTAAGGAGCCTCATGGACGAATTACAAAGTTACAAGTCTGACAATGAGAGATTGATAAAGGAGAAAGAAAAAAAATCAAAAATTAATGCAGTCTTGCTCTAGAGATTATCCGATATACAGAGGCAACTGCAACATGGACCTGCAACCAGTCATGTGGATCGACGACATACAAAGAGAAGTCAAAGTCCACCTAAGATACGAAAACATGGTCCCATAAGTGGCCACACTAGGAGGAGTACCTCGAGGAAGGTCCAACCTGGAGACAGGGGACACTCATTGGGAGAGTCCTTTGGAAAGGAAACTGGAAACTCTGAGGGATATTCTGGTAGAAAAACTAGCTCACTTTCTCAAAGGAAAGGAATGAAGCGAAAGCATTTCAAAAGTCATGACCCTGAAGAGTTCAAGAAAGAAAAACCACCCTCTTTCAATGGAGATATTGAGAAAGGGGAAGAGGTAGAAGCTTGGATGCTTGGTTTAAAGAAGTATTTCAGAGTCCATGACTATGAAAACTTGAAATCTTGAATAGCCATCTTCAACTTGAATGGAAAATATTCCATTTGGTGGGAAGACCTTAAGAATGTGAAATGAATCCATGAAGAGGAATTATCATGGAAACGGTTTGAGAAACACTTCAATAAGAAGAACCTGTCAGAGAAATACTTTGATGGGAAGACTAAGGAGTTCTATGAACTCAAAATTGGATAGCTCATCATAGAGGAATATGTCAATAAATTTCTTGAGTTGTTGAGGCATGTACCCTACATAAAAGATGAAAAGGTAAAAGTGCAACAATTTATCAATGGGTTACCTCATAACTACTAGAACATGATTGATTTTGATGAGACAAAGACGTTAGAAGACACTATCAGGAAGGCAAGGTATTGTTATGAACAATTTGGGAGTCAGAAAGAACCTCACGAGGACTAGAAGAAGAAAAGTAGTTCGTGATTCTAGAAGAAGGGGTTTAAATCCTCAAGATTTAAGAACTATAGGAAGGATTATAGTATGATCCTTCCTAACCGAAGTGTCTATCATTATAATTTCCCCTCCTAGAGTGGAAATAAACCTTTTGAATCAACCCCAGGAAAGAATGATAACCCAAAGAGAGAACCCTTGAAATGTTGGGGTTATGGAGAGGAACATCTATTGAGGGATTGCCCACATAGACAATAGAACAATAGGAGAGTCTACACCATCCAAGAAGCTACGAAAATCAATGATGTGTCTAGGAGAATGCCACAGATTTATGCAGCTTTGGATAATAAACAAGCCAATCACCAAGCTTGAGTGGTAGAGATAGAAGGTATGATCACCAATCGTCTAGTTTCAATTTTAATTGACTTTGGTTCCAATTTGAGTTATGTGGCCCCTCAGACTGTTGATAAGTGTAAACTGCAACCAATTAGACATGTTAATACATGGTTTGTACAACTAGGCACTAGAACCAAACGAAAAGTAGTAGAGGTCATACCAGCTTGCCAATTCATCATGGATGGGTTTCCCACCCAAGCGACCCTTAACATACTTCCCCTAGGATCTTATGACCTGTTGATTGGTATGGACTGGTTAGCAGCTTATAAAACTAAGTTGGATTGTTACCATAAAACTTTAGAATGTGTAAATGAAGAAGGTATAAAGATAACCCTCCAAGGGATTCAGAAGCCTGTCTCAGTGAGACGAATATCAACCTTTCAAATGAAAAAGTATTGCAAAAAGGGATGTCCTCTATATGAAATATAGGTGTTGGAATCTATTGAGGGTGACAAACTGAACCTAGAGGACCACCCCATATTAAGAGAGCATAGAGACGTATTCCCAGAAGAGGTACCAGGTCTACCTCTGAGAAGAGACATTGACTTCTCGATAGAACTTGTACCAGGAGAAATGCTAATGTCTAGGACACCCTATAGGATGAGTACACCCGAGCTACTTGAGATCAAGCTACAACTAAAGGAAATGATGGACAAAGGCTACATTCGACCCAGTGTGTCTCCATGTGGAGAACCAACCTTGTTTGTGAAAAAGAAATATGGCACGCTCTGATTGTGCATAGATTATAGACAACTCAATAAGACAACCATAGAGAACAAGTACCCCTTACCAAGAATCGATGACTTGTTCAACCAATTAGGGGGTGCTTCCATTTTATCAAAGATTGAATTAAGGTATGGATATCATCAAGTTTGAATCAAGGATGAAGACATCCACAAAATAGCCTTCAAGACCAGGTATGGTCACTATGAATTTGTGGTGGTGCCCTTTGGATTAACCAATGCCCCCGCCACTTTTATGTGCTTGATGAATAATGTACTCAACAAATTCCTAGACATATTTGTATTGGTTTTCATTGATGATATCCTAATCTACTCCAAGAACATAGAGGAGCATGAAGAACATCTTAGACATGTACTTCAAGTACTAAGAGAGCATCATCTCTACGCTGAGTTTAGCAAGTGTGACTTTTTCCAGAAGCAAGTCCATTACGTAGGCCATGTTATTTATAAAGAAGGAGTGGCAGTAGACTCTGAAAAGATCAGATCTATTATGGAATAGCCTACCCCAAAGGATGTATATGATATTAGATCCTTTATGGGATTAGAAGGATATTATAGAAGGTTTATACAAGGATTTTCCAAGATTGGTTGTCCAATCACCGCCCTTCAGAAAAAGGGGGTTAAATTCAGTTGGACATCAGAATGTGAAGAAATATTTCAAGAACTGAAATACCTTTTGACCCATGCACCCATGATGAAGATTGCAGACCCTGATAATGACTTCCTCGTGTGCATAGATGCTTGCAAGGAAGGACTTGAAGGAGTCCTTATGCAAGAAGGGCGTGTAATTTGCTACGAATCCAGAAAATTGAATGAGCATGAGATCAATTATGTGAACCATGATCTAGAGTTGGATTCCATAGTGCATGCTTTAAAAATGTGGAGGCATTACCTCTTGGGTAGGATATTTGTACTTATGACAAACCATTGTGGGTTGAGTCACATGTTTGATCAACCAAAACTCAATGCCAGACAAGCTAGGTGGATGGCTCTCCTTAGTGAGTTTGATTTTGAAATCAAACACCTCAAAGGAAAGGAAAATAGGGTGGTTGATGCCCTTAGTAGAAGTGTGAAAACAATTCACCTGGCAGTGATGAGAACCTATGAAACGAATGTCAGGGAAAGAGTCATGAATGCACAAGAAACATATGCATTCTTCAAGACCGTGACCTCATACCTAAGGAAAGATCCTACAGGGCTAAAGTATGAAGGTTATCAGATGCTCGATGAAGGTCTGCTAACTTACAAAAACAGATTGTATATCCCAAGTTGTGATGACTTGAAGAGGTTCATAATGTACAAACTGCACAAGAGACCATATAATGGTCATCTAGGTTATCCTAAAATTATTACAGCCACTAGAAAACAATTCTATTGGCTTGGATTGAAAAGGACATAGTTGATTATTTAGCTAAGTGTTTAGAATGCCAACAAGTTAAGGCATAACACCGACACCCATCAGGGTTGTTACAACCTCTACCAATTCCAAAATGGAAATGGGAAACCATCTCCATGGATTTCATCACCGGATTACCAAAATCGGCCAAGTAGAATGATGTCATCATGGTAGTGGTGGAAAAATTGAGCAAGTTTTCTCACTTCATTCCTGTCAAATCAACTTGCAAGGCAATATATATTGCCAACATCTTCATGAAGGAGATATTCAGACTGCATGGCATGCCTAGGGAGATTGTATCTGACAGAGACATAGACTTCAAGCTTTTGGAAATCCTTGATGGCTAGTTTTGAGACTACATTGTTGTTTATCACAACCTATTACCCTTAGAATGATGGACAAACATAAAGAGTAAACCATATATTAGAAGACATGTTAAGGATGCATGTAATTCATCATCCTAAGAAGTGGTAAGACTACCTTCCATTGGTAGAATTTGCCTACAACAATGGTTATCAAGAGTCATTGAAGATGAACCCTTTTGAAGCCCTCTATGGTAGACAGTGCAAGATTCCAATCAACTGGAGTAATCCAGTGGATAGAATTACAATCACACCCGAAATTCTGAAAGAAATGGAACAACAAGTGATTCAGATAAATAAAAAATTGAAGATTGCTTAGGATATACAAAATATTTACTCTGACAAAAAGAGAATTCCCAGAGAGTTCAAGACAGGTGACCATGTCTATCTCAGAGTTAGGCCCATGAAGAGTTCTCCGAGAATGGGAGCTTGTGCCAAGATGACACCTTAGTATTATGGACCCTTTGAAGTCTTAGATAGAGTGGGACCTGTAGCCTATAGGCTAGCACTCCCTCCCACAATAAAAGCACATGATGTTTTCCATGTTTCATTATTGAAGAGATATGTACATGATTCTAATCATATAATTGACTGGTCTATGATCCAGGTGGAGACGGAGGGAGAATTCCTTCCAGAACCTCAATGCATACTATACAGGAAGGAAACCCCACTCAGGAACCCAACCATGTCACAGGTCAAGGTGCAGTGGAAACACTTTGGCCCGGATGAGGCTATGTGGGAAATAAAGGATTCCATGAGACAAGCATACCCATTTTTGTTTACTTTTGTATATACAAAGGACATTGACAGATAGAACATTGAGGATGATGTTCCTTTAAGGGGGAGGGAATTGTAACACCCCTGTTTCCCCCTGTTTGTAAATATAATTATATGGGCCAAGAGACTATGGAAAACTCAATATGTGTGAATGTTTGATTTGATGGACCTTTGTATAAAATGTCAATGCATATAAATTTTGTTATTTACTAGAAAATGGATAAGTGGTGCATGACTGTTAGAAAGGGGGTGTGCTAAGAGAAACCACAAATTCTATGAAAGAGATGGTGAAGGGGGCTAAGAATGGTTGCGTTAACCTCCACCAAACTAGTAACTTATTGGATTTAATTGCTCAGGACCAGAATAGACCTCTGAACCATAAATGAATTACAGTTAGGCTGGTAGGTGGGAATACCTCCTCAAGAGTTAAAGAGGGGATGGGGAAAAACACCCTTCTGTAAGGATTTCAGACTTGACCACAGACTGGGAATTCGATCCACACACAATCTTGCTGAGGAAGGCAAGAAAGGAAGGTGTGGTGGGAAGAGGAAGGCCTGGGAAAAGTGCAGAGACGAGAGACTAAGATCTCGAGTTCAAGGAAGAACTAAGAGATGAGCATGTTTTGGTTGCAGGAAATGGCTAGCAGGGTCATGATACAAGCTCATAAATGAGGTTGTTGAGTGATTGAGGAAGTACTCAGGCGATCCTCCTTGCTTGGTATAGTGAAAATCGTTGCCAAGATCCCGTGGGAGGAGGAGAGTAACCTCCATCCCTACTGTCATTGAGCCAGAAGAAAAGATTATATCTCAGAGCATCGTGGTCTAGCTCGGAGGTGGCTAGTGGTAAATCCATTAGGAGTGACTGAGCCTATGGTTGGGTGGAAACGGGCACCCCTTTTAGCAGTCGCTTCATGTTATCTGGTTCTGATAAGTGTTTTCATACTCTATGCATTGAATTGGGAATAATGGATTCCTGCATGTATTTATATATCTATAAATGGTTTCTCTATTGAAATGGTTAAGTTATGTGTATGTGTTTGTTTCTTTGAGAATCTTATGCTTCTGCTTGATTTTCCATATGCTCCAGTTTAACCCTCGAAGGTGTTTCTCCCAAGGAATTACCTCACAGTTCCAGAGTCGGAGCAATCCTCTTGGCACTGCTAGTGTTTTGGTAATTCCATGATATTTACCTGACATGCTTCAGAAATTAAAGTTCTGCGAACTAGGAAGGTGCTTCCTTCAAATGAGTAGTCTAATAGACCTTAGGCTTGTGCCCACACCCTTAACCAAATCTTGGCTAAGAGTAGATTTTATATCCCGAGATTCATTAGAGGGTCCTTGTGCCCACACCCTACGCTAATCCTGAAAGGAGCTAGCTCTTGATGGTTTTGGAGCTTTGGGAGCTTGAAGCCCAGGGATGTCAAAATTCACGACTGTTAAAATTACCCGAATGTCAGAGTCGTGAAAGGTTGTGAGTTGTTGATCTGGGGAGTCCGTTGGGGCCCTTCTCAACCGTCTGATCGTCTAGTGGAAGGTTTCACACATGGCACTTCGACAGAGTCCCGCCTCCGGAAAGCAGAGTGGCAGTGAATCCAAAACCTCCGAAGGCCAGAGCCGTGAGGTGACCAAGACCAATGATCAGGGAAACCTTTGGGTTCCTTCCTAACCATCATATCTGGGCTATGGTCATCCTGACAATGACCAACTTCGGGAGAAAAGAGGAGTCTGCACCACCAAACCTGCGAATGATGAACTCCCAAAGTAATAAGAGTCGTAGATCCATAGATCTACATGGCCAGATCTCGACTGTGATATTTGAGGGATGTTGGAAGGCTATCAGTCTGGGGTGACGTGGAATAGTGATGTCACCAGGGACACATGGAACTCATTTTGAAGTGCCACATGTTACCCAGATTCATACGTATCACATACCGGATATACCTACTGGAACATGACATTTGTCACTCTCGATGAGGGTGCATGTCACCCCTGGCCCTTCCACGTATTATCTCATGGTACATGCCTTCCTAGCCTAAAGGGTTGGTGAAGTGACCGGGACCCTAGGACCCTAGGACTTTGGGACTCCAGAGGGTTCCAGGTGTAGTATGGTAGAGAGACCGAATGAACCAAACGTCGGAGCCACGTGGCGAGCTTACGGGACTTCGGAAGTTCAAAACTTCGGGTGGTCTCATGCGTAGATAGCAAAGAGGTGTGAAACAACGAAGCGCCAAAGTGCTGATTTCCTCCACATCTGATATATGAGAAAGAGATTAAGTCTATACATGGGATCAGATGGTGGGTGATCTTCCACCATGGGGAAAGGAACTTAGAAACAACACGTGTGAGGTGAATCCACGTGGGCACCATGTGTCCCTCAACCAATGAATGCTCAAAGAACATCAAAAAGGTATATCTTCCGGTTCTAAGCTCAGTTTTGAGCATGGAGACTATGGTTGGAAAGCTATGGATGAGCAGAGTGTGATGGAGACCCCGAATGAAGGATTTGACCACTTAAGGAGAATGCAATTTTGATGCCCCATCCCTAGGAAATCCACTCTGGGGTCGAGTGTGTTACAATTTCGAAATATGAATCATGCATATGTATAAGTTTTCAACATTGCAATCTAGATTATGAAAAATTGAAGAGAATCAAAAAAGAAAAAAGAGTGTAGAATCAATGCATAAGCAACATGAGTTACATAAATCAACTAAGAAGGGGAAAAAGTTCAAGAAATTAGTATATTTATGTTGAATCGTATAGGATGGTGCCCTATAAGTTGAGTGCACTTAGACATTGTCATTCTGAAACTCCCATAAAACGTAATGTATTTCTGTTTTGGGGCTGTTATGAAGGTGATATGGATACTTTTTTGTTCAGAGTGCCCAGTAAATCAATTCATATACAAGAAATTGAATCAAATTTGTTATGCAACTGCCATTAAATATAGAAGTCTTGTTCAATAGAAAGATACAATGGAACTCAATCTCCAAAAATCTCAAGCAAAAATCAAGACTCAACATAAATAAAATCTTACTGCCTTGAAAATGTTGAACTTAATCAATAAGATTTAATAGAATATAATTTCATTGGGAGTTGTCTCCGATTTAATGGAATATAAGTTCATTTTAAAAACTAGTGATCATCCTCATTCATATCATTTTATTTGGATTAGAAAAGTGGTAGAGATAAGAGTTACAAGTAGTGTAAATTTATATTTGATATTAATACAAGTTGTATGGGTGCAATATGTACTAAATTTGGATACATAAGAATTGACAAGAAACTATTTTAGAAAGGTGGAAAATGATTCTCATCGACGTATATCAACCACTTTTATAATGTGGTTGTGCTAGTAAGAAACACGCTGAAGCACAATCGAGCAAAGTTCAATAATTTTCTGTTTATGCGAAAGAGAAACAATCATAACATCAACTCTTCCTTCATTAAAAAATTAGTTACATATGAGTTTCAATATATGAAAAATGTTCCATGTAATGAAACTAACATATAACTAATTAAGTATATGAAAGTTGTAAATAATTTCAATCAACACTGTTAACACATATCCTTTTCATTTATATTCGAAGAGTTGTGTAAGTGGAAATAATGAATGGGAAATTTAAACATTAATCTCCAAATGATGATCTAAAGATTAATAGGTAATATAATTTCAAAATAAGATCCGAAACATAGTCGAAATCCTATTTGAAATCATCCTAAGTAGAGACAATGAACATTTAGTTAAAAGGGCTACTGCAAACCATGTATTAAAAACGTTCAAAACAAGACTTACAAATAACTAGTAATTAATAACATTTATAAGTATCTTGGATAAAAGAAATTGAAATAATTCTCATAATCAACTTTGAATTTCATAGTTTTAGTCATTCAAAATAATGATGAATCTAAGGAATTGATTGTAAATGACCCAATCCAAAATCATATGAAAAATGTCCAGTTAAAACAATCAAATTGACTCTTGAAAATTACTTCTTGTACAAAAACCAAAAATATCAAAAGATAAGGCAAAACTCAAGATATGGAAGATTCCAACATTCAAGATGATTTGTTGACTAATTATCCTTGTAGGGAAAATGGAAGGGACTTGTTGGCAGGCCAACAAATGGAATTTTATCGGGCGAAGCAATGATCTTTGGTTAACAATATGAAATCTATAAATATCGAGGAATAAAAATAAGATGTTTTGAAATGTTAAATCCCAAACAACCTGAAAATCCTCATCCCTAACTAATATAGTGTTTAATTATGCTACTTCTAAAAACATCCAAATCATTTCCATCATAATTCATAAATTTGATAAATATGAATGGTAACTAGTTCTGAATTTACCTCCCAAAAATGGGAACTAGTTATAAATTTTTGTCGAAGAAATGGGAACTAGTTCTGAATTTACCTCCAAAAAGAAAGAATATCAATATGTATCATGAAAAAGTTGTTGTAATAATAAACATTGAAACTAATCCATGTTGAAAATTATCATTATTATTCACAAAGTTAGATTTAGGAGTAATTTCAAAAGCATTAGAAGCATTAGGACGAAGTTTGCAAAGCAAGCTAATCAAGAATGAAGCATATCCATAGATTTGTTTTCGGTGAGACATGTATGGTCAACTTCTAAGCATATCTTAACGTGACTAAAATTATGATGAACAAGAAATCGTACTTCCCTGAATAGTTTCAATGAACAAATATATTTTGTTGGCATGCTTTGAACCATTTTCCAATCTTTCCTAGAAAATAAAATAGATAACCATGAAAAGCTAAAGCAGATCTTTCTGAAGGGCTCACCACTTGCTTATTTTCATATCCGCATTACTCTAGAAAAATAAAACAAATTAAACTAAACTACTACTAATCCTAGAATTAGGTGAAATCGAATTTTCAATATGTCTGTCAATTGAAATAATATATATGTGTTTCAATTGAATTCAACTCTCGTGGTTGAGAGGAATTGTTATTATCTTATCCATCCAAATTCAATTCTCCCAACTCAAGTCATTATTCAAACTACTCTCTACTTTACCACATATCACTACATTCATTAAAACTTAATACTACAACCAAAACTCATTACTTAACTACAACCAAACATCAAATTGGTGTGTGAGACCCCCTTGTTTGTGGGACAAGGAGCCTCTCCATCCAACATTTCATTGGTAAAGTCTACAAAGGTATACATACCCTACTAGGGTAATTAATGCTAGTGAACTATAAATCTCAAACTTAATACTACAACCAAAACTCATTACTCAACTACAGCCAAACACCAAATTGGTGTCTAAGACCCCCTGGTTTGTGGGACAAGGGGCCTCTCCATCCAACATTTCACTTGTAAAGTATACAAAGGTATACATACCCTACCAAAATAATTAATCCAAATCCCAGTGAAGAGGACAATGTCCTTTATATTTATATGGAAAGTTAATAAAACACCCTAATATCACCCATTTTTCTTTATGGCAGTCATGTTTTTGTTTTTAAATTCCGAGACCGGGATCGTGTGGTATACTAGCACCATTATTTCAGTTTGAGCAAAAATTTGGGGTTAGTTAAATGTAAAACTAAGATTTTACACCAATGTAAATTGTGATTTTGGATTTATTTTGGTGTTTTTAATTGAGATGTTAAAAATTGCAATTCAGTAGATAGTATTGACATTTCATGTACCGGATTTAAATGCAATTTACTCAATACAAGATGACATTTTAATGATTCATAATCTTCATCTACTAAATTTAAATGGAAGTGTGGCGATTTTAGTACTTCGAATCAAACGTCGACGGGATCAAAACTCTGAATACGTGTGATTTTAGAGACGAATACAGGAAATCCCAGAAGATGGAATCAATGTATTGAAAATGGAAATGTGATTTCAGAGACGAATATAGGAATTCCTCGAACATAAAATCAATATATTGAAAATGGAAATTTAGAAAAGTTGTGTAACATTCCCCATGTCTACTCCCATGATAAAATGAGAAGCAAAGAATACAGAGAAAGAGCAGAGAATAAATAGAATTCAGTATATTAGGTAAATGAAGAAAATAGTACATAATGAAAATAAAAGAGTACCCCAGAAAAGGGAAACTAGCTGAGCTAAATAGGCTCAAGAAAATCAAGAAATGATAGTACAACTGACCAGGACAGCTGGCAGTGTACAGTCAGACTGTTGAGGTTACATTATATTTAACACTCCCTCTTAAACTCAATAGTTACAAACATCAGCACTAATGATGCCCAAGTGTTGTCTCTGAAAATCAAAGATGGATTTTCCCAGTGGTTTTGTGAAGATATTTGCAAGTTGATCTCGAGAGGCACATAATTGAAGTGCAATATCACCATTATTGACTAGCTCACAGATGAAGTGAAAGCGAGTGTCAATGTGTTTGCTTTTCTTGTGAAACACATGATTTTTGGATAGAGCAATTGCTGAGGTATTGTCACAGAATATAGGAGTTGGATCCTTTTCTGTATGTGACATGTCTTTCAATATTCTTCTTAGCCACACAACTTGATAGGAAGCTGAGGTAGCAATGACATACTCTGCATCTGCAGAAGATATTGATACAATTGGTTGCTTCTTTGATGCCCATGAAATTAGGTTCGTGCCCAGGTGAAAAACATGTCCTGAGGTGCTTTTCATGTCATCTAGGTTGCCTGCAAAATCACTGTCTGTGTAGCCAGAAAGGTGATTATTATTAGATTTAGTGTACCATAAGCCAAAATTGAGAGTTCCTGCAACATATTTCAGAATTCATTTCGCCATCTTCTAGTGAGAATCTTTGGGGGATTCCATGTATCTAGAAACAAGGCTGGCTACATACATAATATCAGGCATAGTTGCTGTAAGATACAACAAACTGCCTACTAAACTTTTGTACAGGGTAGGGTCCACTGTAGGGCCTTCATCTTTATTGCTCAATTTTGTGCCTAGGGGTATAGGTGTTTCTGCTGGATTGCATTCTTCCATGCAGGATCTTTTGATGATGTTTGCTGCATACTTTTTCTGACAGACAAAAATTCCTTTGGTTGGTTGATCAACCTCAATCCCCCAAAAATATTTCATTATGCCAAGATTTGTCATCTCAAACTCAGATTGCATGGCATGTTAAAATTGGTTAATTCAACATTTCCAGTATATATCATGTCATCAACATATAAACATACAATCAAAATTTTACCGTGCTGATCTGTTTTGGTGTAAAGAGTTGGCTCATTTTGGCTTTTGCTGAAACCACTTTTGATCAGGTAAGTGTCAATTCTACTATACCAATCTCTTGGATCTTGCTTTAAGACATACAAGGCTTTCTCCAACCGATATACTTTGGCTGGCTACTCTTGGACTTCAAATCCAGGTGGTTGATCAACATAAACTTCTTCTTCTAAGAAACTATTCAGGAAATCTGATTTGACATCCATCAGGTATACTTGCCATTTGTGTTGGGATGCTATGGCCAATAGAGTCCTTACAATGTCTAATCTTGCTACTGGAGAAAAAGTTTCACCATAATCAGTGCCTGGTTGTTGTGAGAATCCTTTGGCAACAAGTCTTGCCTTGTGTTTTTCAATCTGCCCTTTTTCATTGAGTTTAGTTTTGTAAACCCACTTGACACCAATACTCTTCTTGTGTCTGGGCAAATCAACAAGATCCCATGTCTTGTTCTTCTCATTGGAGTCAATTTCTTGGTTCATGGCTTGAACCCAATGTGGTTCCTTAGCTGCTTCTTTAAAAGATGTCGGTTGACATGACATTAATGAAAAAAAATTGTGCTATTCAATATCATTCAATTGGTGATGGATTTCTCTCAAACTTCGAGTTCTCTGATTTTGAAGTTCAGAGGATGAGTCTCTGCTGGAAGTTGAGTTATTCTGAGATTTTTCAGCTTGTCCTTGTAACTGCAATCTTGGAAGAACAAGTTGAGGTATTGGCTGTCCCGAATTTTCTGCGTTTTCAGGACTGGACATCAATGAATTTTGACTATCCATTTGCTGATTTTTAGATTCGTTCCGGAGTTGATTTTCCAGAAATTTTACATCTCTCCTGAGAATTAGTTTCTTTGAGATTGGATTGTAAAGTCTGTAAGCTTTAGATGTTTCACTGTATCCAGTTTCTTCCTTAATTCAGAAGGTATGTGAGCATATTCTATGCATCGAAATGTCCTTAGATGCGCAACATTTAGCTTTGTCCCACTCC
The DNA here is from genome assembly GCA_009831015.1 of Picea engelmannii. Taxonomy (NCBI): domain Eukaryota; kingdom Viridiplantae; phylum Streptophyta; class Pinopsida; order Pinales; family Pinaceae; genus Picea; species Picea engelmannii. Next base: position 340,809 of record ML785030.1, on the reverse strand, counting down.
ATGTTTCTTGAGGGACTTTCATCTTTAGACTTGTGGTTGGAGATCTATTCAAGAGATAAGCCGGGCATGCTACTGCTTCAGCCCAAAAAGTATTTGACAAACATTTCTCTTTGAGAAGGCTTCTGGACATGTTCATTATTGTATGATTCTTCCTTTCAGCCACTCCATTCTGTTATGGAGTATACCTAGTTGTAGTTTGCATGACAATGCCTTGTGATTTGAAGAAATTTGCAAATTTGTTGGAGTTGTATTCTCCTCCTCCATCTGACCTGAGCTCTTTTATATATTTTCCACTCTATTTTTCAGCTTCTGCTTTGAATTCTTTGAATTTTGCAAAAGTTTCAGACTTGTGTCTGAGAAAATAGATCCAGATTTTTCTGCTAAAGTCATCAATAAACATTAGAAAATAAAATCTACCACCTATGGACTCTGTTTGCATTGGTTCATGTAGGTTAGTGTGAACAAGTTCAAGATGTTGTTTGTCTTGAGTTGAGGACTATGGAAAACTAGTTCTCTTATGTTTTCCAAGTATGCAAGACTCACATGGGGAATTTTTCTCTTTGAGGATAGGAAGACCTTTGACCATGGAGTGCTTCTGTAGAAGAATGAGACTCTGAAAGGGTAGATGTCCAAATCTTGTATGCCAAACCATAGTTTCATTGGGGGTGGTTGCACTTTGTGCATATATTTGGATCATATTTGTAGTTTTGAGGGTGAGGGGAAACATCCTATTTTGAGTCATGTGGATTTCAGAAATCAATTTTCTGCTGGGGGTTTTATCATATATCCTGCAAGATGCTCCCTCAAAAAGTACTTTATAGCCATGCTCAATGAGCTGTCCTACACTTAGAAGATTATGTTTCAGATCTGGAACATGATAGACATTGTTTATGTCTTTCTTTACATTTTGTTTAGTAAGAATAGGTACAGTTCCTTTTCCTTGAACTTTGACTAAAGAATCATTTCCAAGTGTAATATCAGATGAAATTGAAGAATCAATGCATGAAAGTAAATCTTTGTTACCTTTCATGTGATTGCTGCAACCACTGTCCAACAACCAGAGATCTTTAGGTTGTTCTTCAGTCTTGTGGCATGAGAGAAACATACCTCTTGAGGTTTCTCTCGTATGATTTGACACATGTGCTCTGCCTGAGAGCTGATCTTCTTGCTTCTTCCTGCATTCAGATTCATAGTGCCCATACTTTTTGCAGTAATAGCATTGTATTCTTGATTTGTCATTTGATCTTCTCCCTCTGCCTCTTTGAGGTTGGAAACTCTGATTCTGACTCTGTTGTCTGTGACCTTGGAAATTTTGATTCGGGTTCTGTTGTTTGTTACCTCCACTTAAGTGTTGGTTACTTGTAATACTCCCTCATCCTTGGTGAGATTTGCTTCTTCCTCTGCTGAAGGAGACTTGAGTTTTGAAGGCATTGGTGATTGACTCATCTGTGAGATGCAGTCTGGTCTCATGTGTCACCAGGGAACCAATTAGTTCATCTGTTGAAAAATGTGACAGATCTTTGGATTCAAGGATTGCTGTAACAACAATTTTGAATTTATTTGGTAAACTTCTGAGGACTTTCTCAACAATGCGTTGATCAGGGATGGCTTCACCAGTCAATCTGATCTGGTTCACGATCCCCATGACTCTGGTCATAAACTGATCCACATTTTTAGACTCTGTCATTCTTAAAGTTTCGAATTGCATCGTTAAGGTCTGTAGTTTGACTGTTTTGACCCTATCATTGCCTTGGTAGGCTGATTTAAGGATGTCCCAAACCTATTTTGATGTACTAGCGCCTGTGATTTTTGAGAAAATCGAGTCATCCACTGAATTTTGAATCCAGAATTTGGCTTTATTCTCTTTGTTCCTTTGTGTTGCCTGAGCAGTTCTCTGTTGGTTTGTCATGGTGGAAAGGTCTGCTGGATTTGGTTCCACATATCCAAGATCCATTGGATCCCAACACTCTTGTGCTTGCAAGAAGGATCTCATTCGAAGAGACCAAAACTCATAATTATTTCCAAGAAGAATCGTACCTTGAGTTGGTCCTAAATTGCTAGACGTGGCCATCTTTAAAGAATTTAACAAAACAAAAGAAAAAAAAAATGTTAGAAAATTTCGTGTTTACCTGTTTCCTGTGTGTAAAACCAGGTCTTCTAATTTCTTGCAGTGACTTCGGACCAAAAAATGCGGTGTAAACCACTTCTTTGACTTCGATCAAGCTCGATCTGACTATCCAAGTGAAAGATCTACTGATTTAGGGCTTCGAGCTATGTTCTTTAGCAACTGTAATACTGCATCAACTGTAGCCCCTTTAATGGCGGAATAGGGCTTTCTGAGTTTATTCGAGACCCAAAGAATGTTTAGCTTCACATATGACCATGGGCAGAAAAAAACAGGTGCTACAGGCTTTTGCGTTTCGATGCTGAAGGTAGCAGTTCCTTCGAATAGCCGAAATGTGAAATTGCTTCAAGGATCAATGATCCTCGTTGATTTGAGATCAACGGCCACAGTTTCTTTGGAATATCATGATCAACGATCTACGATTCTCCATGATCGGAGATCTAATGGTCCATATCTACACTCGATCAATGACTTAGATTATTTCATAATTTCATGTATCGCGAGTTCACAAGACTCTCGCCTCTGATTTCTCGGTAGTCGAAATCGCGATGGCGCTTGCATCGACGGTCCAGATCCTTTCAGGATTTCGTAAATCGATATTTCACGACTCTTGAACTCTCGTCACGATGTTCTCCAAACCCCAAACTCCAAAATTCCAAAATTTTGATGGCGCTTAGATCTGCTGCCACTTGTCCTTTGAGATGGGCGGTCCTGATTCTCTCGTGAAATCTTCTTTCCCCAGTATTCACGTTCGTTCTCCCAGTGCAAAAAAAAGACGTCGATGGCTTCCGGATCTTCGCCACTTGTCACTCCAGATCTAACGATTGGAGTGATTTCGTGATTTCAGGATTTCGCGTATCGGGGTATGGAGTGCAGTCTCCTCTGCTCGTTCAACTCCCAATTCCTGATTTCGCGATAGTGTCAGATCGACGATGCACAATCTTTCTCGATCCAACGGTTCAGATTGAGTTGTGATTTCGCGATTCGTGAATTCTCATCGCAGTGTTCTCTGACCTTTATTCCCTGTGAGTCAGCGAAATGCTGAGATCTCGCCACGTGTCCTCCTTGATGGACGGTCCCAACGATTTCGGGATTTCGTGACTTTGCAAGTCAAATTTTCTCCTGTGTGCTCTAGAGGACTAAACCTCGTGCACTTTCTCCTGGATCTGACGACTATCGGTCCTCTATGCTAAATCTGACGACTGAAAATCTTTTGCCTTTTTTGCGCGCTCCTTGTCCTTTCTGAACTCGATTAATGCCTCAGATCTGTTAGCAGGACTGATCTTACGACTGCGTCTGCTTGTCCTTTGCTGCTTTAGCGTGTTCTTTGCTATTCTTGCAAAGAGTTTCTCCCGAAGCAGGAAATTCGTTAATCTTTCACGAATTTGAAAGACTTTCATGAATTCTTTAAATCTTTCTGCCCTCTGCACCAGACTTTCACGAGTTTGTGAGAATTTTTGAATTCTTTAAACATTTCTGCCTTCTGCAGCGATCTTTCACGAATTTTAAAGAATTTCGCGAGATCTTTAAACGTTTCTGCCTTTTGCAGCTATCTTTCACGAATTTGAAGGAATTTCGTGAGATCTTTAAATGTTTCTGCCTTCTGCAGCTCTGACTCCTCAATCTTTTGAGCGTATTGCGCTCTTCTTCCTCGTGTGTGCTTTCTACGACGTTCTTTTGAGCGGATGGTAGACTACGGATTTCTCTCCAGGCTTTGTGAAGAATCTCGCATCCTATGCTCTCGTTCACAGTGTAAGCGCTGTGCTTCTTTGGATCGGGTTGCTTTCCAGACTGTGTGAAGAGGCTTACTGCTGATGCTCTGATACCATGATAAAATGAGAAGCAAAGAATACAGAGAAAGAGCAGAGCAGAAATAGAATTCAGTATATTAGGTAAATGAAGAAAAGAGTACGGAATGCAAATAAAAGAGTACCCCAGAAAAGGAAAACTAGCCGAGCTAAATAGGCTCAAGCAAATCAAGAAATGATAGTACAACTGGCCAGGACAGCTGGCAGTGTACAGTCATACTGTTGAGGTTACATTATATTTAACATCCCAAAGGTTTTCTGTTGGTAAAATTTTCAAGGTAGTAAAAATTTGGTAAGTATTTAAAATTTCCAATCTAGTAAAAATGCGGCAAGTAGCTAAAGAAAACCCTAATTGACACGAGTGCGATGAATTGAATTGGGAATGCATGTTATAATCATAAAACCGAAATTGAAAGGAAATTGAAAGGCCCTGCCACCCTACTATATGGAACATAGATGGCCATAAAATGAAACGCCACAGAACCATAAAATGAAACCCACGCTTCCATATGGCCCACAGAAAATGAAAAGCAACCGCTAGCTTTATAATTACTCACATTGGTAAATTGGTAAATATTAAATGGTTGTTTTCCACATTCACATCTCTCCACTTTCTAACAAACCTTAATCACTCAGAGGACAATTAGCTAGCTACCATAGTAAATTTTAAATATGATCAAGTAAAAGTAAAAAAATAAACATGTAAACTGATGTTTTTATAATAGTGAGGAAGTTAGTGGTTGAAATCACAACCATTGATTGATTGGGAGGACTAAAAATATTCCATCAATATTTAATCTTGTCTGTACAAAACTGATTAAGCACTAAAAACCTATTAAATATACTCATTGTCAATAAATGTAATCATTTGAGCTTAACTGAAAACCTATTAAATGTATCCATTGTTAATAGATGTAGAGCTTTGGAACTAATTATGCCAAGCAACCGTGGCCTGCTGTACAACAAGCACATTCAACATTCCAGTAGAGATATAAGAGAATAGTTTATATTATGCAAAGCAGCGGCGGCCTGCCTGTACAACAAGCACATTCAACAATCCAGTAGAAAATATAAGACGAAGGCACGCAAATAGAATCACATAAAAATAAGCTTATAGAAACATAATATGTATAGCTGAGCATCTGGTGCTCTACAACAAACTGAAAACCTAGATGTGCACGCTGCATGTTGTGCGGTTGAAGGAATTGCCACGATCGCTATTACTATCATGAACATTGACATAAACATTATCGCACTCCACTCTGATCATGTAATTCCAGGACTTACAAAACCAAACCTTGAAACGAACTTTGGCATGCAATTTCAGCTTCACCTCCAATCCGCCCCTGGACGAGTTCTGCCGATCTAAAGCCCCCAGATCCCTGGTTAAAACAGGCTGCAGGAAGGTAGTGTTCTTGTGGCCCTGATGGAAGGGAGCCATATATCCAGTCGCAATCCTCTCATCTTCATAGTAAGCGTTCCACTCCATCTTATGGTAATACATGCCTAATTTCCTATTAGGGTTTCTCACAGTAATGTTGAACTCCATCCTGTCATTCAGGATTTTGTCTGTAATGTTCAGCTGTGAGAAGGAGGCATAGTTCACATAGTATCTTGGCTTGTGGGGGCGCAGCGTCAGCCATGCTATTAATAGAGAAAACCCTGCCCCGACCACCAGAGACAAAATACTATGACATAGCCCTCTCTGGCCGCGGTTGGACTTGTATCGAGCCATGCAACAGCCACACTGGTATTTTCAACCGAAGCTCTATAAACCAGTAGGATTGATTTATCGAACGCATTGGGTTTCCACATCTGGTTGCGAGCCGGTGAGCATGTTAAAGTGGTCAACAGAGAGGACACAATTATTCCGAGAGTGTGGGTCACTGTTGTTAATATTCCCTGTTCTGGTCCTGTTCATGTACGAATTTTATTCTACCAGCCCTTATGTGCGATTTTTATTCTGCCAGCCCTTTCATATTCTGTAACCAGTTGATACTTTATGCTTTCGGTTGACAGATTCTCTAACAAGGTTCTCTAACAAGGTTTTGGTTTTGGTTTGTAACAAAGGAAACTTGAGCATATGTGTAAGGTATATGTGTTTAGCAGGAAATTTATGACTTAGCAAGGATCTGCCATGAGAGTCCTAGTGATGGGCCAAGGTTTCATATAGAAATTGTGGAGCCACTGGCCATGGGCCAAGGTCTCATAGATAATTTAAACTTGAGTGGAGAGAGTGTAAGATTTACTTCCCAACTATGTGGTAAGGTCAAACCACCTCAACCTATACTTTGATGAATATTATCTATATCAAGTTTTTGTTAAATAAAATGAATTTGAATTTAACAATGTTTTTATTGCAAGGGGAGTCCAATCATGTTCAAGGTCTCATCCTGAATTTTTGTGAGTCATGGGGCCTAATGGTTAAGAACATGTGTTTCCTCCTAAGATGTCACAAGTTCAAATCAGGGAGGGATAGGCTATGTATTAATTCGATATGGGGAGAGTGTGTAAAACGATAAATATTAAACAAATTATTTTTAACATGAATTTTATGATAAATATTTAATTTGTTAAAAGTTTTTTGTAATCAAAGTTGATTCATCTTAACTTCACATATATCATGCATTTAAAGGGATTGGATTTCTAGAGGTGCAAATCTTTTTCATATTGAAAAAAATTGAGGAAAGGTTTCACCTCAAGAGATTTGATCCCTCCTTGGTGTATGATAGATTTGGAGTTAAGATGGATTTACACTAGTTGCAGTCATGGACACTGTTACTATTAGAAAATGCAAAATGCAATTTGCATTTTCATAGATATTCTTTCTACAAGCATTGGAGGTCATATGTATGTTAGTAGCTTGGATTTATCTTTTCTTCCATATGATTGGGGGATACTCATATCTTTTGGGGCATGTTTGAGTGTTAATATCACACATTTGGATGAACTTTTGCACATGTGTTAGTGGTTCACCTTTGAGAGAATTTCCTACTTATTTTTCATTAATGTAACTTTTGAGGTGTTATCACTTTCTTTGAGGCACAATTTGCATATTAGCTTAATAGTCATATAGGTTTAGGGTTAGTTATTTTTCATGCCTTAACCCTGAATTCATGTTAGGGTTTTAGACCCTCTATAATCTTCTTGAAAGTCAACATGTGTGAGTAATGGGGGTTGACATGACATTCACTTGGTACCATGGTGGTCAACATTATAAGTCAACTTGTGAGAGGCATAACTTTCACATACGAGCTCCAAATGAGGTGAGTTTAAAACCATTGGAAATAGCTTGGTGTGTGGAATAACATCGACGGGTTAAAAGCTATGAATTAAAATTTTTGACCTCAAAAAGTGTTGTTTGATGCCTCAAACCAACTCTGGAAGGTTCTAGACCCCAAATCTCCAAACTAGGACCAACCACTGGGCTCTACAAGTTGATTCCTCCAATTTTTCCACCCAAAATGTACCAAGATACATGAAAAATTATATAATGATCCATTATGGATCATACCCCCCCATTTAGGGAGGATTTTGGTTTCCAAAATATTTTGTTGAATGAGGTGATGAAAATTTTCCTCTATCTTCTCCCTGGAGTACCATTTTTCCTTGCTGTAAAGTTGTCCTTTGAACTCTATCTACCAAAAGTCATGCTACCCTTGTTTGGTAGTTCTAGACTTCTTCTACAAAATCACATCTTTTCCCAACTTCACTTGAGCTTTTGGTGCTAAGTCCGCTATGGTAGATAGGACCCGCTCCTTAGTTTCTTGATCCAACATGGAAGGCTCAAAAAGTTTCATATTTTCCACATTCAATACTGAGTAAATGCACATATATGGGGGTAGAATTAGTCTATAGGCATTTTCACCCACCTTATCCAATACTTCAAAAGGAACATACCACAAATTCTTGATATTCCTATCAAGACCATGTATCCTTTCTTTGTTCAGTTGCAACCAAACTCTGTCTCCCACCTAGAATGTTTTCTCAGTTCTCTCCTAGTCATATTAGGCCTTGCACTTTTCCTATGAAGTGTTCAATGTATCTTGTACTTGAAAATGGATCTACGTAATCTTTTCAACAAATTTCTCCACTTTCAATGCTTCTCGTATGATGTATTCCCTCACTCCTCCTTGTTGTCCATATACAACATCCAAGAGTGTAGGTAGAAAATACTCAAAGTGAGTTTCAAAAGGGGACTTGTTGGTAGAAGTGTGGACTAATTTGTTATAAAAGTGTTGAATATAGATTATATTTTCATCCTAGGATGCTTTTGATTATAACCCATCAAAAGATTAACCAATGGCCTATTGAATAATTTTGTCTACCCATTTGTCTGTGGATGGAAATCCCTATATATCTTTAAATTAGTGTCTATCTTCTCCCAAAGTGTTGTCCAAAAAGCATTGAAAAATATGGTATCCCTAGCTAAGATGATTCTCCTTGGTATCCCAAAGTGCACCTAGACCTTTTCAAATAACATGTTTGTTGATTCTTGTCCTTTGATGGTCTTTCTACAAGGCATAAAAATGCATAGCTTGTTGAACCTATCAGCTACCACAAAGAGATAGTCATATCCCTTCCTATTTTTTGGTAACAAACCCACAAAATCCATGGAAATGTTTTCCGAGGGTCAAGTGGGTATAGTTAAGGGATGATATACACATTGCGTTCTATTACTAGGCTTGTTGTTACAACAAAGTATGTATCCTCTAATATATTGAGATACATATTTTTGCATTCTAGGACAATACACATACCTTTGTACATTGGCAACTTCTTTCCCAAAACCAAAATGTCCTGCAACCTTGGACGTGTGAGCCTCTATGATAAGCTATAATATTTCACCCTTAGGAACACAAAGCTAATTTAGTTGTTAGAGAAACCCATTCTAGAGATGATAGTCATCCTTACCATCACCTTCTTCTACATGAATTTGGGCCTATACCTACTAAAACACCTCTTTAAAGTCCTCATCTTTTATGTATGTCTCTTTGTATGCATCATTGGTAAAATGTTCCATTTGAACAAGAGTTCCCAAAGATATAATATTGGATGTGGGTAGCCTTAAAATCATGTCTGTCCACTTATTAGTGCTTCCCTCTTATATTTGATGACTAGATGAAGCTGTAGTAAAAAGCCCATCCACTTGTAATGTTTAGATTATTGAAGCTTACTTTGGGCTTGAAAATACTAAAATGGTTGGTGATTCATGTGGATAATGGTTTCCTTTCCCACCAAATAGTTCTTCCACTTCTTAATATCTTGAACTAGGGTGTAGAGTCCCTTATCAAATGTATGGTATTTTATGATGCCTCCATGAAACATTTTAGAATGATAGCATACTATCTTACCTCCTTGCATCAAGACTGCTTTCGTAGCATATCCAATTGCATTTGTCTCCACTTCGAAAGGATTATGCAAGTTAGGAAATGCAAGAACTAGTGCTTGATTGATCTTCCACTTTATCTCATTGAAATTGTTTTGCTGATTATTCCCCACTAGAAACTCTTACCACTGGTTGTTATGGCATGTACTGGCATGATATGATATTCTATAAGAGTTGTGCTACCCCAACACAGATCTTAACTTTAGTAACATTAGTAGGAACTAGCCACTTGAGGATGGTCTCCATGTTCATGGGATCTATCTTGAGTTCCCATCCACCAATCATGTACCCCAAATACACCAATGAATGTTGAGCCAACTCACATTTCTTAAGGTTAGACAAAAACTAGTTCTTTTCCAGAGTCTCTAACAATTACATGAGATGTCAGATGTGTTATTTCTAGGTAAATCTATAAACTAATATGTCATCTGAATACTCTATTACAAATGAATATAGATAGGGATGAAATAAACCATTCATCAATCACATAAATTTAGTTGGTGCATGACATAAACCAAAAATCATTGCCAACCATTCATACAAACCTTGCCTTGTCTTGAAGATAGTATTCCATGTGTCTTCTTATTTAATTTGTACCTAGTGGTATCCCGATTTGAGATACAACTTCATGAATTAATTGACATGATGCAATTGATCTAAAATATTATCGATCATGGGTAGAGGGTACCGATTATTGAGGGTGATCTTGTTTAAATATTTTAATTGATATGCATTTGCCAAGTCCCATCCTTCTTGGGTATTATGATGATAAGTGACCCACAAAGTGAGGTTCTTGGTAAAATTAATCCCTTCTCTTGATCTAAATTTATAAATGGAATGAAATGAAATACAAAGTTATAAAAAAACAGAGAGATACAATGAAACTTGAATTCTATTAATAAATGAAATGTGTTGAACTATAAAAATGGAGAATGAAACAAACTTGCTTGAATGGTGGTAGTTTATCTCTGAGAATATATGTGACAACTACATGCATTCGCTAGAGCGCATTACAATGAGGAAACATTAAACATCCAAAATCCTAACCCTAAGAGATGAAATGCCAAAATGCTTGTGGGCCTTGATGGGGTTAGTTGGTATGCCAACTTCTCGGGGTCATAACTTTTGCATATAATCTCTGTTTGACATGATCGATAGCCCATTGGAAAGATCTATCTGAGAATTACACATTTAATTCATACCAGACCATTTAGCTATCATATGGGTGCTGTCGTTCCCATAAAATGTTGTTTAGGGCCTCAATATGACCTCGAAAGTTCAAGACCCAAAAAGTGTAGAAAAACTGCCAAAATAAAAAATGTGCTTTGAGCCAGTGGAATAGGTGGGTGGCCACTGATATATACCTAGATCAATCCTTCCCCGTTATGAAGAAATGTTCTCCATTGCATTGAGTGCCCCCATCAAATGGGGAAAATTCTGTTGAACTTGGCCCTAGGTGGGCCACTTGCCTTGGTGTAGGAGCTTCCCTGCTTTGACAAGTACCCAATAAAGCTAAATCCTTTGTTGGCGAGTGCCCTTAACCTATGTGTCCATGATATGATCAATGGTTTTATGTTCCATATATTCAAGGTTTATCTCTATTGGTATCAACTTCTCTACTAGCTATGATGTGTCCAATAATTGTGGAAAACATGGTTGAAGGAGGTCCACATTGAGCATTGGGTTCAAGCCAAGGAAGGGGGAATACTTAGCTCAAAATAATTTCCATCCAAAATCTTGGTGATTTTGTAAGGACCATAGCATAGTGGACGAATATTCCTATGTGGTCTTGTAAGACTCTCCTTCTACAAATGTAACCAAACCTTGTCTCCCACATGAAACTTATATGGCACCCGATGTTGATCATGGCACTGCTTGTACTTAGCATTGGATTTCTACAAAATATCATGGACCTATTGGAGGATGTGTTGAATCCATTTAATAAGCTTGGTGGATTTATCTACCTTAAACTCAACATGGGAATATTTTTCCTATGTGGTCGCAAGGGATAGTGCGACATCAATGGGACCCAATGGTTGAAATCCTAGCCCCACTTGAAAGGGGTTGTGGCTGGTCAAGTTATGGAGAGATCTATTGTAGATGTGTTTAACATAGGGGAGACTCCCATCCCATATGCATGGATTCTTGGAGTTGTACATTCAAAATATATGCATGATCATCCTATTCACGACCTACGTCTGGCCATTAGTTTAGGGGTGGAAAGCAATGAATTTGGTGAGCTTGGTGTCCAACAATGACCAAAGGCTTGAACACAATGTGATTAGGAACCTGTTGTCCCAATCCGAGATGATAATCTGTGATATCCCAAAATGTACCCACACTTGTTCAAATAAGATCTTGGCAATGGCCTCCATTGTGATACTCTTCTTGCAAGCTGTCAGAATGGCCATCTTAGAAAATTGATCAACTGCCACAAAATCAGAGTCATTGCCCTATTTGGTTGAAATAATGCTAGACATGTAGTCCATAAATATGGATTCCCAGGGCCTATCGAGAGTAGGAAGAGGGGTGTACAAACCTTGATTCTTAATGGATGGTTTGGAAATAACGCAGGAAGTGCAAGACCAGATGTACTTGTTGAATTCCTATTGAAGTTTTGATTGATAGAAATACTTCTACAACACTTCCACTATCTTTTCCACAATAAAGTTTCCTGCCATATGACTATTGTGAGCTTCCCAAATCATCTCCTCCCACTCACTTGAAGGAACACAAAGATGGACTAGATGGAATAAAAATCCATCCTAAAGATGAAAGTTATTGATGAGGGTGTCTACGTCCAACATTTGGTAAGTGGTAATGAAGTCAAGATCAGTCTCATAGAATTGGGGCCACTCGGAGGCCTCATGTCCGCAACAGTGGAGCACTGTGGTTAATGTTGCAACTGAAGGTCAATTAAGGTAGTCAACGACGTGATTGGTGCTCCCTGTCTTATATTTGATATTGAGAGGAAACTGTTACAAGTATGTGGACCACTTTTGATGGCGGTCATTCTGCAATTTTCCTTGTGTTTTCATGAACTGCATAGGCTTGTGATCATTTTGGATGATTGTCTCCTTCCCAAGAATGTAATGCTTCCATTAGAAGAAGTCTTGTACAATGGAATACATTTCTTTGTCATAAGTGGGGTACTTATGGATGACATCTGATAATGTCTCACTATGATAAGCCACTAGATGACTGTGCTGAGTGAGAACTATGCCCACAACACAATCTGAGGCAAATGTCTTAATCTCAAAAGATTGTTGCATATCAGGTAATGAGAGCACCAAGCTTGATAAAAAATGATGTTTCAAATCATCGAATGCTTTATGTTGTGAATGTCCCCACACAAAATTTTGTTTTCCACCGCCCTTGGTCACTTGGTTGAAGGCCCATGCAATATGGGAGAATCCAAACATGAACCTGCGATAGAAATTGGCAAGTCCCAAGAAACACCAGAGCTCGGTTAGTGTGTCGGGGTTGGCCAGTCATGAATGACCTGGATCTTGGCTGGATCCACATACACACCATGCTCATCAATAATATATCCTAGGTATTGGACCTTGTTCATGCCGAAAGAGCATTTTTCCAAGTTAGCATATAGCTTGTGTTGCCACTGAGTGTGAAGGACCTGCTGAATATGTAGCAAGTGTTCCACTGAACTCTTGCTTAAGATGAGGCTATCATCCAGATATACCACCAAAAAAGAATTGGTGAAAGGATGCAAAATATCATCCATCAACCTCATGAAAGTGGTTGGGGAATTCGTCAAACCAAAGGGCATGACCAACCATTCAAAAAGAACTTCTTTGGACTTGAAAACAGTCTTCCATACATCAGTCTGTTCTATTAGGACCTAGTGGTAGTTGGACTTCAGGTCAATCTTAATAAATTACTTGGCTCCCTTGAGCTGGTCAACAAGGTCGTCAATTCAAGGAATTGGGTACCTATTCCTGACTATGATTTTTCTTAGGTCCCTGTAATCAATGCATAGTCACCAGGTCCATATTTCTTATGAACAAGTACAATTGGTCTTCCATAGGGTGAGGATCTTGGTCATATGTGCCCCTTTTCAAGAAGCTCTTGCATCTGGCGCTTGATTCCTCATTTTCCATAAGAGAGGGATGATATATTGGCCCATTGGGTAGAGGTGCACAAGGGGTCAGATCGATTTAATGGTTGACCTGACATTGTAGAGGTACCCCAGTGGGTGAGGAGAACATGTATTTTTATTCCTCCATGACCTTTTCCACTTGTTTTTGTTGCGTGGAGAGGCCCTATGCGAAGGCCATGGATGTGGTTGCAACCTTCTGTTCACTTTGAGAGAGAATCATAACGAAGACAAATTTATCGGTCAGGGAGATGAAATTCTTGCATTTCTTAGTGGAGATCAAGGAAATGGTGGTAGGAAGAGATACCTATGGTATCCTATAAAATTGTATGCCCAAAGAAATAACAACACTGTGAGGTCTAGACTCATTTACAACATGATGTTTCCACAAGTAAGGTTGGCCTAAAATAAAATTAAAAACTTAAAGGGGGGAAATATCACACAATAACTCATCCTTTAAGGGCTTGATGTCATAGGGTAGGAGACACTGTTGGTTGACATGGAGATATCTCCCTTGGTGGAGCCACTCGATGGTGTAAGGCTACAAATGTGGTGTTGTCGGCAGGTCCAACTGCTTGGCTACCTTTGCTGAGATGAGGTTATTTTGACTTCCACTATCAACAATGAAGTGCAGTGGAACACCATTCACCCACACCTATGAGTGGAAAATGTGCTCATCTTCCTCCAGTTCTTCAGGTTCACTTGGCTAGACCTTGCTGGTAGTGACTATGGCACCGTGTTCCGCATAAATGATTTGCTTCCCCTTGTCTGGTTGTAATTTTGAGTTGGAACCCTCATTTAACTTTGAGGCTTTAAACTTTTCCACCAATGATTTCTTTGAGCCACATTCATCGATCTTATTCCAGTGACTTTTATGGAATTTGCACCACTTTCCAGTGTCTTTCTTCATATTCCCATTACCTTTCTTTGTTGGAGGCCTGGACTGGTTTTATTATGGTGGTCCATCCTTGCTCAGTCCTTTGTTCTGTCGATTGGGGTTTCCTTTGCCCTGCTTTTGATGTGAGGAATTTATAGATCCAAACTATTGCTTCTTATGTTTAAATTTATGCTCGATTTTGACATCATATCGATAAGTCATGCCTAGTGAAGAGATGTCCAGAAACTCCATTTATGTCTGGATGTATCGATGTAGAATGTTGTGGGACTTGAGCACCAGGCATATTTTAGAGTCTTTGATACCCAACTTGGTGCACAAGGTATGGAAGACATTTGTGAACTCTGGAACTGTTTGGCCCCTTTGTTGTCGCAGTGTGGTCCATTTTGTATATTAGTCATTGTAGCTTCCAATAGGGTAATATTATTCCTTAATAAAATCCCTGAAAGAACCCCAAGTGGGTACGATTGAAAACAATGTGGATTCCTCCATGGCCTCTTTCTCATAGTAAGTATCCCACCAATCCTTGACATGGGGGACAACCTTAAAGAGCACAAAGGTGATATTTTTTCTATCGAAAAAATTATGGACAGAAAAATACCCTTCAAGCAGATTCAACCATTTATCTAGAGTATCTGCATCTATTTGACCTTCAAATACATGAATATCAAAACTAACTTGCACCTTGAAGGGGGCAGCGCATCAAAAGTGTACGATTGACGAAGATGCACAAGTTGCTGAAATTCATCAAAGGATCTGGGAAAAATTATCCATCATCATCTCGTTCCTTTGTCATGCGAGGGCTTCCTCAAGCAACAATTTAATAACATCTCCTTCTCCATCATCTCTCTTTTATTCCACCATAGGAGGTCATCGAAGTTGGTGATGATGGTCATGCAAAGGCTCAAATAGTTCAAGTCCCAATTCCTTATATGTTAGGGACCTAACCTCCCTAACCCCTCACGTAGGTAGAATAATATATTTCCATGTAATAAAGACCAATATTAATAAGGCTTAGAAATAAGGAAGAATAAGTCAAATGTAAGAAGACCTAATAGAAGCTTCTGCTTCTAGAAGGATCTTCCTATAGATTTTTCTTTTGGATAGACATATTTTGTATAAATAGGAGTAGAGGGTATGAGAAGTTTGGGCTTGGATATTATTGTAATAGATCTCTTCTCTGCTGGAGTTTTCCCCATTGAAGAGGCAAGTGAACATTGCTATCAGTAATCAAAGTGTTATTTCTGGTGTTATTCTGGTATTATTTTGGTATTGTTTTGATTATATCATTGCTTATCTGTCATTTCTAGCTAAAATATTTCTGTTCTGCATACAATTTTATATCTGGAATACTACAAGTGGTATCAGAGCACCTTCCTCGACAGAAAATTGTTGGTTAATTTTTTTTTTAGGGTAGAGACATATTCCAACGTCTTAAAGATACAAAGATCTTTTGTTACATGCATAAACCCATGATCAGGGAGTCATACACACATGAAATACAAGTGGTACCTAAGCGCACATCTGTTGGCCACCCTTGTAACCCCTATTGGTACTCCTTCGAGTGGTAGTGCATCAGACAATACCTGTATACAAATCGACCTAGATCTCTTGCAACCCTCCATAGATAAACCGATCGGTTACCCGATTTCTATAGTGCCACCAAGAACAACACTCAGGAATATATTCTCTAGTACCTGGGTAGTCGAGTAGTATGGCTAAGGGCACAGTCTATCCTCGTTAGTTGGTGCCCTGAGATATTGGGTCGAGTACTACTGTTGGACCCCACACGTATATCATAGAGCTATAGCACAGGGAAAACCCTTGTCTATAGAACCCTTGAATACCCTAACCCTTGGGAAGGAAAAAAAAATAGAACATACAATATCTATTGTTGCGCAACTGTGCCTCCTACATTCAGGTTGCGAAATTACTACACATTTCTTCTTGTTAAGAATTTGGGCATTTCGTCATTGCAATATTCTTCAGATCGGAGTATAACTCCGTAGGAGTAAAAAAAAAATTATGGATCCTATTGGCCTTGTTATCCCCCGTTTCTAGGGATAACTAGGAGATCATGTCTTGAGGCCCACAGGTCCTAGACATGGAGTACCAAGAGAAGGATTGACTTGAGCATGGCCCTGGTGGGCCCATCTTTCTTCTTCGTCATCAAACTTGTCCTGTCAGCAACAACAACATCCATCACCTTCGGCTTGGACTTGTATCGGAGAATACTTTTGCTCCATGAAGTAATTGGTCCAAGTATCATGGTATGTGTCATATTTGATCATTATAACCTTCAGATATATGCATCAAATTCCTTTCATTTCTGACGACTGCTTGGATCTTACATTAACCCACTTGACCATGGTTGGGGGGATTGACAGGGTACCCTAGCAAGCTTGTACCCATAGGTTTTGGTTAGCCACCAGGGGGGATTTTGAAGGGCCATCGTCTGCTCCCATCATATCATCACTCTTACATCTTATCTCCCACTCATCTATCCCATTCCCCTAGTCCATACATTAGAATGACCTATTTATGGGGTTACACCTTATCTCGTGGGAAGAAGGGGCTAAAGGCCTAGGAGGTAAAAGCAACTGGTAAGAGATAAAAACCATAAAAAATAAAACCAAGAGATGCCTCACCTAGGGATCCTTGAGAAGGTAATAAAAAGCCTCTCAACAAGAAACAAGAGGGACCCGAAGAAAAATGACAAAACAAGACCTAGCCAAGAGGATGGGGGGTCTCATCACGAGCCATCCCATTATGTTCATGGGTACCTAGCAGTATGACATTGCCATTATTTGGTTACCACGCCAGGGAAATGACCTTTGGTTGCATGGCCAAGGGAAAGGGTGTCTCATCACAAGACAACCTAATCATCTCTGTGAAAGTACTTGTGGGTAACACTGTCATCTCTGGTCACCACGCCAAGGCAATGTTCTCTAGTTAGACCTTGAAATAAAAAAGAAAGAAAAAGTAATAAAGAAAAGAAAGGATGAAGGCAATAAAGGGCTTGGAAAGAATTGCATCCATGACAGGTACAACTCGCCTCCTATAAAGGCACCCACGGATAATATCACCCCCGTCTTTCACTATGTCTGGACATCCTTGGAACACACCACCTCATGATACATGGCTTGGATGATATCCTCTGGAAACTTTCCTTTTCTTATGGATGCTGGCCCAATAGGGCATTTTGTCTTTTTCTTCAGCTTTGTATAGTAGGTCATTGTAATGTCTTTGAGCTATTGGATGATATGATAGGGGTTTTATGCATGCATTTGATAA
>ML785030.1:303640-322466 GCA_009831015.1 Picea engelmannii | reverse complement strand
ACACTTGTGAGGTCTGATTTTTGCGCCCTTCTTGGGTATATTTGCTGCATAAGTGAGGTGCACTTGCTATTGGAAGGATATTTTTGGCATTTTATGGCATTTCTCTCAAGGAAGGTTTACAACTAGGGTTTGCTTATGCTTTTCTTCATGACATGTAAGCGATTTTTCTTGAAAAACTTCTTAATTGAATGGTTGTAAGTGTAATTTCTTGCATTTTCTTATAATATTGCTGATTTAAAACCCTAGGTAACAAGCACACAAGTAGGTCATTGTTACATGTCCCCTTAGAGAGAGATTTTTTCATCCATTGAAGAAAGAGATTAAGCCTAGCCTTTGCTACACTTATCTTGCTTCTTCCCTTGAGATAGCGTTGAAGTTGATAGGTTGAAAGAGGGTGATGTCCTAGGCCTAGGTTACCTACACCTAGGGTTTTCATCTTCTAGGGTTTGAAAGCCTTGTCTTTACAACACTTTCTCCCTTAGACTTATTCTTTAGGCTAGCTGTTTTTCCAAGTTGATTTAGAGAAGGAGGAAAGAGCACGAGGCCTTGCTTAAGCAACACCGGAGTGAGCCTCTTTCCCCTAGGGTTTTGATTCTAGGGCCCTGCCTCTGCAACACCATAGAACCCTACCTTCTATTCTTTAGGTCATCATCCTTTCAAAACCTTGTGCCCTTTTCTTATCTGACTCCATATACCTTAAGGCACTGATATTTGACCTCCAACGTTGAAGTATTGGTGTACAAAACATTTCTTAAAATCTTTAATTTTGAAACCCTGACTAACAAACTAACTTAATTAGGGCTGACGTCATATTTTTATATTTCATCTTGACGCAAAAAAAGTTGAATATAAGCAATTAAGTGATGATTTCAAGCATTTATTGAGAAAATTGTTGATTGGATACACTGTAGGCTTAGTCATCTTGATAGATATTGATGAATTGATTCTCTTTCATGGTTAATTAACAAAACATTGACTTCATTTTATATCTATTGTAGTACATTGCTTATTGAATAATATTAGATAGTTATTGAAGTACTAACCCTTTGAGTTATATCTTGCATATATATATTGTGTTGTTGTTGTCTTGTTCTGGGCAGGTGTTTTCAATAGGGCATACACTTCATTTATTGGCTAATTAGCTGGACTGTCTAACATTGGTGGTAACCTATGAGGAGGGAACTCTAAAACTTGACCTTATACCTTCTGCCTCTTCAAACCCCAGGTTACCAGGGACGTCTCCCCTAGGCTAACCTCCTTAAATAGAAATAACCTCCCCATCAAGGTGACATTGGGTGGGGAAGGTTCCTGTTACACCAATTTGATCTCTATCCTTTAGCCTATGACCTAAACTACAAACTGAGCAATAACAAGCCCCATTATTTGAGACCTATCCCATTGGATTCCTCTCTTCACCCTTATCGCAGTCATACCTATCATTTTTTAGCAAAAAAAAATTCTCATGGACCTGACCCCCTTCCAACACCCTTATTTGGGCCTTACCCCATTGGATTCCCTTCATCACCTTGATCGTCGTGATACACTTCACCCATAACCCATTTTCTATGTGTTCCCACCCATCCCTTTTAATTTTCCCTCTTCATCATGGACCACACCCGTAACCAAGACTTGGAAGCTCGCTTCAATTCCTTGTACTCTAATTTCACAGAGACCCAACACGAAGTGAGAAAACTCAGAGCCAATTTTGCCACCATCAATAAAAATATGCATTCCTCCATCGACACCAAAATGGAAACCATCAAACAGGACCTCGCTACCCAACTTGAATCCTTCAATACCCAGCTTTCATCCTTCACTATGATGATTTGCACCAAGATGCATATCCCTGGAGATATATCCTTCTCTGACCCACCTTTGAAATCCAAAGGTGAAACTTCCTCTAATTCCCATAATTTTTAGCCCCATCACTTTCAGTATGACCTACGCCTTTCACGTGTTGATGTGACCGAATTTGATGGTTCGGATCCCACTGGTTGGGTAACTCAAATGAAAAATTATTTCGCTTTGTATCGCATTACAGATGAGTTGGCCAAAGTCCGGTATGGTATTCTCCATCTAGATCAAGAATGTTGGAAATGGTAGAAATGGAGAAAAAATTCCCGCCAAGGGTATGTGGCTTGGATACAATTTGTGGCAAAGATTTATGAATGCTTTGACACCGACACCAACCATTTAGGTTGTTTGACAAAGTTAAAACAATATGGCATAGTGGAATACTTTATAGCCTCTTTTGAGTGATTGGATTTTCATGGAGAGGGCATGTCTGATTCTTTTTTCCGAGAATGTTTTATCAGCGGCCTCAAGGATGAGATTCATTCCCATGTCCTCATGGCTCGACCTCAGAGTTGGGTGGAAGCTACTAAAAGAGCAAAGGAAGCACACCATGTTGTCTCTTCTCAAACCTGAAAACCCTCCTTTATTCCTCGCACTAAACCAGTCACTCCCACTCTTCCTTCTACTCCACTAAAGATCTAGAAATTGACCAGGGAAGAAATGGATGAACTCCAACTCAAAGGCCTTTGTTATAATTGTTATGACAAATAGTTTCCTGGGCACAAGTGTAAAGAACAAAATATTTTTATGGCCATCTCATAGGATGTTTCGGAAGACGATGTTGAGGCCTCCCTTGTGGCCGAGTCACCTGAACTCACTGAAATGACCCCACCCTCCAACCCTCCTAAAGTCGAACCAGTCATTTCCATGAATGCTCTCACTGGATTCTCTGCTCCCCAAACCATCAAGCTAATTAGTTACATTAATCATTGGAAGGTCATCATTCTTGTTGATAGTGGAAGCACTCATAATTTTATTCATCGCCACATTGCCCAAGAAACTATTTGCTATATCTGTTCCATCAATAATTTTCAAATCATGATTTCCAATGGTGGGTCCATGAAATGTGGGGGGCATTGTGGATATGTGTGTCTTCAAATTGGAAAATACCACATGAAATATCATATGTTTGCTATCGACATGGGTGGTTGTGAATTTGTGTTGGGTGCATAATGGATAAGGACTTTGGGTCCCATTCTCATGGATTTTAAGGAATTAACCATGCAATTCCACTAGGCGGGCCAATAATGTAAGTTCCAAGGAATCACTGTCGATTCCCCAGATATCATCAGTTCCCATTGCATGGAAAAGAAGCTCAAAAAAGGTCATTCTGGAATTATTGCACAACTCCATGCCATTCAAGCCACTGAGACACCCTATGTGTCGCAGGACCTCCAATCCATACTCTCCAAACATCAAGTTGTTTTTTACACTCCCCAGGGACTTCCACCTTCCCGTGGTGTTCATGATCATTCCATTCCCCTTGTCCCTGACATCCTTCCTCCCAATATTTGTCCCTATCATCATCCCTTTTCCCAGAAAAATTAAATTAAGAAAGTTGTTCGAGAATTTCTCACCGTAGGTGTTATCCATCCTAGTATGAGCCCCTACTCTTCTCCTATGGTCATCGTCCTTAAGATATAAGGTTCTTGACGCATGTGTCTCGATTTCCATGCCCTCAACAAACTCACCATTAAAGAAAAATTTCCCAATCTTGTCATTGATGACCTCTTGGATGAATTAAGTGGTGTCGAGTTCTTTACTAAAATTGATCTTCGTTTTGGCTACCACAAGATACATATTAATGAGGCCGACATTCCTAATACTTCATTTTGAATTCATGAGGGCCACTATGATTTTTTGGTCATGCCCTTTGGTTTGTGTAATTCTCCCTCCACTTTCCAAAGCCTCATGAATAATGTCTTTCGTCCTTTTCTCCGTCATTTTGTCTTAGTTTTATTTGATGATATCCTCATCTATATTAAAACCTGGAAAACCCATCATGCTCATGTGGATCGAGTTCTACATCTACTCTCTCAGCACTAACTTTTCCTCAAACAATATAAATGTGATTTTGGAGCCTCAGAACTCGAGTACTTGGGTCATCTTGTTGGAAAGGCAGGTGTCAGGGTGGATCCTAAAAATATTGAAGCTATGCAGGATTGGCCTCACCCAAAGACTCTCAAAATCTTGCGTGTATTTATGGGTTTAACAGACTATTATTGCAAGTTTGTTAAGAATTATGGAAAGATTGTGGAAACTCTCACTTCTCTCCTTAAAATAATTCTTTCACTTGAACTCTCATAGCTGATCAGGCCTTTCAAACCTTGAAGGTGACCATGTGCACCACTCTTGTCCTGGATCTTCTTGATTTCAAAAATACCTTTGTACTGGAATGTGATGCTTCCGGGAGAGAAATTGGAGCAGTCCTTATGCAAGATGGTGGGCCTTTGGCCTTTACCAACAAATAACTCTCCGAGTGACATTTTGGCAAATCAATCTATGAAAATGAAACATTGGCTATTATGCATGTAGTGGATCTTTGGAGCCATTATATATTGGGGCATCACTTCCAAATTAAGACAAATCATCAAAGCCTCAAGTATTTTCTGGAACAACACCCTTCCTCCCCGGAGAAACAAAAATGGGTGACTAATCTCTTTGGATATGATTATGAGATCATTTACAAGAAAGGAAAAAACAATGTGGTTGTTGATGCACTTTCAAGAAAATATGAAGATGAAAGGTCCCTTTTTTCCCTCTCCTTCATGGTACCGGATTGGCTCTTAGCTATTCGCCAGGAATCGCTACACGATCCCAAAATTTTGCATTTGATCCAACAATTGTAGGCCAATTCTCCAGTTTCCCCAGGGTACTCTTGGAACAACGATGAGCTTCACTACAACGACTATTTGTATTTAAGTAAACAATCACAACTTAAATCCGCAGTACTTTCTAAGCTTCATGCTACATCCATAGTTGGGCACTTAGGGTTTACCAAAACCTTTGACCGAGTCAAACGTTCTTTTTTCTGGGATGGTGTGAAGCATGACGTTCACAATTTTGTGCAAGAATTTGATGTTTGTCAACACAACAAGGGTGAAACAGTCAAATCTCCTATCACACTACAACTGCTTTTGATTCCACCTCCTATTTGGAGGGATATCTCTATGGATTTCATTGTGGGCTTACCTAAGTCGAGCAATAAATCAGTCATCATGGTGGTAGATGATCGTCTTTCCAAGTATGCTCATTTATGTTCTCTTAAACACCCATATACAACCTCCATTGTGTCTCCACTTTTCATGTATCGGGTCTTCAATCTTCATGGAATGCCTTATTCTATTGTTTCTGATCGAGATCCCACTTTCACCAACAATTTTTGGTAAGAATTGTACAAGCTACAAGGAACCCAATTGCATCTCAGCACAACTTATCATCCCTAGACTGATGGTGAAACTGAAGTTGTCATCAAGTGTTTGGAAACATATTTGAGGTGTTTTGCATCAAAAAGGAAAAACCAATGGGTTTAATGGTTACCACTAGTTGAATGGCGGTACAACACTTATTACCATATATCTATCTTCATGAATCCTTTTGAAGTAGTATATGGAAAAAATCCACCTTTATTTCTCTCATACATGTTAGGTGTCTTGAAGGTCCAGGAGGTTTACCAAAATCTTACAATTCGAGAGGCTATTCTCTCTACCCTCAAAGATAAATTGGTCATGACCCAGAATTGCATGAAGCAATAGGCAGATCAAGGTCGCTCTGAGCATCAATTTGCAAAAGGAGACCAGGATTTTCTTCGACTGCAACCTTATAAGAAAAATTCCCTCAAGGATGACCATTGTCAGAAACTGGTTCCCAAATTTTATGGTCCTTATACCTTTCTCAAGTGTGTGGGACATTTGGCCTATCAGTTGGCTTTGCCCAATCATTCTAAGCTCCATCATGTTTTTCATGTTTCCTTCTTAAATAAGGTGTTTGGAACTAAGTGCCAAAATCAAACCAACCTTCCCGAGTTGGATGAAGAAGGCTCCATCTGGTTACAACGACAAAAAATTATGGACCAGTGTGAGCGTCGTCTACATCATCACACCATCAAGGAAGTGTTAGTCCAGTGGAAAGATACAACTCTAGCAGATGCCACTTGGGAGCCAACTACCATTATGCAACAATTTCCTCATATCAAGCCTTGAGGACATGGATATTTTTAAGGGGGAGGACATGTTAGGGACATAACCTCCCTAACCCCTCATGTAGGTAGAATAATATATTTCCATGTAATAAAGGCCAATATTAATAAGGCTTAGCAATAAGGAAGAATAAGTCAAATGTAAGAAGACCTAATAGAAGCTTCCACTTCTAAAAGGATCTTCGTATAGATTGTTCTTTTGGATAGAAATATTTAGTATAAATAGGAGTAGAGGGTATGAGAAGTTTGGTCTTGGATATTATTGTAATAGATCTCTACTCTGTTGGAGGTTGCCCCCTCGAAGAGGCAAGTGAACATTGCTATCAGTAATCAAAGTGCTCTTTCTGGTGTTATTCTGGTATTATTCTGGTATTGTTCTGGTATTGCTCTAATTATATTATTTCTTCTCCGCCATTTCTAGCTAAAATATTTTTGTTCTGCATACTATTTTGTATCTGGAATATTACATTATACCATGACCTTGTTTGGGACATGCACATAGAAAAAGATAAAGAGCATATTGCTTTGATACCAATGATTCAGATTTATAAATGGAACAGAATGAAATACAAATTTATAACAAAAACATAGATATACAATGAAAATTGACTTCTATTAATAAATGAAATGTGTTGAACTGTAAAAATGCAGAATGAAAAAAACTCACTCAAATGGTGGTAGATTATCTCTGAGAATAGAAGTGATGGATACATGCATTCTCCTGAGTGAATTACAATGAGGCTGAAAGGACTTTTTATAATAAATAAACAATGAAGAAACCCTAAACATCCAAAAAAATAACCCTGGGAGATGAAACACCAAAAGGCTTGTGGGCCTCGATGGGGTTAGTTGGTATGCCAACTTTCTGGGGTTGTAACTTTTGCATACTATCTCCATTTGGTGTGCTCAATAGTCCATTGGAAAGGTATAAATAAGAAGTACACATTCCATTCATCTCAGAAAATTATTTTGTCTATCATTTGAGCCCTACTATGCCCAAACAAAGTTGTTTAGGGCCTCAAAATGGCCCCATAATTTTAGGACTTGAAAAAGTGTAGAAAAAATGCCAAAATGAAAAACTATGATTTGATCCAGTGAAATGGGTGGGTGTCCACCAATATCCACCTGGATCATCTCCATAATTTTTTGTAAATGTTTCTTCACTTCATATACTTCTAGAAAAAACTATCTATATAGCCCAATATTTGTTAATGTGGACTTAGGAAACAAATGTATCTCATGCTCCACTTCCCTCTTAGGTGTTAACCCTTTAGGATTCTAGAAAACTCCTTTATACACCTACAATAACTCCTCCAATTGAGCTTGTCCTTTTTTTTATATCCCTCCAGGGATTCCTTTACTCTTACTAATTCATCCCCTAGTTGATTCTCTCTTAACAAAAGCAATACAATTTTCCTACTAGAACCGATCAAATTTATGGTTTGATTAGAAATTACTAGAGAAATATTCAATTTACCTTTGTGTGCTATGATGATGAAAGACTTCCCATATTTAATTAGGTGGTACTAGTTTTCTCTCCTCATGAAGATCACATCCCTTGTATATAGGTAGGGTCTTCCAAACACTACACCACACACATCAAGGGGTACTATGACTACCTCCACTTCATCAATAAAATCTACACTTATATAAAATTTGATCTTACACTATTTAGTGACCTTGAGCTATGTATCCTTATTTACTCATCCCAATTATATGGGCTACAATGATCATGAATTTCCAACACAATATTGTTGACTAGATCATCTACTATGAGGTTGGTCTATGAATTGGAATTCAATAGATCATGTACCGTGGTATTTTTGACTTGGTTCTTAATATGAAACAATTTTTCAATCTCCTTCTCTTCCCTATGATGAATGCTACTTAGATTCACCTCATTTTTCATTGTAGTGGATACAATATCCTCATCCACATATGAGATGCTCTCTACCATGTTACTTGAATCCATGCCTAATAGTTTCTTCTTCCTAACATCCTTCTTATGGTTCCTTGAATTCAACTTTGGATGTAGCTTCCAACACTTATATTTAGTGTGACCATCGATACTACAATGGTTGAAGTGTTTTTTTGGATCCTTCCACCAATGTGTAGTTGTTTTTTTTTTCTTATCTTTTCCTTTCCACTTCTTTTTACCCTCCTTAGAATCATCTTGGTAGTGTTTCTATATATAACCACTTGGATAACCTTTCTTATAGCCTATATTCTCCAAGTGTTGTTCTTGCACATAGGCCTCATCAATGGTCCTATGTTTTAAGAGTCTCACGTGCTTTCATATATGGTTGTGTAGACCCCCAAAATACTTGAGGAGAATGTCAAGGTTTTTAGGAGATATAACCAACATAATTTCTATGTTTTTTAGATTGGTAGTGTACTCTTGCATACTCTACCCTTACCTCTACCTGAAGTGATGCCAATGGGTCAAATGGCCCTCTACATACTCAATAGAGTAGAATTGAGACTTGATAATGGTTTTAAACACCTTTCACGTAGTTATTATTGGACCACCCTCCAGCCTAAGTGTCTCCATGTGGATTTCACACTAGGTTAGTGCATGGTCCTCTAGTTTCAAAAGAGAAAATGAAATATTCTAATCTTCATATATATTATCAACATTGAAATACACTTCTAATTGTTGCAACCAATGATTCAACTTAATAACATCAATATCACCTTGGTAGGGTTTGATGTCCACTACCACTTCCATTTAAAATAGTGTTTGTAAAGGAGTGATGGCATTGGAACTTAGTTTCTCTTTCTCAAGCTCTTTTTCCGACTTGTTTTTTGGGTCTTCACTATCTCTTGATTTCTCATTTGATCCAACCTTTAAGTTAGAGGCACAAACCTCCCCGAAAAGTATGAACATTTTCATCAAAGCTACAATGAGTAGGCCTATGTTGTGAGAGATATCAATGAATTGTTCTTCCATATTCACAAGTCTCTCTTTTTCTACATCTCAAGGGTTGTTATGAATATACTCATCCTCTATGGATAGGGTTCTATGGATTCTTTCTTAAGCCAATTCTTGGATCCTATAACTTCCCACAAAAACCTGAAATAAACCTAGATCTAATACCAATATGTTCGATAAATTTCCATGGATATTCCACTACAATAGTTCATCACAACATGTCTTGCAATAATTTGAAAAAAAATATTATGCAATTTATTCACGTAGATCTCAGATTTGTTATAATTATCCTAGTGCTAAAATTTATGGAAATAATTGAAATTTGAAAATGAAATAAAAATAAAATGAACAGTCCATGCACATAAATTAACATAATATGTGACCTAGAAAACACAATATAGGATAAATCCCAACTAGAAGGTGAGGCCTATGATTTTCTCTCTTTTATTTAGTTATGAAATTAAAGTACAAACAAAGTGACACTAACTATAGAGTTTCCTTTGACACTATGGCTTGAATGGATACTATAGAATCTTCTACCTCCTTTGTTATGCTCTCAAATCCCACTCCTAGATGCTCTTCTCAACTATGGAAAAAGTACAATGCTAAAATAATGGAACCCCTTCTCTTCCTAGTGGCTTGGTATTTAACATAGCCTAATAGTTGTTTAGGGTTAGGGTAATGCAATTTTCATCCCTCAACCCTCAATTAATGTTAGGGTTTAAGACCCTCTATAATCCTATTGAAATTCCACATGTGACTATCCCCACATGTGTGAGTAATGGGGGATGACGTGGAATCCACTTTGTACCATGGTGTTAAACATGGTAGGTCAACTTGTGAGAGGCATAAATTCCACATACAATCTATAATTGAGGTGATTCTCAAATTGTTGGAAATCTCTCATTGTGTAGAATAACATCGAGAGGATGTGAGATATGCATGCAAAGTCTTGACCCCAAAAAGTGTCATTTGATTCCTCAAACTATATTTGGAAGGTTTTAGACACCAAATCTCCAAATTGGGACCTACCACTAAAATGGGCCTTGCAAGTCAATTCCTCCACTTTTTCCACCCATAAAAAGACAAGATAGATGAAAAAATATATAATGATCCATCCCAGATCAATTCTATTGATACATATGTTGAGGTAAGATACTAATTAATGAGGGTGTCTAAGATTCAAGGAAGATTATGCACCATTATTTGCACATATACCTTGGGAACCCACATTTGAGGAGTATTTTAATATTTGAATGGTCAAAACACAATGGAAAAAGAGTTTAAAGTATTATTCAGTTGTAGAATGTCAGTTCCTTATTCAAGGAGATGACATGTGGAATATGATTTATTCTTTCATGGAAAGAATCCTATGTTCAAGGGGTTGAATTATGTCTTATATTTATCAAGTGAAAATACTCTAAAATCCCTCCCCTCAAGGAATTTTTGGTACATATACTAAGGGGAATCTTAAATCTAAGGGTGGTTTCAACCACCACTACCCGCTTTTGCACATATGCTAAGGGTGCCCACATTCCTTAAAGTTTTCTTAGTATGAAAACACAGTACCAAGACATAAAGGAGGAAAACCCTCCACAATATGATGATACATGGAACATCACAATCCTTGATAGGGTCAAAGGCACATTAACAAAGAGAATAACCTTGATTAAATGGATGACACATGGAATATCAAGCACTATTGTGAAGTGTGCCTTGCATAAAATGGTCTAGATGGAATTTATTATATTTATTAAAACAACAAAAGAACTTTTGAGGGAGTTCTCCACCAACAAGGGTCTATAAAATCTTGTAAACAAGAAATTACTTATTATTTATAGAGAACTTTGATGCAATTAGTACATTTGGCATATTTTGACATGGTCAATCACCTATTCATTGGAGCACCCTACTTCCAAGGGAATTTCTAGACCACACTCTTATATTGTAATATTATTCCTTGGAGGAAAGGGGGATCTAAAACCTTTCAGAGTTTCCTCAATAAAATTTTGTTGTAAATTAGATGGAGAGGAGATCTATAAAAAGGAGACTCCTCTTAGTTTTCAAATTAGAAGTTCAAGTGGAGATAATACCCCTTTAGCAAGCCAAGGGTATTGTAATTTTGTAGGTTATAGGAAGGAAAATATTTGGTGAAGTATGTTGTCTTGTGTTGTGGTATAGATCATATTTATTATTGGGATACCACATCAAATGATAATGGTATATCTCTATTTTTAGATCTATTCATAGATTGCTTGGTGCACTATTTTGATGTTAGAGAAGGTATTATTGAGATGAATTCATGCCCTCTTTCCCCCATGATGCAATCAATGTTGTTAATGAAGATGAAGGCTATTGCTAAATCTCATTTAATGGTTGTTGTTGATCTCTTTACTTTATTGGTTGGTTTTGAGTTGGTGATGACATGGCATATTAATGAACATATCATATAGTTCCTTGTGTTAATATAGTTGATTCAATTGGTGATGTTTATGTATAACATAGATTCTTGATTTCCTTTTTGTATCATAACGTTCTTCACAAGTTATGCTTTGAATCCATTTTCCAAAAGGACAAGAAAATCAATATTGCTTATCTTCTCATCCTTTAAAAGAATATCGTTAAACACAAAAATCATTAATCTGATTTTCAGATCTATGGTAATAGGAATATTAGTGATTTGGTTCAAGGAAACCCTCCTTATGTTGAAAGAGAGACAACCTAAAATGAAGGGAGGTTCTACTAAGGTGACAATGGGTAGAACATCCAAGAGTTCCCCATAGGGTTTATACTTGGAAGATTGGAATTATAGTGTGTGAAAATCCAGGAGGTAACATGCACCAACATCAAAATTAATATTAACATCATTATGTATGCGTATATGTTTTAAAAAAAGTTAATGCTTTGAAATTTACTTAGTATCATATATAATGTAGAGAGTACTATCAAGAATGCCACTTCAAAAGTTACATGAGGAATAAGGTGAATATTAATAAACAAATAATGTTAAGTGATGAAAAAGGTGAATATTAAGAATGTAATAGGATGAATATAATAAATAAGAGATGGATTACACAATGATCAATATAAATCTATATTTTATATATTTTGTTATAGCCACACCTTATCTTTCTCATATTCTATATTGATCATATGAGAAGGAAGTTGAAATTGAAGACCATTTAAACCTTTAACGTGAGATATTGTAGTAAAATTCATGCACCACCTCTTTAATTTTGATATTAATAGTTTCTTTCTCCAACCTCATATGTTTCTCATAATTGTATTTACAATCTATTGCATGCTCTTGGTTTTAATGCATTGTCTATATCAATTCATTCTATATATCTTAATATTAGAGAAAATAAACATAACAAATAATAACAATAGTTTTAATATGCAAATACTAATAGATAAATCACATCGAAGCAAGCAGAATAGTGGAATTTAGCCTATAATTGAGAACCTCTTTCGCAAAATTATAATATGCAATTTGAAATTGTTTTGCACCGTGTTAGTGTAAAATCATTTGATTTTATAATTTTCATTATCTCGTTGTTGAAATTGTTGCATTGAATATTCCTTGCATCATTACTTAAATCAATGTGCCCTATTTTTTGTGTTATATCAATGTTGAAATCAATACAACTACTTGATTGATCTTAGGATTATTTCACACATGGCATATATCATATGCATGTTAAAATCAATGAACTTATATTGTCATTGAAATCAATGCATTGAAATAATTCATATTTATTTATGAAAAATCTTTTCTTAAGAGTCAATTGATATTTGCTAACTTCTAACTTCTTGCAAATAGAAGTACCATTACCAAAAAAATGTTTTTATTTTTCTTAGTTCAAGTAATTTGGTTATTTTCTTAATAAAGGAATACAAATCCTACATAAATATATCTTTACCAAATATGAAATGATGGCTTATTTTTTTTAATTTTTTGTCCATTTCAATATATGACTTATTCAAACAAAAAATAGAAATGTCATTGAATTTCCAATGATCTTAGGGTTTCATAGTTACAATTTCCAATGGATTAATGATAATTTCCAATTATGTATGTATTACAATGTTAGTCACTTTAACTTAGCATACTAATTTACATGAAATAGATTCCTTTTTTGAATTATGATTGATAAGATGTGGTTATGAGTGAATTAGAATATCATTAATGCAATGATGCAATTATTCACTTTTTATAGTTAACTATAATGTTTTGTTCTTTTTCTTTTTTCTTTTCATCACTAATGGTTTGCTGATTTTATTTCCTTTTATTTGAAATTAGAGTTGTTATAGGCTTTTGTTTTCTCCTTTGTCAATGTAAAATATCCCATCCCAGATGGGTTTATAGGACTTCATTTATTATTTAGACTGACATGTCATTTCCTTGGAATCATTTGATAATACGTTGGAGTTATATTTTTCTCCAACTTCTCATGTTCTCCATCATTTTTTATTTCCTTTTATAAATTGAAAACCACCACCATGACAATATAGTCCACTTTGAGTTATTTTTTTGCAATTATTCAATAAATTCAATTTGGTGATTCTTAACATATTAAATTTTTTTGATCCACATTCATGATTAACATTTGGATTCATATAACTATCCATAAAATTATTCATTTGTTTTTCCTTTTTATTTGAATATATTTACCTAGTCTCTTTTTCTCCTTTTTCAATTTTTCCAACACTTAGTCATTTTCGAGTAATTCGGGAGTAGTAATGTGGGTATACAACATGTCCTAGACCCGCACATCCTCAGGTCCAGAAACCTACATTCACACTACCCAAAAATTGCACCTCTTACCTATGCGTCCTCTAAAATGCACCTTTCTCTCTTACATTTCATACTTCGTCATTTTCTTGAAATACAGAACAATTGACCCTACCATTTACCTTTTTCTCATGACCATAGACCCACATACCCATAGACATGCAGTCTCACATTATACAAAATGTACCTCTAGTTTTTGTGCCCCGCAAAATCACCCTCTCCCATATTTAGAAAATTTTCTTACTTCGGGTGCAAGACACTTTAACTTCTACCTTTTTTGTTTCCATATGCTTCTAGACCTGCATACCTACAGACCCACAGTCCTACATACTACATATTGTACTTTCTAATCTTCATTATGAACCTCTATACTTACCAATTTTCATTCCCCATGACATCCCATCACCACTTCCCATCACATTTATTTCCCCTGCCACATTAGTTTCTACTTTTGTGAACATAATTTCATTATTAAATTCTTGAAAAATCCCATAAACCTTGTAATAAATTCAAATCTCACAGTGCAGGCCAAAAAATTTGAAGAAAATTTACGGTGATTAAACTATTAGGACAATACATGGTAAAAATTAAATAAGAGCTAATATGTTGAGCTTTTTATATCGACAGTAGCGCCACCTATTTCTAAAGCTAAAAGCAGAGAAAATAATGTCAAGTAAGAGAAAGGAATTGTATTGCGGGGGTACACTTAACACACTTGGGCGTGAGGATCAAGAGTTTTAATGGTCGTGAGCATACAATTACTACAAGGCTCTCTCTTTGGCTAAGAAAAAGAAAAAACTTATTTGGAATTCAGGCATAGCCCTTGCTGGCTGCATTCCAGAGGATACATATTTCATATAGCTTGTCTAGTGGTGTGCAAAAAAATTAAATTTGGAAAAGAGCTTAATCCAACTTCAAGGACAACAACCCATTTCCTTAGCTCCTTCAATATTCACCATAATGTTGCGGCTTCCTACACCCACCATGTGATTCAAGGGAGAAGAGGCTAATGGATTCCTCAAACAACATAAAGGAGGGGATAAATTTCTTAGTAATTATTTGGTTGACCCAAACAATAACACTAATGTTTCCAAGATTGAGGTAATTTCCTTGAAAACCCATACACAAAATTTTCCTAGTTATTTGCTCGTATTATTGGTATGGAATCTATGACATTTATATCAAGAAATATTATTTATGGGCGTTGTCTAATTGTTCTACATTTTGGCTTTTTTCGATGGAATATGATGACATAAATCTACACTAAATCACTATTTTGTGTTGTTTAAAATCCATTTTTGAATGTAGAAATGGATTCATCATGTTGAAAACCCCCTAGGACACTTGGATTATACATAAATAATCACTCAAATTTGCATATCTAATAATTTCTCACCGGATTTCAGGTAAATATCCTTGGAAAATATCGCCTAAAAAGGGCCAAAATGTAGAATATTTAGATTACGACTTATTTATGTTCTTCACTTTGCTCTACATCAAAACTTCATCATATATTTGGGCCACATTATTTCTAGTGAAGTTTCATTCCAATTAAGTAATTTGAAAAAGACTCGTAAATTTTATACGATGTCCTACCTCATTATCGCCATAGCATATTGTCATGTCTTTGAGGACTTGTTGAGGGAAATGAGCATTGATTATAAAGTAGAACTAGTATTTGCCTGGTATTTAACCCTATATAGGCACAAATATCAGTATAACTTTTACCCGGTCCACAAAAGTTTCATTTCATAATTCAAGAAGTTATTTTTTGGCCCCAACATGTTAAGGTTATCACTTGAAGTTGCCACCTTTTGCACGGGGAAAGGAGTTTTTGATACTTCAGAGGATTTTAGTATTATCAAGATATTTGGGAGTGAAGAAAAAA
This sequence comes from Picea engelmannii, assembly GCA_009831015.1. NCBI lineage: Eukaryota > Viridiplantae > Streptophyta > Pinopsida > Pinales > Pinaceae > Picea > Picea engelmannii. The sequence goes on along the minus strand of ML785030.1, from coordinate 306,799 downwards.
CTTTCCTTCTCCCATTCTATGTATCAGATAAGCATTTTGTGGTGGAATTTTGTAGGAAATACAAGACTTGGGATCACTTTTTCAACAAAAAAAGAAAGAATAAATCCATTCCCCTGCCTTGGGAAATTAGACAAATCACGATAAAACATATATCCCACATGGATGAACTTGTAGGTCATTTTGACCAAATTGGCTTAAAATAAACTGAACTTGTTGAGGGTTTCGACCCGAATGATATATTTACTTCACATATGGAATCAATAGGTTATTCTTCTTACTTTACCAAAATTGAGCAATTTAAAGAAGTATGTGGAGATAACTTAGACCTCCTTGAAGTTTTAGTCAACCCAACTTTCAATGACATGTAGGAATTAATCAGTACTAATGAAAGACACATGCAACATGGAAGAGAAGTAGCAAATAGAAATCCTAATTCACCAACTATTTCCCAAAAAAGTACCCCAGTAAGAACAATGCCTAGGAGCAGCGGTATCAAGATGAGAAAAACACCAGCTAGAAATTTAGATGATGGAGATGATAAATACCCACCAAAGAAAAACCTTGAAAAATCTCATACTGTATATACTCCTATAAAAAGAAAAAATAATACATAGACAATAGGGTTAGTCATACCTGAAACCCAAGAAATCCAACGAGCCATGGATGTGGATGAACTTATCGAAGAACTCAATTGGTCTAATCAAATATTGCTAGAAAATCAAGAAATAGTAGAAGCCCTAGCCACCCAATAACCAAATATTTTCAAAGAGGAATATGTAACCTTGCACCACCCGACCTACAATTGAGTGTCCAAATTTTTTTTAATTGAAAACGTTTATAAAAAAAATAAAAATTATGTAGAGAGATGGAAATCAACAATTGATTTTGACGAGGTGACACCTTAAAAAATTGTACGATTCCACGATGCAACTGGAGAATCCCTTAAAAAATCTATCAACACTATGGAAAAATAAAATTTGGATTTAAAACAAAGAATAAAATAATTAGAGGTATCCCTAATTCTAGAACCTTTATTTCCACAACCTTTGAATACAATTCAACCAAAACTTGCTTTAGAAGGTATCCCAGAAAGAAATAACAAATATAAAGGTTCGTCGAGTTTACTGGAAGAAATAAGAAAATATGTCAGAGACGGGATCCAAAAAATGATAGATTTGATTCAATATATTTGGGATCTTGCTCAAAACGCCACTAACTTTGTAAAAAGAATCAATAATTTTAAATAATATCTTCCAAAGGACCTGAAGAATGATGAAGGTTTCAACAAAGACATTGTGGGTACATTTTCATCTATAATTTCAAGCTTAATCGATATCCACAGAAGAGAGCATAACCTTCCTTCAAACATCGGGATGAATCAAATCAATGCATGCTGATTGAAGAGAATTAAAATTTTTAGAGAAATGATAAGTGAATTTGATGCTTTGAAAAAACAAAGACGTGACTTATTCTTTAAGCTTGTTGATTTGATGAAATAACTTAACGACCCAATTATATTAATGGATACAAATCTTTCATCTAAAGAAACATTAATAGAACAACTAATGTATTGAAGTTTGCATGGGAAAATGATTTCATTGAAACAATAGAATTCCCCGAAGAAGAAGTCGAGAGGTGGCTAGTCAAATATATCAACATAAATGATGGGGTAGATGACACATTGCACCAATCAGGCATGGACTTAAGAGAAATGGAGAATGAATTGTTTGAGATAAATAAAAGGCATGAGATCATGGTGGCCCACATGAGGGAATATATTTAGGAATGGTTAATAAAATCCTTAATCAAAATTACCTAGCCAAATCAACAAGAAATGATTGTAGCAATTATCCCAGCTCAACAACAGTAAGAATCTACAAAAGAGGCACCTCCAACCAAGTAAGAGGTTTAAAAAAAAATTCCATCACAATGAGTCAAGCAACTACCTTTTCATTTTATTTGTTATCATTATTCTATAATCATTTGTCACATTTCCTTCCATTTCTCATTTATCTATGAAACTAGGGTTGATATTTGATTGTTCTTCTTTTTTCTTCCAGGTGTTTTCATTTTATGGTCCATGGGAGCCCCATCCCATTCCTCTTTGAAGGAAAAACAAAAATATTACTTTCAAGGCATTTTCTTTGTATTTAAAATACATACCTATTATTCCTTAAAGGTTCTCAGAGATCTACTTTTGGATATTACATTACCGTAATCTTAAAGACTTTGTTTTCAAGATTGAGATTCCCAATGTGTATCTATCATAATATTTTTTTTGTCTAATGAAATGATCATTTAAAGTTCTCTTCTATTATGCAGTCCATATTTTCTTGTCTCCTTTCTTGGATATTGTGCTCTATTTTGATGAATGTTATGATGGAAATGTCATTCTATCTATCTTTATACTCTATTGGTTTATGAGTTATTTAATGTATTGTAAACAATTTTATTTTATAAGATACCTGGTCCAATCTCAGGTATTCTTTGGATGTGAACAATTATTCTAAATAAGCCTAGTCCTTCTCAGGGATTTTTTGTGTTATCCATGTAATTTTAAAATAGGTGAGTACCACCTGTAAAACAATGCAGGGGGATTTTATCCTTGTGAGGTTGAATCAAAGACCGTAAAACAGTCTTTTAGATCAACATTTTTGGCGACCATACTGGGGAGAAAAAAGGCTGGTTATGTAAGATTCAAATCTTGATGACTCAACTGAAACCAAATAAACCCCAATTACAAGTGTGACCTAGAAATCAAGAAAGTATTTTGATTCAACTCTATGACTTGGTGCTAACAACAACTAAGAGTTGTGTTGAGCTTGAAATATATTAGGAAACTCTTGCTTGAGAAGAAGAAAGAGAAATAGCTATGAGACAAAGAAGACAACATTGATCCAAGAAAAAATGGAACCTTTTCAAGGTCTAATAAAGAATTTGAATTCGAAAATCCTTCTTTATAAGGTTGGTCAAAGTTTGAATTCAGAAATAAATGAAACCCTAACCATGGGGATCTATATGAATGAAGAAATGAAATTCCCAATGAAGAAAGGGAAGAAAATAATGGACAGATAAATCCAACAAGACGGGCTAGAAATATCCCATTCAATCTACAAGGAGAACAACATACCTTACCAACATTACCTCAAGGATTATTAC
>ML785030.1:285518-299115 GCA_009831015.1 Picea engelmannii | reverse complement strand
ATGACATGTGGAATATGATTTATTCTTTCATGGAAAGAATCCTATGTTCAAGGGGTTGAATTATGTCTTATATTTATCAAGTGAAAATACTCTAAAATCCCTCCCCTCAAGGAATTTTTGGTACATATACTAAGGGGAATCTTAAATCTAAGGGTGGTTTCAACCACCACTACCCGCTTTTGCACATATGCTAAGGGTGCCCACATTCCTTAAAGTTTTCTTAGTATGAAAACACAGTACCAAGACATAAAGGAGGAAAACCCTCCACAATATGATGATACATGGAACATCACAATCCTTGATAGGGTCAAAGGCACATTAACAAAGAGAATAACCTTGATTAAATGGATGACACATGGAATATCAAGCACTATTGTGAAGTGTGCCTTGCATAAAATGGTCTAGATGGAATTTATTATATTTATTAAAACAACAAAAGAACTTTTGAGGGAGTTCTCCACCAACAAGGGTCTATAAAATCTTGTAAACAAGAAATTACTTATTATTTATAGAGAACTTTGATGCAATTAGTACATTTGGCATATTTTGACATGGTCAATCACCTATTCATTGGAGCACCCTACTTCCAAGGGAATTTCTAGACCACACTCTTATATTGTAATATTATTCCTTGGAGGAAAGGGGGATCTAAAACCTTTCAGAGTTTCCTCAATAAAATTTTGTTGTAAATTAGATGGAGAGGAGATCTATAAAAAGGAGACTCCTCTTAGTTTTCAAATTAGAAGTTCAAGTGGAGATAATACCCCTTTAGCAAGCCAAGGGTATTGTAATTTTGTAGGTTATAGGAAGGAAAATATTTGGTGAAGTATGTTGTCTTGTGTTGTGGTATAGATCATATTTATTATTGGGATACCACATCAAATGATAATGGTATATCTCTATTTTTAGATCTATTCATAGATTGCTTGGTGCACTATTTTGATGTTAGAGAAGGTATTATTGAGATGAATTCATGCCCTCTTTCCCCCATGATGCAATCAATGTTGTTAATGAAGATGAAGGCTATTGCTAAATCTCATTTAATGGTTGTTGTTGATCTCTTTACTTTATTGGTTGGTTTTGAGTTGGTGATGACATGGCATATTAATGAACATATCATATAGTTCCTTGTGTTAATATAGTTGATTCAATTGGTGATGTTTATGTATAACATAGATTCTTGATTTCCTTTTTGTATCATAACGTTCTTCACAAGTTATGCTTTGAATCCATTTTCCAAAAGGACAAGAAAATCAATATTGCTTATCTTCTCATCCTTTAAAAGAATATCGTTAAACACAAAAATCATTAATCTGATTTTCAGATCTATGGTAATAGGAATATTAGTGATTTGGTTCAAGGAAACCCTCCTTATGTTGAAAGAGAGACAACCTAAAATGAAGGGAGGTTCTACTAAGGTGACAATGGGTAGAACATCCAAGAGTTCCCCATAGGGTTTATACTTGGAAGATTGGAATTATAGTGTGTGAAAATCCAGGAGGTAACATGCACCAACATCAAAATTAATATTAACATCATTATGTATGCGTATATGTTTTAAAAAAAGTTAATGCTTTGAAATTTACTTAGTATCATATATAATGTAGAGAGTACTATCAAGAATGCCACTTCAAAAGTTACATGAGGAATAAGGTGAATATTAATAAACAAATAATGTTAAGTGATGAAAAAGGTGAATATTAAGAATGTAATAGGATGAATATAATAAATAAGAGATGGATTACACAATGATCAATATAAATCTATATTTTATATATTTTGTTATAGCCACACCTTATCTTTCTCATATTCTATATTGATCATATGAGAAGGAAGTTGAAATTGAAGACCATTTAAACCTTTAACGTGAGATATTGTAGTAAAATTCATGCACCACCTCTTTAATTTTGATATTAATAGTTTCTTTCTCCAACCTCATATGTTTCTCATAATTGTATTTACAATCTATTGCATGCTCTTGGTTTTAATGCATTGTCTATATCAATTCATTCTATATATCTTAATATTAGAGAAAATAAACATAACAAATAATAACAATAGTTTTAATATGCAAATACTAATAGATAAATCACATCGAAGCAAGCAGAATAGTGGAATTTAGCCTATAATTGAGAACCTCTTTCGCAAAATTATAATATGCAATTTGAAATTGTTTTGCACCGTGTTAGTGTAAAATCATTTGATTTTATAATTTTCATTATCTCGTTGTTGAAATTGTTGCATTGAATATTCCTTGCATCATTACTTAAATCAATGTGCCCTATTTTTTGTGTTATATCAATGTTGAAATCAATACAACTACTTGATTGATCTTAGGATTATTTCACACATGGCATATATCATATGCATGTTAAAATCAATGAACTTATATTGTCATTGAAATCAATGCATTGAAATAATTCATATTTATTTATGAAAAATCTTTTCTTAAGAGTCAATTGATATTTGCTAACTTCTAACTTCTTGCAAATAGAAGTACCATTACCAAAAAAATGTTTTTATTTTTCTTAGTTCAAGTAATTTGGTTATTTTCTTAATAAAGGAATACAAATCCTACATAAATATATCTTTACCAAATATGAAATGATGGCTTATTTTTTTTAATTTTTTGTCCATTTCAATATATGACTTATTCAAACAAAAAATAGAAATGTCATTGAATTTCCAATGATCTTAGGGTTTCATAGTTACAATTTCCAATGGATTAATGATAATTTCCAATTATGTATGTATTACAATGTTAGTCACTTTAACTTAGCATACTAATTTACATGAAATAGATTCCTTTTTTGAATTATGATTGATAAGATGTGGTTATGAGTGAATTAGAATATCATTAATGCAATGATGCAATTATTCACTTTTTATAGTTAACTATAATGTTTTGTTCTTTTTCTTTTTTCTTTTCATCACTAATGGTTTGCTGATTTTATTTCCTTTTATTTGAAATTAGAGTTGTTATAGGCTTTTGTTTTCTCCTTTGTCAATGTAAAATATCCCATCCCAGATGGGTTTATAGGACTTCATTTATTATTTAGACTGACATGTCATTTCCTTGGAATCATTTGATAATACGTTGGAGTTATATTTTTCTCCAACTTCTCATGTTCTCCATCATTTTTTATTTCCTTTTATAAATTGAAAACCACCACCATGACAATATAGTCCACTTTGAGTTATTTTTTTGCAATTATTCAATAAATTCAATTTGGTGATTCTTAACATATTAAATTTTTTTGATCCACATTCATGATTAACATTTGGATTCATATAACTATCCATAAAATTATTCATTTGTTTTTCCTTTTTATTTGAATATATTTACCTAGTCTCTTTTTCTCCTTTTTCAATTTTTCCAACACTTAGTCATTTTCGAGTAATTCGGGAGTAGTAATGTGGGTATACAACATGTCCTAGACCCGCACATCCTCAGGTCCAGAAACCTACATTCACACTACCCAAAAATTGCACCTCTTACCTATGCGTCCTCTAAAATGCACCTTTCTCTCTTACATTTCATACTTCGTCATTTTCTTGAAATACAGAACAATTGACCCTACCATTTACCTTTTTCTCATGACCATAGACCCACATACCCATAGACATGCAGTCTCACATTATACAAAATGTACCTCTAGTTTTTGTGCCCCGCAAAATCACCCTCTCCCATATTTAGAAAATTTTCTTACTTCGGGTGCAAGACACTTTAACTTCTACCTTTTTTGTTTCCATATGCTTCTAGACCTGCATACCTACAGACCCACAGTCCTACATACTACATATTGTACTTTCTAATCTTCATTATGAACCTCTATACTTACCAATTTTCATTCCCCATGACATCCCATCACCACTTCCCATCACATTTATTTCCCCTGCCACATTAGTTTCTACTTTTGTGAACATAATTTCATTATTAAATTCTTGAAAAATCCCATAAACCTTGTAATAAATTCAAATCTCACAGTGCAGGCCAAAAAATTTGAAGAAAATTTACGGTGATTAAACTATTAGGACAATACATGGTAAAAATTAAATAAGAGCTAATATGTTGAGCTTTTTATATCGACAGTAGCGCCACCTATTTCTAAAGCTAAAAGCAGAGAAAATAATGTCAAGTAAGAGAAAGGAATTGTATTGCGGGGGTACACTTAACACACTTGGGCGTGAGGATCAAGAGTTTTAATGGTCGTGAGCATACAATTACTACAAGGCTCTCTCTTTGGCTAAGAAAAAGAAAAAACTTATTTGGAATTCAGGCATAGCCCTTGCTGGCTGCATTCCAGAGGATACATATTTCATATAGCTTGTCTAGTGGTGTGCAAAAAAATTAAATTTGGAAAAGAGCTTAATCCAACTTCAAGGACAACAACCCATTTCCTTAGCTCCTTCAATATTCACCATAATGTTGCGGCTTCCTACACCCACCATGTGATTCAAGGGAGAAGAGGCTAATGGATTCCTCAAACAACATAAAGGAGGGGATAAATTTCTTAGTAATTATTTGGTTGACCCAAACAATAACACTAATGTTTCCAAGATTGAGGTAATTTCCTTGAAAACCCATACACAAAATTTTCCTAGTTATTTGCTCGTATTATTGGTATGGAATCTATGACATTTATATCAAGAAATATTATTTATGGGCGTTGTCTAATTGTTCTACATTTTGGCTTTTTTCGATGGAATATGATGACATAAATCTACACTAAATCACTATTTTGTGTTGTTTAAAATCCATTTTTGAATGTAGAAATGGATTCATCATGTTGAAAACCCCCTAGGACACTTGGATTATACATAAATAATCACTCAAATTTGCATATCTAATAATTTCTCACCGGATTTCAGGTAAATATCCTTGGAAAATATCGCCTAAAAAGGGCCAAAATGTAGAATATTTAGATTACGACTTATTTATGTTCTTCACTTTGCTCTACATCAAAACTTCATCATATATTTGGGCCACATTATTTCTAGTGAAGTTTCATTCCAATTAAGTAATTTGAAAAAGACTCGTAAATTTTATACGATGTCCTACCTCATTATCGCCATAGCATATTGTCATGTCTTTGAGGACTTGTTGAGGGAAATGAGCATTGATTATAAAGTAGAACTAGTATTTGCCTGGTATTTAACCCTATATAGGCACAAATATCAGTATAACTTTTACCCGGTCCACAAAAGTTTCATTTCATAATTCAAGAAGTTATTTTTTGGCCCCAACATGTTAAGGTTATCACTTGAAGTTGCCACCTTTTGCACGGGGAAAGGAGTTTTTGATACTTCAGAGGATTTTAGTATTATCAAGATATTTGGGAGTGAAGAAAAAACTTTCCTTCTCCCATTCTATGTATCAGATAAGCATTTTGTGGTGGAATTTTGTAGGAAATACAAGACTTGGGATCACTTTTTCAACAAAAAAAGAAAGAATAAATCCATTCCCCTGCCTTGGGAAATTAGACAAATCACGATAAAACATATATCCCACATGGATGAACTTGTAGGTCATTTTGACCAAATTGGCTTAAAATAAACTGAACTTGTTGAGGGTTTCGACCCGAATGATATATTTACTTCACATATGGAATCAATAGGTTATTCTTCTTACTTTACCAAAATTGAGCAATTTAAAGAAGTATGTGGAGATAACTTAGACCTCCTTGAAGTTTTAGTCAACCCAACTTTCAATGACATGTAGGAATTAATCAGTACTAATGAAAGACACATGCAACATGGAAGAGAAGTAGCAAATAGAAATCCTAATTCACCAACTATTTCCCAAAAAAGTACCCCAGTAAGAACAATGCCTAGGAGCAGCGGTATCAAGATGAGAAAAACACCAGCTAGAAATTTAGATGATGGAGATGATAAATACCCACCAAAGAAAAACCTTGAAAAATCTCATACTGTATATACTCCTATAAAAAGAAAAAATAATACATAGACAATAGGGTTAGTCATACCTGAAACCCAAGAAATCCAACGAGCCATGGATGTGGATGAACTTATCGAAGAACTCAATTGGTCTAATCAAATATTGCTAGAAAATCAAGAAATAGTAGAAGCCCTAGCCACCCAATAACCAAATATTTTCAAAGAGGAATATGTAACCTTGCACCACCCGACCTACAATTGAGTGTCCAAATTTTTTTTAATTGAAAACGTTTATAAAAAAAATAAAAATTATGTAGAGAGATGGAAATCAACAATTGATTTTGACGAGGTGACACCTTAAAAAATTGTACGATTCCACGATGCAACTGGAGAATCCCTTAAAAAATCTATCAACACTATGGAAAAATAAAATTTGGATTTAAAACAAAGAATAAAATAATTAGAGGTATCCCTAATTCTAGAACCTTTATTTCCACAACCTTTGAATACAATTCAACCAAAACTTGCTTTAGAAGGTATCCCAGAAAGAAATAACAAATATAAAGGTTCGTCGAGTTTACTGGAAGAAATAAGAAAATATGTCAGAGACGGGATCCAAAAAATGATAGATTTGATTCAATATATTTGGGATCTTGCTCAAAACGCCACTAACTTTGTAAAAAGAATCAATAATTTTAAATAATATCTTCCAAAGGACCTGAAGAATGATGAAGGTTTCAACAAAGACATTGTGGGTACATTTTCATCTATAATTTCAAGCTTAATCGATATCCACAGAAGAGAGCATAACCTTCCTTCAAACATCGGGATGAATCAAATCAATGCATGCTGATTGAAGAGAATTAAAATTTTTAGAGAAATGATAAGTGAATTTGATGCTTTGAAAAAACAAAGACGTGACTTATTCTTTAAGCTTGTTGATTTGATGAAATAACTTAACGACCCAATTATATTAATGGATACAAATCTTTCATCTAAAGAAACATTAATAGAACAACTAATGTATTGAAGTTTGCATGGGAAAATGATTTCATTGAAACAATAGAATTCCCCGAAGAAGAAGTCGAGAGGTGGCTAGTCAAATATATCAACATAAATGATGGGGTAGATGACACATTGCACCAATCAGGCATGGACTTAAGAGAAATGGAGAATGAATTGTTTGAGATAAATAAAAGGCATGAGATCATGGTGGCCCACATGAGGGAATATATTTAGGAATGGTTAATAAAATCCTTAATCAAAATTACCTAGCCAAATCAACAAGAAATGATTGTAGCAATTATCCCAGCTCAACAACAGTAAGAATCTACAAAAGAGGCACCTCCAACCAAGTAAGAGGTTTAAAAAAAAATTCCATCACAATGAGTCAAGCAACTACCTTTTCATTTTATTTGTTATCATTATTCTATAATCATTTGTCACATTTCCTTCCATTTCTCATTTATCTATGAAACTAGGGTTGATATTTGATTGTTCTTCTTTTTTCTTCCAGGTGTTTTCATTTTATGGTCCATGGGAGCCCCATCCCATTCCTCTTTGAAGGAAAAACAAAAATATTACTTTCAAGGCATTTTCTTTGTATTTAAAATACATACCTATTATTCCTTAAAGGTTCTCAGAGATCTACTTTTGGATATTACATTACCGTAATCTTAAAGACTTTGTTTTCAAGATTGAGATTCCCAATGTGTATCTATCATAATATTTTTTTTGTCTAATGAAATGATCATTTAAAGTTCTCTTCTATTATGCAGTCCATATTTTCTTGTCTCCTTTCTTGGATATTGTGCTCTATTTTGATGAATGTTATGATGGAAATGTCATTCTATCTATCTTTATACTCTATTGGTTTATGAGTTATTTAATGTATTGTAAACAATTTTATTTTATAAGATACCTGGTCCAATCTCAGGTATTCTTTGGATGTGAACAATTATTCTAAATAAGCCTAGTCCTTCTCAGGGATTTTTTGTGTTATCCATGTAATTTTAAAATAGGTGAGTACCACCTGTAAAACAATGCAGGGGGATTTTATCCTTGTGAGGTTGAATCAAAGACCGTAAAACAGTCTTTTAGATCAACATTTTTGGCGACCATACTGGGGAGAAAAAAGGCTGGTTATGTAAGATTCAAATCTTGATGACTCAACTGAAACCAAATAAACCCCAATTACAAGTGTGACCTAGAAATCAAGAAAGTATTTTGATTCAACTCTATGACTTGGTGCTAACAACAACTAAGAGTTGTGTTGAGCTTGAAATATATTAGGAAACTCTTGCTTGAGAAGAAGAAAGAGAAATAGCTATGAGACAAAGAAGACAACATTGATCCAAGAAAAAATGGAACCTTTTCAAGGTCTAATAAAGAATTTGAATTCGAAAATCCTTCTTTATAAGGTTGGTCAAAGTTTGAATTCAGAAATAAATGAAACCCTAACCATGGGGATCTATATGAATGAAGAAATGAAATTCCCAATGAAGAAAGGGAAGAAAATAATGGACAGATAAATCCAACAAGACGGGCTAGAAATATCCCATTCAATCTACAAGGAGAACAACATACCTTACCAACATTACCTCAAGGATTATTACTTGTGTTCTCATGTTATGGAATCATGGACCCAAGAACACATATGGATCAATTTTTAAGTGTATGTGATATACATTTGATCGAACATGATGATGTCATGGTCAAGGTCTTTCTACAAAACTTGATAGGTCGTGGTTATGAGTGGTATCTCTCTTTACCAGGTCGATCAATAGGCTCATTTGATGATTTGGAAAACATTTTCATGACTATGTATGCATTTCCCGTTTCATATCATACTCTTCGAACCCAATTCACCCAAAAATTAGAGAAATAAAGGAGAAAGAATCAGAGATTTTAATCTATGATTCTTAAAAAATTTGAAATAAATGCCAAAGTCCCAACAACCTAATGATCTTGTTATATTCAGATGCTACAAGAAATAAATGCATGCAAATGTAAATTATGAAATTAGGTCTTCAAAAATAAATGATTTACATGGAGCCGTTCAAAAGAAAACAAAGATGGAAGAATTTATGTTGGAGACTAATGTTGATCCTGAGATCATTCTTGGGAAAGTACAAAGACAAATGAATTCTCTTACCATATCACAACAAGGACCATATAGAACTATTTACAATAGAGGAACTTGTGGAGGGATCCTCTAGGGGGTTCCTCCTAATTTCTAAAATGACCCAATCATTGTTCAGAAGACAAGACATAAAATAAATATTGCTGAAATGAGCAAAACCATCATAGATATGCAGAATGAAATCACTAGGATGAAAAGAGATGAAAGTTTTGTTCCCCCAAATCAAAATGCAAGACTCCCATTACAAGATCAAAGAGTAAGAAATGACAGGAATGAAGAGCATAGACCTAGGGCACCAAGAGTACCAAATCCTAATGCCATCATATTAGAAGAATTTTTGGAAGAAGAAATCTTTGAAAGTTTTGATCAAGAAGAAGAGATAACCTAGAATAAAATTCTAGAGTTAGTACAATTGGATGAAGGCACATCATCCTTGTATATATTTGATGAAAAAGAAGATCCATATTATTCACAAGATTATGTTGTACAAATAAGAGCATGGGTGAATAAATTCAAGACAAAGGAATCACCTGAAAAAGAAAAGGTGCAAAAAAATAATGAAGAACCAACAAAGCAACAAATAGTTTCTAAGCAGACAATGACTCCACCATAAATGAATTATAATTTTATTAATGATTTTTTCAAACTCAAAATTACTCTTCCCTTCATGGAGGTGGTGAAGATCCCACAACAAAGATAAAATCTCTTAAATATACTTGATGATTCACAAACAAGAACATACGTTCTTGTCATAAATAATAAGAAACAACAAAATGTCTTATCAGTTAGGCCAAAGGGTAAAGTTCCACCTTTCTACATAACCATAAAAAATCATGACTTTACATTACAAAATTGTCTAGTTGATAATGGAGCTATCAACAATATCATTCCTTTATCATTTATGGAAGTGTCGGGAATGGGTTTCACAAAATATTATGAGACCGGTGAAAGCATGTATGTTATAGAATCAAGAAAAGTACTAGCATATGGTGAAATAAAGGACTTATGTGCATGGATAACTAAAACTCCTCATATCACTACAATATTCACCAATGGAGTTGTTGATTTACCCCCTACATATGGTGTTGTGTTAGGAAGGGATTGGTGTTCATTAATCGGATGATACATAATGAATGATGGAAATTGTATGATGTTACATAACAAAGATGGAACAATGGTTAGGGTCCCTCGAGAAAGTAGATATCCTATCTCTTTTAAGAAGAAATACAATGAAGTGATGCATAACTGCATCAATGTAGGAATTGGAAATTATGTTGTTCTTAGTCCTGAACAAATCACCCCTCCTAAAAAAAGTGTATGAAATTATTTTCAGTGCTTCTGGTAGATTTCATTTGATGGTTCTTGTTCCAAGTCCAGAAATGGAGTAGGAATTTTGTTAAAATCCTTGAATTTGTTATATATCCACATGCCATTAGATTGGAGTTTCCATGTACCAATACCAAGTAGAATGTTAGGAATTAATTCAAGGGATGATTCTCTCTCTTTAGATGAAGGTTGAAAATTTGGTAGTCACCAGTGATTAAGAGTTGATTATCAATCACATCATAAAGACATATAAAATTAAGAATGAAAAACTAAAATATTATGCATGAAAATTTTGTGAACTCATGGATTCTTTCAATTCTTTCAATATCTCTTTTATTCCTAGAGAAAGGAATCAAAAGGAAGATTCATTGGCAGTGGCAGTGGCCGCATCTCTTTTCAATACATAATATTCTCAAGGCCAGATCACTTTTAATGTAAAGACCATTTTCCAATCTTGTATACCAAATAACTAAGAATATCTACAAGTCTTTTATAATGATGAGCATGTTATAAATTTTTTCACTAAAAATGATCCCTTGATATTGAATGAGCTACATGATCATAATTTTAAGAGGATCAAAATCCTTAGAAGGAGCTACATGATCCAAATTTTAAAATTACTCCCAAAATTTGTGTTAGTTTGGAATCGTTGTTTACAAGATATGATCAAACAAAAATTCCAAGTCCACTTGAAGAACCATCTATTAGAAAATTTCAAGAAACACAGAATATAAATATTGGCACTCTTGATTTTCCAAAATACATAAAATTGGGTACCAATTTCATTATTGAAGAAATAGATCAACATACTCGGCTTTTCAAATAATTTCAAGACATTTTCATCTAGAGTTATGATGACTTGAAATAATATGACATCCATATTTCAGCATATCATACCTCTAAAATAAGGATCAAAACCTTTCAAACAAAAGTTAAGAGTGATAAATCTCAAGATAAAGCCTCTAGTGAAGATAAAAATTGAGAAATTAAAAAAGGTTAGTATAATTTCCCCGATCAGACATTTGGAGTGGCTCTCAAATATTGTGGTAGTGATAAAGAAGAATGGTGAAATTTTCCTTAGTGTTGATTTCAGAGATCTTAATCGAGCAAGCATAAAAGATAATTACCCACTGCCAAATATGGAGATGCTTCTTTAGTAAGTCACTAGTTTTTCATTAATGTCTATGTTAGATGGGTTTTTAGGATACAACCAAGTTCTTGTTGTAGAAGAAGATAGATCAAAAACATCATTCATTACACCATGGGGAACCTATGCTTATATTAGAATGCCATTTGGGTTGAAAAATGTCGGTGCAACGTTCCAAAGAGAAATGGATCATGCTTTCAAAGATTTTATTGGAAAATTTATGGTTGATTATCAAGATGACTTGACATTCTATTCAAAACTGAGAGAAATACATATCAAACATCTTAGACTAGTTTTTGAAAGATGTAAAATATATTGAATATAATTGAATCCCAAAAAGTGTTTGTTTTCCATAACAAAGGGAAAGTTGTTGGGTCATGTTGTAAATAAAGAAGAAGTATATATTGATCCAGTGAGTGTCAAATAAA
This sequence comes from Picea engelmannii, assembly GCA_009831015.1. Lineage (NCBI taxonomy): Eukaryota > Viridiplantae > Streptophyta > Pinopsida > Pinales > Pinaceae > Picea > Picea engelmannii. The sequence continues at coordinate 287,174 of ML785030.1, read as the reverse complement.
TAAATGACCTAAACCATCCAACATAAAAAAAGGGAGTGCAATATCTCTTTGGAAAGATAAACTTTGTTTGATGATTTGTCCCCGATTATATTGCCATTGTCAAACCAATAAATAAGTGGTTAAAAATGGATCAAAAGTTTGAATGGACACCGGACATTGATAAATCATTCACATAAATCAAATATACTATTACTACCTCTCATATCCTTGTTGTCACTAATTTTGATAAATAATTCATATTGTACTCGTAACTCAGAAAAATAACAAAATAGAAGAACTTCCCATTGATTTCATGATTAAAACTTTACATGATTATGAGTTAAATTACTCTATCATTGAAAAACAAGCTCTTTCCTTGGTTAAATCAATTGCTCATTTAAGGACTTACATACTATAAACTCATACCATTTCTTATGTTCCACATCCACAATCTAAAAATGTTGTTGAATCAACAAATTAGAGAATGAAGATGGGAAAATTGGTTAGAAAAGCTTCAAGAATATGATCTAAAAATTAAACCATTAAAAGTAGTCAACCGATGGGGATTATGTAAGTTCATGACTGGGATCAAAGATGTGAATATTTCTCCTCCCAATGAATTTGATGTAGTAATACAATGAACAAGTTTTCCCAATTCATAATAGTATAAGGACATAATATTGAATTTAAAATTTTGTCAGTTCCCTATTGAAATGTCTTCTAAGGAAAGAAGAACTCTAAAAGTGAAGACAAATCATTATGTCCTAGTATATGGTGTATTATTCCGAAGAAATTTTGACGGAGTTCTTTTGAAATGCTTGGATCATTCAAAGTCCATAGAAGTACTTCAAGAATTTCATAGTGGTGTTTGTGCTGGACATTTTTAGCCAATTGTGACAGCCCACAAAATCATTCGGGTAGGTTATTATTGGACAACCATGTTCAAATATTCTTATGAATTTATTATAAAGTGCATCTCATGTCAAATTTTTTTAGGAAAAATGAAAAGAGTTGCAATGCCATTACAGTCTACAATGGTGGAGCAACCATTTACTCAATGGGGTTTAGATGTGATTGTTCCTATAAATCCTAAGTCTAGAAAAGGCCACTCTTATGTAATTAGTACAAATGATTACATTACAAAGTGGCAAGATGCAATGGCTTTGAGAAATGCAAATTCAAAACAACTAATTCATTTTTTAAAATAAAATATTATGTCAAGATTTGGTGTGCCAGAAAAATTCATAACAAACAATGGCTCACTATTTATTGGACCAAAGTTTACAAAATTTTGTGGAGAATATGGAATCATCATGGAAAAATCATCCAATTATTACCCACAAGGAAATGGGTTGGCAGAATCAACAAACAAAACATTGATTCAAATAATAAAAATTGCAATCGAGGCCAACCATAAGAACTAGCATAATAAGTTGATAGATGCACTCTGGGCAAGCCATATTACTCCAAAATATAGTATTGTACATTCTCCATATAATTTAGTTTATGGGAAAGAATAAATACTACTGATATATTTAGAATTGAATGCCCTTTCTCTTTTTGAAAACAATGAGAATGGAGAAAAACAATCACCAATAAAAAATATATATATAATGAGCTCTTGCAGTTATAAGAACATAGGGAACAAGCGATATTGGAAATGAATAAAAGGCAAGA
>ML785030.1:218440-254180 GCA_009831015.1 Picea engelmannii | reverse complement strand
GTATATGTATTAAAAAACTGCCAGGTCAAGGATAAGGCTAAGAAACAAAAACACACAATGAATAGAGGTTGTCAAGCAATCAAACAACAAGAAACTCAATATAAATCAAAATGAGAGAAATCAAAGGAGAAAAACACGCCAAACCCAGAAAAGAAGATTATACTCCCTAGTATGGTCACCAATTCTGTTACGAGGAAAATCTCTCTATGGCATGGGGTAAACCACAACACACGGAAATGAATGCATAAATCAACTCTAGTATCAAGTATGCTATATAAACAAATATTCTAATAGGACAAGATAAAGAGCCTACCTTGTCCAGACATTCGATGAAGTCCACCGTTGAGCACTTGACTCAAAGAAATACACCTGCAAATTGTCCTCAACAACCGAGAAATGAAATCATATGGTGATAATATATAAATTTAGCACATTCAATAGCATAATACAACAATATTCATAACAAATACGCCCATCGAATAACAATTCAAATATTTTCAAGACATTAATTGGACGAGAAAAGAGTATTTCTATTAAAATGTAATCATCAGAAGTGAATGAATTACAAACTTTCGTGTCGGCATGGTTCATAACCGATAAACTAAGTCCCTTCCAACTGGGCCTCCACCACTTCAATCCTCCACTGAAGGAAATCTCATATAAGAGAGACAATGAGGTTCTTAATCAAGTAGGGAAGATATTGGGGGTTGAACAATGTGTTCATACTTAAAAGGATAAAGGGATGCATACTTAATACGAAGTGAATGGTTTCTCCAGAGTAACTTTTCTCTCAAGGTTGAATTTTTCTCCACTTTTCCATAGCTTGGATAGGGCCCATTTATATCCTTCAAATGGAACTGAAGGGATGAGTTAGAACATTTCCAGTATGTGGAAGGTCAAGGATCATAGATATCATGACGTGACATGGAAACCTGACACCATTTTTTAATTTGGGCACAAAACGCATTGTACATGGATTGTAATGGTGCAACCTACACATACAGATGTTGTATAAATGTTAGGGCGTGTATATGTGGAAAAACATTATTTTTAGCTCTGGGAACTGCAAAAAGGGACTTCAATTCTGCATAGGGAAATGGAAAAAGGCCTTCTAAGAAAATTTTCATAGGGTGAGGGAAATATTTCTATAAAACCAAGTCCCTCAAAACCATAATTTCATATTCCCAAACACCAATTGAATCAAGTTCAATAAGTTCCTCCCTAATGGGGGAAATACTATGCCCAATAGAATGTTCCAATCCTACAAATTCACAAAACAATCAAGGGGCTAGGGACAACCCTCCCCAAAAATACCTAGTAAATTTGGGTGCAACACTAATCCCACAAGTCAAAACTAGGATCCCAACTATCCTCCCAGGAAAGGAAAGGATCATAGCTAAGGACAAACCACCCTTGTTTTCTTTATAAGGTGTACACAAATTACACTCATCATTGTCCTCTTTTACACAAGATACATCATATGGGAAGAAGCATCTTAGCATGAATTTTTTAACACCCCTCTAGGTCAAGCCAATACTCAACCAATCCATCCACATGTTTCCCAACCTATGGTGTTGAAAAATCCATTTCCACTATAATATTTAGTATCAATACAATTAAAAAAACCTCTTCCCAATCAAAAATTAACATCTAATCCTCTTGGAGACTCTTCATTCAAGAATATTTACATCAATTCTACAAATGTTAACCTTCAAACTCATAGGAATAAATATGGTATGTCACATGAACTCACACCTTCTAATAATGAAAATTAACCACCCCCAAATAGTGGCCCCTTGAAAATTACGTGACCAAATGCAAACCCTACTCCCAAACTACTAAAGGTGCCTTTTTTATTGTACTACCCATAACCCTCATAACAAGGTCATTCATAAAAATCTAATCCTCTTGGAGACCCTTCATTCAATAATATCTACATCAATTCTACCAATATTAACCTTCAAAATCATAGGCATAAATATGGTATGTCACATGAACTCACACCTTCTAATAATGAAAATGAACCACCCCCAAATAGTGGCCCCTTGAAAAGTATGTGACCAGATGCAAACCCTACTCCCAAACTAGTAAAGGTTCATTTTTATCATACTACCCATAACCCTCATAACAATGCCATTCATAATTATAGCATAGTGGATGATTTCTCCTAGTCTCATGCAGCCATGTCTACCCTTGAGGTACTTCAAAACTACCCTTCATAGTGTAGGTCCTTGATAACAACTTTGGGTGCAATTTATATGTCTAATGCTAGGTTTATTACATTTGAATTAGATCAAGCAAAGCCTCATCTTCCTTCCTTAGTTTCATTTTAGGTGCCAATCACTGTTAAGAACCTTATTTCCCACTATTGTATTATTGATGAAGCTGATTCAACATGAGTCATTTCCATCCATGCTTGGAAAAAAATGTTCTCTCCAAAATTTATTCCATCCCTCATGACCCTTTTTGTAAATGATGGTCATCCTTCTCAACCACAATGAATTTTTCAAAATATTATTGTTGAACTTGATGGTAAGACCATTTTGATTTATATTGAGATTGTAGATTCTCAATTGGACTATGAAATTATGTTTGGATGTACTTATGTGGATTCCATGAAAATTGTAGCCTCCATATTTTTTAATCTCGTGACATCTCCCCATCACAAAAATAGTGTGACTCTCGATTGGATTATGTATGAAAATCCTAAGTCAACATCTAAGATTAATAATGCCTTTCCAACTCTTGAACGAATCTTATCATGCCTTATTTTTATGAGGTTTTTCCTAGTGTGTTCAAAGAGCCCTCTTTGTTAAGTACATATTCAAAACCATTTGCAGGTATTCCACCTAAAGGAATATCTAATATGTATACCATTTCATCTAGATAATTGTCCTCTCAAGCAAAGCTTAAGCCCACTACTCCTCTAATGGAAGGAAATATATGGTCGAAATCACCCATTACACATATTCCATTCCTATTTCCTCCTCCTATAATAGTTAGAACTCATGTCATGGTGACATTGAATCTTCACTTTAGGTATCCTGGTATGGTATCTCATGACCTACCTAATCTAATAGATTCTTTGATACCATCACACCATCTAGTTTTTACTCCTCTTCTACCTCAAAGAATAGCATTTGTATCTACTTCTCCATTGATTCAAGAGCCTATCTATTAGTCTTAGACTAGGAAAGGTAAGAAGGGTGGTGGGGGAAAGAACAAAAAACACACCACCCATAAGTGCCTAGATCTCTCAATGTTGTGGAGTTTAATTTACCCTCAAAATGAGAGATCTGATAAATCCATCCTCATGGTTCATATCACTCCCCAAGACTCTACTAAGAAATGAAACAAATTGTTGCATACAAAACATCCACGTGGCTTATGTGATACCTATGGTCACAATTTGCATATTTTTTCTAAACTCCCCATTTTTAGAACAACACTTGTGAGAGTATGCCAAAATCATGTTGTGCCACAAGTTACACCTACGAAAGAGATGTTTCCCCCTAGTAATTGTTGGTTGTGGAGCCCGATTATCTTCCTGATTCAAAGGTTTGTTTCAACAATGCTTGGACCTCATTCCCTAATGAGGGGTGTGGGGGGGCTTTCCCCCTCACTATTGTCACCAGGGGGGTCCAAGGGGGGGTGACGACAATTTTTGCAGCACCCCCCCCCCCCACTCATGGCGGGGGATTCTGGGGCAACACCCCCAAAGCAAAATTTTGGGAAAAATTGCCTTGTAAAATATTGTAATTTCATAGTCAATCTGGACCATTCATTATAAGGTTGCATATTTGATGGTAGAATTTATTTTAGGGTTTTTTTCCCTAGAAGGAAACCCTCTTTTATGAGGGAATTGTATTGTGGTTGTGTATTATCTTCAATATTGTATTCTGAGAGAGGAGATTGTGAGAGAAAGAAGAGGAAGTTACAATGGGTGTATTGTAGGCTATATCCTTTTATTTTTCTCGATAATAATAAGGAAGGACCTGGAAATTTTTCTGTTGGATGTAGCCCACACTGGGTGAACCACGTATATCTGTGTCTCTATTGTATTGTGTATATTTTGTGTTTTATTTCCACATTTGTTTTATTTTATTGATCTGTGATCCCATTTTTCTAACAACTGGTATCAAAGTGAAGGGTATCTCGCAGGAAAAGAGGGTTCCTGGTTTGAGTGGGAGCAATGGGGGAAGATGGAAAGTTTAGGGTTGAGAAATTTAACGGCCAAAACTACTAGCTATGGAATATGTAGATGAAATATTATTTATATCAAAGGGATCTATTCCTACAATTGGGTGGAATAAAAAAGAATCTAGCGGCCATGAAGCATGAAGAATGGGAGGTTCTTGACAGAAAGGAACTAGGAACGATATGGTTGAGCCTGGCAGCATTGGTGGACTTCAATATTTCAAAAGAAAAGACAATGAATAATTTGATGGATGCATTAGATAAACTGTATGAAAAACCCTCGACATCAAATAAGGTATTTCTAATTAAGAGATTATATAATATGAATATGTTAGAAGGTGGGTCTGTTGCATATCATTTAAATGAATTTAATACGGTTACTAATCAGCTTAGTTTTGTAAAATTGGACTTTGATGATGAGGTCGGGGCTCTTCTAATCCTGTTCTCATTGCCAAAAAGTTGGAATGTCTTGTTCATGGTTGTAAGTAACTTTGTCTCTGGTTCAAACACTCTAAAATTTGATGATGTTGTTGGTGTTATCCTTAGTGAGGAAATGTGATGAAAAAGCACATGTGAGACATTAGGTAATACATTGACTCTGGAGAATAGAGGGAGACAAAATGATAGAGGAAAGGGCTCAGGGAACTATGGGAATTCTAGGAAGGGCATATCCAAATCCAGACTGGGAAAGATAGAGTGTTGGAATTGTGGGAATAAAGGAGATTTGAAGAAAGATTGTGGAGCTCCAAAGAAACAAAGAGATGGACAACAAGAGAAAAATCAAGAAGCAAATGCAACATATGATGTGTTACAAGATGATTTGATTATTTCTGTAGATAATATTTATGAGTCTTGGGTAGTATATTCAGGGGCTTCATTTCATGTCACACCCCATAGGAAACATTTTCTAGATTATGTTCAAGGTGATTTTGGATAGGTTCATTTGGGTGATGATGCACCGTGCAAAATTGTTGGAATGGGTAAGGTACAAATAAAGAAAAATAATGGAAACCAATGGTTATTGAAATAGGTAATACATGTACCATATCTAAGGAAAAATATAATTTCAACAAGGAAGTTGGCAAGTGAAGGTTGTATATCAATATTTACAGATAAGGCGTGGAAGGTCACCAAATGATCATTGGTGATAGAAAAAAGGAAAGAAGGTACATACATTGTATGTATGTACTGGTAATATTGATTCTTCTATCTATTTATCTTCTATAGGAGTGGATACAACATTTTTGTATCATAGGCTTGGAAACATGAGTGATAAGGGGATGAAGATACTTCACAAAAGAAATTTGTTGCCAGATATTAAACAAATTGATTTGGATATCTGTGAGCATTTTGTTTATGGAAAAAAGAAGAGAGTCAGAAAAGAAAAGAAGATTGAAAGGTTAGAGCTTGTGCATACATATGTATGGGACCAACTTAGGTATCATCTCTTGGTGGATCTCATTATTATGTTACTTTTATTGATGATGCAATTATAAAAACTTGGGTTTATTGCATTCAAAAAAAATCTGATGTTTTTTATACTTTTAAGAAATGGAAATTTTTGTTGAGAATGAGACAGGAAAAAGATTGAAGTGTCTTAGATGAGACAATGGAGGCGAATATTGTAGCAAGGAGTTTGATGATTGTTATTCATACCATGGGATTGGTGGAGAGAAGATAGTTCCAGAAACACCACAAGAAAATGGTGTGTCACAAAGGATGAACATGACAATCATGGAGCGTGCAAGGAGTATGAGATTGCATGTTGGGTTTCCCTTACAATTCTGGGCAGATGTTGTAGATACTGTTATTTACTTAATAAAAACAGGACCTTCAATCTCTTTGGATGGTGGAATTCCAGAGGAGGCATGGACAGGTAAAAAGGTAAACTATTCTTTTTTAAAGACTTTCAGTTGTGAATCATTTGTCCATATTGATAAAGAAAATAGAGAAAAGCTTGAGGAAAAATCCAAGAAGTGTACCTTTATTGGATACAATGTTAATGATTTTGGTTATCTCTTATGAGATTATGAAAATCACAAAATAATTAGGAGTAGAGATGTAATATTCAATGAGAAGGTCATGTACAAAGATCATTTGCAGGGAAAAAAACAGTAAAAAGAAAAACCAAAATATGTAGTGCTTGATGAGATCACTGAAAAAGAAATTCCAAAGGTACCCGAAAATCAAAATGTACAACAACAGGAGCAACATGTACCTCAAACTCTTGCAAGTGTTGTTATAATATCTACCAGGTTAAATAGACCCCCTGAATGATACTCTCCTTCATTGTATTATTTATTGTTGACTGATTCCGGTGAACCAGAAAGTTATGAAGAGACAATGCAGGTAGACATTAAAAATAAGTGGGAGCAAGACATGAAAGAGGAAATGGATTCCTTGGTAAATAACCATACTTGGGGCTTGGTTCAGTTGCCTGCACAAAAAAGAGCATTACAAAATAAATGGGTTTACAGGTTGAAGGAAGAAGATGGAGGAAAAAAACAGTACAAGGATAGACTTGTTGTGAAGGGGTTTGCACAAAAGAAAGGTATATATTTGAATGAAATATTTTCTCCTGTTGTTAAAATTACTTCAATTGGGACTATTTTAAGTCTTGTGGCAATAATATAGGATTTTCATCTTGAACAATTAGATGTAAAATAAACTTTACTCCATGGGGATTTAGAGGAAGAGATTTATATGCAGCAACCACAGGGGTATGAGGTCAAAGGAAGGGAGAATTTGGTATGAAAGTTGAATAAGAGCTTGTATGGCCTAAAGAAAGCTCCAAGGTAGTGGTATTTGAAGTTTGACAGGTTTATGACAGAATAAGGTTATAGTAGATGTCATTCTGATCACTATGTTTATTTTAAAAGGATAGAAAATGGAAGCTATATTATCTTTCTATTGTATGTAGATGACATGCTTGTTGCAGGGTATCACATGAAAGATATAAATGTGCTCAAGAATAAATTAGCTAATTCATTTGCGATGAAGGATTTGGGTGTTGCAAAAAATATCATTGGTATGAGAATAACAAGAGACAGGAAAAAATGCAAATTGACATTGTCTCGGAGTGAGTACATAGAGAAGTTGTTGGAGAGGTTTAGAATGTAGAATGAAAAACCAGTTAGAGCACCTTTGAAAAACCATTTCAAATTGACCAAGGAAATGTTTCCCAAGACACATGAGGAGATAGACTACATGTCCAGGGTCCCGTATTCATCAGGAGTTGGAAGTTTGATGTATGTGATGGTTTTCACAAGACTAGATATTGCACATGCGGTGGGAGTTGTGAGAAGGTATATGAACAATCCAAGTAAATAACATTGGGAGGCAGTAAAGTGGATTCTCAGGTATCTGAGAGGTACTTCTACTCATGCATTACATTTTGGAGGTTCAAACATTGTTCTACATGGATATGTTGATTCGAATATGGCAGGTGATAAATATAGTAGGAGGAGCACCACAGGGTATGCTTTTACTATAGGTGGAACAACATTAAGTTGGATTTCGAAACTGTAAAAGTTTGTTTCACTTCAACAACAAAAGTAGAGTATGTTACTGCTACAAAGGCTAGTAAAGAGATGATTTGGTTACAGAGGTTTATGGAGGAATTGGGAAAGAAGCACGGGAAAATGAGGTTGTACTATGAAAACGAGAGTATCATTCATCTTGCAAATAATTCATCCTTTCATTCGAATACTAAGCATATACAACTCAGGTACCATTTCATATGATCCATCTTGGAAGATGGACATTTGAAGTTGGAAAAGATACATACTAGCCAGAATCTTGCAGACATGTTAACAAAGTGAGTAACCAGGGAGAAACTAAGTTCATGATTAGTTTCAGTTGGTCTTCAAGCATGAAGGTGAAGATGAGAAATTTTCCAGGTCCAAGGTGGAGTATAGTCTGGCAGGTACAACAACAATGGAGTTGTTTTGATCAGTCTCCAAGTGGGAGATTGTTGGTTGTGGAGCTTGATTATATTCCTATTTCATAGGTTTGTTCCATCCATGCTTTGACCCCATTCTGTAACAAGGGGTGTGGGGGGGATTTCCCCCCCACTATTGTCACNATAAAATTTTGTAATTTCAGAGTCAATCTGGAGCATTCATTATAAGGTCACAGATCTAACGTTAGAATTTATTTTATGTTTTTTTTTCCCAAGAAGGAAACCCTATTTTATGAAAGCATTGTATTGTGGTTGTGTATTACACAAATGTTGTATTCTGAAAGAGAATATTGTGAGAGAAAGAAGAGGAAGGTACAGTGTGTGTGATGTAGGTTGTATCCTTTCATTTCGCTAGATAATAATAAGGAAGGACCTGGAAATTTCTCTGGTGGACGTAGCCCACACTAGGTGAACCACATATATCTATGTCTCTACTGTATTGTGTATATTTTTTGTTTTATTTTCACATTTTATTTTATTTTATTGCTCTGTGATCCTATTTTTCTAACAATAATATATATGAATGGGGAATTTATATCCATTTGTTACATTTTCTCTCTATTAGGATCTTTCCCCGTTGACCATCCATCATTTTCATTAATTATTTCTAAGAGATTATTTTCGGTTGCTTTACCACCTCTTGCTTCATCATTGGTGTATTTTTCCTCCACATCAATGATATCCTCATTAGTAAGTGTTGCTCCTCATTAGTAAGTGTTGCCAATGTGATACATACCTAACATGACTTTGGATCTTTTACAAGGTCCAATCCTAAAACTTTGTCTTCTTCAATCACTTTAATAGTGATACTTGAAACATGGGCCCATACAACCCTATGTTGGAATTATTTCCATTGATGTCAAATGATTAATGATGTCATTAATTTCATATTACTGCATTACAATACACAAAACATTTCAAAGGTTGACACACACACACACACACACATATAGGTCTACAATTATATTAAAAAAGGGGTGCATGTGAAAAAGTTAAAAGTGAAATGGTTGTTTCAAACGCATTGGTTTGGGGTATTTTCCCATGGTATTGGGAATTAATTATTTAAATAAGGGGAATGTTCCTTCATGAAGGGTTATGAAAAAGTATAAAAGGAGAAAGCATTAAGAGAAAGTGTGAGTGTGAAAAATGGATTAGCAAATATCGAATTGTGAAATCAGTTTCAAGTCATCTTGGAATTTTTGTGATAACTTTTTTTATAGAAAGTTTCAGACCCTGAGAACTTGCAGATATATAGGAGAGATATTGGAGTAAACATGGTAAAAATATCATATTTTGTTTCGCTAAAATTTTAGAGATATGCTCTGTGGAAGTTAGGGTTCTTGAATGCTCCTAAAATCAATTTAAAATAGGTCAGCTTGGAACTTTTGCTATAACTTATTTTTTCAGATGTTTCAGACCTTGATATTTTGCAACGCCAGAGGAGAGGTCTTGGTGTACATGTGGTAAAAATATCATATGTTGGTTCGCTATACTTTCAAAGATATGCTCTATGGAAGTTAGGGTTCTTGAATGCTCATGAAATCATTTTCAAACAGGTCATCTTGGCACGTTTGCTATAAACGTTTTTTTGGGATGTTTCAGACCATGATATTTTGAAAAGATAGAGGACACATACATAAATACCTCAAGTAAAAATATCATAATCATATTCACAAAATTGGATGCGTGGCATGTTGTACAAGTTCGTTCTTGGGAAGAGGCCCCAAAAAACAAGCCTTGGAAAAGTTGCCATTTGGAAATTCAAATTTTGGTCAGACTTGGTAAAGGAAGAAGTAGTGAAGGAAGAAGCAGTGAGTAGACCTGGTAAAGGTAGAAATAATGAGCAGACATGGTGAAGGAATAAATAGCAAGAAAACTCAGTAAAGGTTGGCCCAAATTAGATATTGGTATCTCTTATTAAGTTGGTGCTTAGCGGTGGGGATTGGTTTCTACGAATATATGTAAGAAATTGGTGCCTCTTATTAAGTTGGTTCTTAGTGGTGGGGATTTTTATCTCCAGTAGATTGGTGTCTACGAAGATATAAAATAGATTGGTGTCTCTTACTAAGTTGGTGCTTAGAGGTTGGGATTGGTCTCCCCAATAGATTGGTTTCTACGAAGATATGTAAGAGTACGTTAGTGACTACTGAGATTTGTACTAGTGCAGATCGATGTCTCTAGTAGGTTGGTGCCTACAAATATTTGTAATAGTAGGTTGGTACCCACAAATAATTATAAAGAGAAGTTTCATGGTTTTCTCCTAAAAAGGTTTCCATGTAAATCATGTTTTCCATGATGTGATTGTTTTCTTATGGTTGATGAATGTAATACCCTTGTTTCCCCTAGTTTGTAAATATAACTATAACTGGCCAAGAGACTATGGTGGACTAAATATGTGTGAATGTTTGATTTGATGAACCTTTGTATAAAAGGGCCAATGTATGATTTTTTTGTTATTAATAGAAATTGGATATGTGTTGCACAACTGTTGAAAGGGAGGAGTTTACAAAGATAGACCATGGATTCTATGAGAGAGATGGTGAGGGAAACCAATAATGGTTGAGATGACCCTCACCAAACTAGTATCTACTGGGTTAATTGCTCAATGGTCCTTTGACCCAAAAATGAATTACCAGTCATGTTGGTAGTTGGAAGGCCATCCTCAAGAGTTAATGAGGAGATGGGGCAGGGTACCCATCTGTAACACTTCCAGGCCTGACCACGAATTGGGGATTTGGACCCATGCAACCTTTCCAGGGAATGAAATAAAAGGAGGTAATTTCAAGGAAAAAGAGATATATGCAAAAAGAAGAGTAGAGAAAACAATCTCCAGAGGAGAGGAGAGCATGTTTTTCAACTCTGTAGTTGAGAGGAAAAAAGAGGAGCAAGCTCGCTTTGGCTATAAGAAGCCATGGGAAAGGTGTCTCTACAAGTTGATAAAAGAGGCTGACGAGTGACTGAGGGAATTATTGTGCAGAACTCCTTGCTTGGGGTAAAGAAAACAGGTTGCCAATTCCTTATGGGAGGAGGCGAGTAACCTCCATCCCAAGGAGAAAGAATCTCTCACATAGCATCATGGTATAGCTTGTGGGTGCCCAATGGTAAATCCGTCAGTATTGGTTGTGACTATGGTTGGGTGGAAACATGCACCCCTTTCAGTAGTCGCTTTACATTCTCCAGTTCTGATAAGTATTTTTATACTATGTGTAATATATTGGATGTGATGATTGAATGTCTGTGTTTATGGTTAAGTCTTGCAGTATTTGAACAGTTATTAGAAATGCTTGTTTGCTTCTGTAAACTGCTATATTTACATGGTATTGATTTACCTCAGTTTAGCCATTAGAGAGTTATGGGATGTGAATCCACAGGAGAGTTTGGGTAGGATTAACTGAAACGTCTAATTCTTTCTGACCCTTTGAGTTTACCTTAGCGGGAATGTCAAGTTCAACTCTGTGGGAGAAGGGTGTTTCCTTTATACTATCCACCCATGTGACCAAGGGATCATATCCATGGCCTTAATCAAGTCTTGAATAAGAGTTGAGTGCATCCCAAAATCAAAATATGATCCCATATGACCCATGGTTGGAAACCCTCGCTAAGCCTGAAAGGAGTGAAGCTACTTTGGCTTTGGGACTTCGAGACGTAATATTCCACAATCCTCGAAAACAATTGAAGTCCGGAGTCACGAATTGATGAGGGTCGTAGATCTGGGGATCTAGTGGAGATATTTCTTAGTCGTTAGATCATACTTAGGAAGGGTAGTGTTAAGTACTTCGACGAAGCTCCAATTCGGTAGAATAGGGGTGGTCTAGCATAGAGACTCCCGAATGTCGGATTCGCAAAGTTATTATAGACCGTTGAGAATAGAGGGATGTGTGTACACAGATCAATGAATATCTAAAAGTTTGGGTATTCAACAATATAGGGACGTGCGATTTTTCCCGGAGCTCTGTAAGCCGGGGTAAATCCTGGCTGTGAATGCTAGGTACACGTGGCGATAGATCAGGCGTTGTTCAGGGATTCAGAGCTCTGGAGAGGAAGCTGGAAGATACACACTAAACTGTCGAATTTAAAACTTCCGAAGTAACATGGACCATCAATACTCAAATACTTCGAGATCCCTCTCAGTCATCAATCTAAGGTCTCCATTAAGAACCCTTCTCAACTGCCCAACCAACCGGGAATGCGTCGTGGAGCGACACGTGGATCCTACTTGTCCCCTGTCAAAATTTGCATGTTGGACTAGAGTCGTTGGATGAGAGGCCACGTTCTAGGAGATCCTATAGTCTGGAGACTTAGTACTCCAGATGAACTTGGCCAAGAGTCTTCAGAGTGAGAAAACCTCTGAAGTCACAAACAACGAAGTGAATCTCAACCGTTGATAGGTAGAGGATATGTGGATCTAGATCCGAGTGTTCAAATACTTTTATCTTTGGGTGATTCGTGATGTGAGTAGTTGGTAATATCTGAAGCCCAGAGTCATGAATTAATCAGAGTCATGGATCTATGGATGTGGACATATCTCAACCGTGAGATTTGAAAGAAGCGAGAAGACTTTATGTCGGGGACTTACGTGGCTCATTGACATCATCCAGGGTGGCGTGGACCTGCAACTAAGGTGCCATGTGTCACCTAAACATGGACGGTTCACTGACCCCTCATGCCTATTAGAGCATGACATGTGTCACCCCCTAATGAGGACATGTGTCACCCCCGGCCCTCACCACGTTTCAACCTTTGGTTTGTGCCTACCTGGCCAACGTGGTTGGTGATGCAACCGGGACTTCGGGACTTCAGGAGTTCGGAATATTTGGGGCGTATTATACTAAAGGGATCTCCAAACACCGAACGTTCAACGATGATCACCGATTTACGAATGCCGAAAATGTAGGACGTCGATCGTCGAATGTCAAACACCAAATGATGTAAAAGGGACGTTCAATTTAAAACGATGAACATAGATCATCGATCGTCAAATGGCCAAGGCCATGTGGCAAGATTTCAAGACTTCGAAGAGTAAGAAAAGGGGCTTTCATCGCCGAACGTCGAAGACCTCGACTAATAACACTTGGATAACTTAGGGAGGAAATAACTTGTAGACCAAAGCTTAGATTTTAGTGTGGTGGCGACCGTTAGAAATCTTGTGGAGAGAAGTATTCAATGAAGATCCCAGAATTAGGATTTGAGATAGTTAGGAA
This sequence comes from Picea engelmannii, assembly GCA_009831015.1. Lineage (NCBI taxonomy): Eukaryota > Viridiplantae > Streptophyta > Pinopsida > Pinales > Pinaceae > Picea > Picea engelmannii. The sequence continues at coordinate 240,821 of ML785030.1, read as the reverse complement.
AAAAAAAATTTGATGTCCCACCCCCTTAAAACAATATCTAGGGGTTGGGTGTGTTACAAATTGGTCTCAGAGAATGGAAACAAAACTTGGCCTCCTTGGGCTCATGCACGAGTCGCATAAAAACATTATTAGATAACTTTATGGGGTAACACCCTACCTTACCCCTATTCTATAAGAAACTTGTTTGAACCTTTACTGAAGAGATGAACGAAACCTTCAACTATTGATAGATGTTTTGGAAGTCTGCACTGTATGTTGCTAAGGTTTTCAAATAAAGAAATTGACTTCACTTTGTAATGATATGTGTTGTTCATGAATTGGTAGATTAGTAACTAACATAAAATGTTTATCAACACTCAAAAAGTTAGTGAACATTAGGAAAACTACAACGTAAGGGATGGTAACACACCATGAGTTGGGGGAGAGATCCCACAATAGAGAGGAAGAATATGATGAAAGGAGGGAAGTGGAAACACCTCCAAATTTTGTTGAAACTATAAGAAGCCTCATGGAATAATTATAGAGTTGTAAGGTTGACAATGAAAGGTTGATAAAGGAGAAGGAAAAGAGGACTGAAATTAATGCAGTCCTACTGCAAAGTCTATCAGATATACAAAGGAAATTGCAACATGGTCCAGCTTCCAGTCATGTGGACATGCATCATACTAAGAAAACTCCAAATACACTTGAGATACAAAAGCATGGTATGGAAAGTGGCCACACCAGGAGGAGCACCTCAAGGAAGGCCCAACATGGAGCCAAGAGACACTCACCGGAATGTCCCTCTGAGGAAACTAATAACTCCAAGGAATCTTCTAGTGGAAAAACTAGTTCCCATTCTAAGACGAGAGGAAAGAAGTGGAAACATTCCAAGAGTCATGACCCTGAAGAGTTCAAGAAATCCAAACCACCCACCTTCGATGGAGAGATTAAGAAGGGGGAAGAAGAATTTTTTTGGCTACTTGGCTTGAAGAAGTACTTCAAAGTCCATGACTACTTTGAAAACTTAAAGGCTTGGATAGCCATTTTTAACTTGAATGGGAAAGCTTCCATTTGGTGGGAGGACCTTAGGAATTTGAAAGGAATCCATGAGAAGGACTTGTCATGGAAACAATTTTATAAATACTTCAAGAAGAAGTATCTGTCAGAAAAGTACTTTGATGAGAATACCAAGGATTTCTATGAACTCAAGCTAGGGAAACTCACCATAGATGAATATATCAACAAATTTCTCGAGCTCATGAGGTATGTGCCCTACATAAAGGATGAAAAAGTAAATATGCAACGATTTGTTAGTAGATTACCTCAGTCCTACTAGGACATAATTGAGTTTGATGAGCCAAATACTTTAGAAGATACTATTCAAAAGGAAAGGTATTCCTATGAGCAATTCAAGAATAAGACAAAACCCCATGAAGAATGGAAGAAGAAAAACAATTTTGGATTCAAGAAGAAGGGGTTTAAATCCTCGAGATTTAAGAACCATGTGAAGAGATCTAGGATGAGCCTTCCTACATAAGTTTGTATCAGTAAAATTTTCCATCCTAGAGTGGAAATAAACCATGCAAAGCAGTTCCAAGTAAGACTGATAACACGAAGAGAGAACCCTTGAAATGTTGGGGTTGTGGAGAAGAACATATGTTGAGGGATTGTCTACATAGGTAGTAGAGAAATAAGAGGGTCTACAATGCCAAAGAGGCTACCACAGTCAATGAAGTAGCTAGGAGTATGCCAAAAATTTATGCATCCTTGGATAATAGGCAAGTTGACCACCAAGCTTCAGTGGTGGAGATGGAAGGTATGATTTCCAACCATCATGTTTCTATTTTAATTGACCCTAGTTCTAATTTGAGTTATGCTTCCCCTCAAACTTCTGAGAAATGTAAATTGCAACAAGTTGAACATGTTAAATCATGGTTTGTACAACTAGCCACTGGAACCAAAAGAAAAGTAACAGAGGTCATACCACCATGCCAATTCGTTATACGTGGGTTTCCCACCCAAGTGAACATAAACATACTTCCTTTAGGATCTTATGACCTGCTAATTGGCATGGATTGGTTGGCTGCCCAAAAATCCAAGTTGGATTGTTATAGTAAAACCTTGGAGTATGAAAAAGAAGAAGGAAGAAGGGTAACCATACAAGGGTTTCAAAATCCTGTCTCAGTGACACAAATATCATCCCTCCAAGTGAAGAAGTATTGCAAAAAGGGATGTTCCTTGTATGAAATACAAGCACTAAACTCTATTGAGAATAACGAACCCATCCTATAGGACCATCTCATATTAAGAGAATATAAATATATATTCCCAGAAGAAGTGCCAGGTCTACCTCCAAGAAGGGATATTGACTTTTCAATATAACTTGTACTAAGAGTGGTGTCAATGTCTAGAATACCCTATAGAATGAGTACACCAAAGATAGTTGAGATCAAACTACAACTGAAGGATATGTGGGACAAAGGATACATTCAACCTAGTGTGTCCCCATGGGAAGCACCAACCTTTTTTGTGAAAAATAACGATAGCACACTCAGACTATGCATAGATTATAGAAAAATCAATAAGATGACCATCAAGAATAAGTATCCCTTACCAAGGATCGATGACTTGTTTGACCAATTAAGGGGTTCTACAATCTTCTCCAAGATTGACTTGAGGTCTGGATACCATCAGGTCCAAATTAAATATGAAGACATCCACAAGACAACCTTTATGACAAGATATGGTCACTATGAATTTGTGGTGGTGCCATTTGGGCTTACCAATGCACCAACCACTTTTATGTGCTTAATGAATAACGTATTCATAAATTTCTTGGATAGGTTTTTGTTGGTTTTCATTGATGATATCCTAATCTATTCCAAGAATAGGGAAGAACATGAAGAACATCTCAAGCTAGTACTCCAAGTACTAAGAGAACATCAGCTCTATGCTAAGCTTAGTAAGTGTGAATTTTTCTAGGAACAAGTCCATTACTTAGGCCATGTTATTTTTGAGGAAGGAGTGGCAGTTGATCCTGACAGGATTAAAGCCATCATGGATTGGCCTACCCCAAAGGATGTATTTGATATCAAATCCTTTATGGGCCTAGTAGGATACTATAGGAGATTGATAAGGGGATTCTCCAAGATTGGTTTCCCAATCACCTCCCTTCATAAAAGGGGGTTAAGTTCATTTGGAAATCAGAATGTGAAGAAAGATTTAAAGATTTGAAATACCTTCTAACCCATGCACCTGTACTGAAGATTGCAGACCCAAACAAGGACTTCCTTATGTGTACAGATGTCTGCAAGGAAGGGATCGAAGGAGTCCTTATGCAAGAAGGACATGTGATTTTCTACGAATCCAGAAAATTGAATGAGCATGAAGTCAATTATGTGACCCATGATATGGAATTGGATTCCATAGTGCATGCTTTAAAAATGTGGAGGCATTACCTCTAAGGTAGAATATTTGTACTTAAGACAGACCATAGTGGGTTGAGGTATTTGTTTGACCAACCAAAACTGAATGTGAGACAATCTAGGTGGATGGCTCTCATTAGTGAGTTTGATTTTTAAATCAAACATATCAAAGGAAAGGAGAATAGGGTGGTTGATTCCCTTAGTAGAAGTATGAAATTAGTTCACCTGACAACTGTAAGCATCAGTGAATCAGACATCAAAGAGAGGGTCAAAACTGCACAAGAAACATATGCATTTTTCAAGACCGTGACATCATATTTTGTGTAGCCCACAGGGATGAAGTACGAAGGATATAAAATGCTTAATGATGGATTGTTGACTTACAAGGGAATATTGTATATTCAAAATTGCAACGACTTGAAGAGGTTCATAATGGATGAACTACACAAAATACCATATACTGGTCATCCTGGTTATCAAAAAATGATCATGACTACTAGGAAACTATTTTATCGGCCCAGACTGAAAAATGACAGTTGATTACTTAGCTAAGTGTCTAGAATTCCAGCAAGTCAAGGAAGAGCACTGATACCTAGTAGGGTTGTTGTAGCCCCTACCCAGTCCTGAATGGAAATGGGAAACCATCTCCATGGATTTCTTCACAAGATTACCAAGATCAACCAAACAAAACGATGTCATCATGGTAGTTGTGGAAAAATTGAGCAAGGCTTCTCACTTTATACCCATCAAGTCAACTTACAAGGCAATAGATATTGCCAACATTTTCATGAAAGATATATTTAGGCTGCATGGAATACCTAAGGAAATTATATATGATAGTGATACAAAATTTACTTCAAACTTTTGGAAATATCTATTTGTTGGTTTTGAAACAAAATTGCTCTTTAGTACAACCTATCAACCTCAAACTAATGGTAAGACAGAGAGGGTAAACCAAGTGTTAGAACACATGTTGAGGATGCATCTAATGCATCAACCCAAGAAGTGGGAGGACTACCTACCATTGGTAGAATTTTCCTACAACAATGGCTATCAAGAGTCATTAGAAATGAGCCCTTTAGACAGAGTTACAATCGAGCCAGATATGCTAAAGGAAATGGAACAAGAAGTAATTCAGATTAGACAAAATCTAAAGATAGTCTAGGATAGACAAAAAAGATATGCATACATGAAAATGACTCTTAGAGAGTTCAAAGCAGGTGATCATGTGTATCTCTGAGTTAGACTCGGGAAAATATATTTGGGGATGGGAGCTTGTGCCAAGTTGGAACCTCAGTATTGTGGACCCTTTGAATTTTTGGATAGAGTGGGGCCAATAGCCTATCGGCTATCACTTCTTCCCACAGTGAAGGCACATAATGTTTTCCATGTAGCCTATTCTAATCATATTACTGACTGGTTTGTGATTCAAGTGGAACTCGAGGGAGAATTTCTACCAGAACCTCAATGCATAATACACAATAAGGAAACCCCACTTAGGAACAAAACCATTGCATAGGTTAAGGTGCAGTGGAAACACTTTGGCCCAAATGAGGCTACATGGGAAATGGAGGATGCCATGAAACAAGAATATCCATTTTTATTTACTTCTATACATGTAGAGCACATCGATAGATAGAACATTGAGGACGATGTTGCTTTAAGGGGGAGGGGATTGTAATACCCCCGTTTCCCCCAGTTTGCAAATATAACTATAATTGGACAAGAGACTATGGAAAAATAAATATGTGTGAATGTTTGATTTGATGAACCTTTGTATAAAATGGTTAATGTATGGATTTTTTGTTATTAATAGAAATTGGATATGTGTTGCACAAATGCTGAAAGGGGGTATTTTTCTAAGATAGACCATGGATGTTATGAGAGATATAGCGAGGGAAACCAAGAATGGTTGAGATGACCCTCACCAAACCAATACCTACTGGGTGTAATTTCTCAACTGTAATATCCCTAGGCTGAACCCAATTGTTAATGTAAATACAAATGTACGTAAGTTGGTGAGTTGTTTGACATCATTTTTGTATGCACCTTCCATGGTATACTGTGCGCATGTACTGCGAAGTAAAATGATGAAGTGTGCACATTCCAAGATATCATGCGCAACAACTTAAGTGTGCACGATTTTGAGGCCATGGAGCCTTTGCCTATATGTTGTGTTTTATAGGTTGGTGAACCAGTTTTGTGATGATTAGGCTGAAGAGCCTAGATGTTAAAGGCTAGTGAGCCTATTTTTGTATATTTCTCATCATTAATATAAAATACATCATCACGCGCAAACCGACCATGATAAAATATTATGGGGGACTAAACTACACTAGTTAGGGAAAGGGGGGGCTAAAAGTTAAGGAAAAAGGGGCTAAGCTAGGGAGCTTAAGCCAAAAAGGAATATTATATTAATATTTCTTAAGTATAAAGTATGGATAATTATTTTATCCTAAGTTCTAAGGATGGGGACAAGTGGGCCAAAGTAGCTCCCAACATGACAAGTGTCAAGTTGGCGACATGCATACATATAGTTTGGACTTAGTTCATTTTCAGATTCCTTCCATCATTCAGTCATTCAGTCAATCATTCCATCATGATTCACGCACTCATTGAGCTATCCTTTATACCTTCCTGTCACTGTACCTGAACCTGAACCTGTATCCATAACCATACATGTTTGTGTACTTGGTTAGCTTGTGAGTTGGACTAAAGAAGTGGGTTGTCAAGCCCATGGGATATTGAAGAGGCAGGTTGTCAGGATCGTGAGAAATCTCTCTGGGTGAGAGAATTGATGGGAATTGATTTCTAAAGGTGATAAACTGCAGCTATAGGGATCTAGACTTCATGTCTGGCGTATTGCTGAAGCTCAAAAAGGAAGTGGGAAAGATGAAGAATTGTTGAGAAGATAAGGGGCACACTTCCTAGGGTGGGACAGGCATGTGGGGAATGAGGAACCGTAGGTTGTTAGTTTGAGTTGGCACCTATCACAAAGTCTTTCCTATTGTCTGAGATAGTCAACCTGGTTAGGAATTTCTTTACTTGGGTGGAGTTTAGTCCCATCTCGGGGGTGACCCACTGCTGAGAATGATGAGCAGTGTGGTCTAAGGCTGGGAGGTTTGTGGAAGGTCTGCATGCATTTGGTGATATTCTTACCAAGATAAGTGTCAATTGTGTGATAAATTACATGTTACATTATTATTTACGTGTGTATTTTTATGGGTTTATCTTATGTGTGGTTTATAATTGTGTTTATATTTATGGGTATTTCTTGTATATGTTGCATGTATATGTTTACTGTTATTAAGTATGAATCCATGCATTTACAAAATGTATTTGTCTGTTTACGTTTTATAAATAAATTTCCGCAAGATTTCTGTGTGTATATGTTTTAACTGCGTGCATTTCAAAAAATGTATGTGGCATAGCTCAGTTGGATGTTAGGTATGTTACAGTATGTTGAGCAGAGAATAGATGTGTTTTCTAGAGTAGCATGGTTCGGCCTGGGTGGTCGGGGATGTTACAATATGCTATCAGAGCTTCAATTTTCAACACTGAGCCTAGATGGGCTGAGCAAGTTGAGTTGAAGTGAAATTTCACAGAGGATTGATTTCAAAGTGGCCAAATTTCAAGTTGCAGAGCGTCCATGGTAAAAAGTAACAACAATTGTGCAGAATTGGGAAAAACCCCCAATTTCTGTTGTCAAATTCATGGGAAAATTGAGAAATTTGGCCATGTGGTGAGATATTCTTGATTTAATATCTATTCTAGCAAATTCATACCTAGAATTGGTCAAATTTGAAGATTACAGTGAATCCATGACAGATTGAGCGATAGTAATTAAAATTCTCAATTCATGAATTGAGTTTGAGAAAAATTAGTTCCAGAAATGTCAACCCACAACGATTTTTTGTTGTAGAGATTGAACTGGTGTTATTGGGGTGAAATTGAACAAATTTCATAGTTTCAGAATGTCTATGTAAAAATGGGGAAAAATTTAGGAAAAAGCCCCAATTTTTGTAGCGGAATTCATGAGGAATTGATGTGCACAGGTGGGCACACTAAAAATGCATGTTGCATAGTGAAAAGCTTGTGATATTGGTGTGTTGGTGTGCGCACTAAAATTTGACACCGCGCGGAAAAATTATTGGCATGCGGTTGCACGCGCTAAAATTTTGCACTGCGTGGAAAAATATTGGTGTGTTGGTGCCTGTGCTAAAATATGGTGATGCGTAGAAAATATTGGCGTGTGGGCATGCACACTAAATTTAGCATTGTGAGGTGTGGATTGAGTGATGCATGTGTAATATTGGCCCGTGGTGGGCACACACATAATAATATCACTCGTGGTGTGCACAGTATTAGCAGAGCGTAGAAAAATTTTGTTGGTGTGCGCGGAATGTGGATATATGTTGTCGCGTGACAGTTTAGTTAATGGTGCACGTAGAGTATTGTTGTGTGGTGGGGGCGTACTAAAATTTGGCATGGTGCAAAAAGTAGAGTGAACTGCATGCATAATATTAGTGCGTGACCCAAAAATGGCACGCAACATGAAAAAACAATTGCGCACAATAGGTAATAGTGCAAGAACCAAAAATTTGCACGATGGTTATTGGCACGCGACACAAAAGTAGTGCACACCAGTTATTCACATGACAGATAATTGATGCATAGTGGTTATAGGTACGCAAAGCACGATTTACCTTGTGGTGTTGCTATGCATGATAAATATGGGTGTACAGGTTGAAATTTGTGCTCACGAAGTCATTTGGATGGTGAACAACAATGGAAAACCAACGAATTTCTACGACATTTTATACTGTTCAAACACCATCTTTTTGTAGCACATTTTTGAGGCCCTTAACATCGTTTTCAGGTACTCAAAAACCACGAGAACAGAGTGTACCAAGGCATACCATGTCTCTACATCTCAAATAAAAGAGCCTAGAGAGAGATTTCTAATGGTGTAAACCGTTCATCAAATGGAGCTTTTACGAGAAAGTTACAACACAAACATTGGAGGGTAAATTTTAAGACCCAACTAACTTCAAAGAGCCATAACTTTATGCTCTAGAATCAGATTGAGGCGCAAGAGAAGTCAATGAAAATCTATTGAACCATAGAAGATAGTCCTAGAGTTGAATTAAATTTCCGATCATGTTAAAAATGTTTAATATGGAAAAGAAGGTACATGTAGCATTCCAGAACAAAAACACGAATTGTCCTAGAACTTCAATAGGCTGTAACTAGCATCTCATAACCTAGAAAAGTGATATGGGCATTCATTTTTTCAGGAAATCAGAAGAAATAATTTTGATATATTATTGAACTAGAATGGTTCATATTTTTCATGAAATTGTTGAGTCAATTAAGATGACAATTTTTTGTTGGTTGCACATTTTGCAGAGTTAACAACAACTAGATCAGATCAGGATCAACACAGAGTCTAGAGGAATGGAAGATGCACATGAGACTTACATCCAGGAAGATGATATCAGAGGAATGGATTTCCATTTGGTTATTGAAGGAACAAACTCCAATGGACATGGAGAAGGAAGGGATGAAAACATGAATATGGTAGAAACCATTAAAAATTTACAGAAGGATGTCCAAATCCATAAAGATGATAATGAAAGTCTTATGAGAGACAAGGAGAAACAAGAGGACTTCAACATGAAGTTAATGCAGAGTTTGAAAAAAATATAAAATAGCTTGGATAAGGAGAGTGGCTGAAGAAAATCAGGAAGTCACAGGTATCCTGATGAGAAAAGAATAACAAGAAGTGTTAGCAGTCATCACCATCACTCCCCGAGCCATTCCAATAAGAGGGCACACAACAACTCAATTCCATCCCTTGTCAGGAAGCATAAGAGGTCTAGGGTGGATGACCTACGAGGGGAAATGAACAAAATCAAACCTCCTATATTTGATGGTGATCACAAGAAGGATGAAGATGCAAAGACATGGCTGTTGGGCATGAGAAAGTATTTTCAATTGCATAATTATTCATTTCATGTAGAAGGAATAATTGTCATATATCAAATCAAGTGAAAAGAATCCATGTTGTAACATCCTTGGCCACTCATAGCAAGGCATGCTACATGAGAGAACACTTTCATTCTCTCTGCGGAACATACTGTAACATACCCAACATCCAACTAAGCTATGCCGTATAAAATTTTCAAACTGCATGCAATTAAAACATATACACACATAACCTTTGTGAAACTTCATATATAAAACATAAACGGACAAATAAATTATGTAAAATCATGAATGCATACTAAAATAACAGTAAACATAGAAATGCAACATATACAAAAAATACCCATAAACATACAGACAGTTATAACCATGCATAGGATAAACCCATAAAAATGAACATGTAAATAATAATACAACATGTAAATTTATCACACAATTGACACTTATCTTTGTAAGAATATCACCGATTGCATGCAGAACTTCCAGGAACCTCCTAGCCTTAGACCACACTGCTCATCACTCTCAACAGTGGGTCACCCCCGAGCTGGGACTAAAATCCACCCGGGTAAAGGGGTTCTTAACCATGCTAATGACTCATAGACAACATAAAAGACTCTTTCAAAGGTGCCAACTCAAACTAATAGCCTATAGTCCCTCATTCCCCACATGCATATCCCACCCCATTAAGTGTGCCCCCTCTCTGCTCAACAATACTTCGAGTGCCCCACTTCTTTTCCGGGCTTCAACAATAGGCCGGATAGGAAGTCTCAGAGCCCTGTAGTTGTAGTTTAGCACCTTCATGAAATCAATTCCAAACACTTATCTCACCCAGAGAGAAATTTCTCACAGGCCTGACAACCCGCCTCTTCAATATCCCACTGGCCTAAAAACTCGCTTCTTCAGTCTAGCTCCCAAGATAACCAACTACACAAATGATTATGGCTATGGGTATAGGTTTAGGTAAAGTGACATGAAGGTGCAGAAGATAGCTCAAGGAGTGTGTGAATTCCCCTAGATGATTAACTAGATGACTGAATGATGGGGGGAATCATGGAAATAATGATAGGAAAATGAACTAAGTCCAAACCATATGTATGAATGTCCCCAACTTGACACTTGTCATGTTGGGAGATATTTTGGCCCACTTGTCCCCATCTTTAGAACTTAGGATAAAATAATTATCCACACTTTATTCTTTAAGAAATATTAATATAATATTCCTTTTTGGATTAATCTCCCTAGCTTAGACCCTTTTCCTTAAATTTTAGCCCCCACCCTTTCCCTAACTAATGGAGTTTAGTCCTCCATACTCTTTTATCGTGTTCGGTTTGTGCACAACGATGTATTTTATATTAATGATGAGACATATACAAAAATAGGCGCAATGGCTTTTAGCATCTAATCTCTCCGGCCTAATCATCACAAAACAGGCTCACCAGCCTATAAAACATAGCATATACACAAAGGCTCGATGGCCTCAATATCGTGCACACTTAAGATGTTGCGCGCGGTATCCTAGAATGTGCACGCTTCCTCATTTTATTGCATAGTACATGTGCGCACTATGCCATGAAAGGTGCATACAAAAATGATATCAAACAACTCACCAACTTAATTACATTTTCATTTACATTTACATTTACTACTGGGTTCGGCCTAGAGATATTACACATGTGGTGGGATCAACTTGTGCAGGTGCAACACATTAAAGAGAAAAGTGTTACTTGGAGGGAATTCAAGAAGTATTTTGAGAAGAAATACTTGACTAAGAGGTACTATAACAAGAAAATGAAAAATTTCTTTGAACTCAAGCTTGGGAGTACAACCATAGATTAATATGAAAGAAGGTTTTTAGAGCTGCTAAAGTATGTCTCTTTCATCAAGGATGAGACAGTTAAGATTCAGAGGTATTTGAGTGGATTACCATCATTCATCAGTGAAAAAATACAGTATGATGATCCCAAGACATTGGAGGAGACCATAAGGTGAGATAAATGCCTATATGATCAGAAAAAAACAAGGCCAACTTTCCAAAAATCTTGGGAAGACAAAAATAAATTCAAGATGGATCAGAGAAAAAAGGGATCTAAGCCACCATTCTTCATAAATAATCCTAAGGGACAACCAATTTCTAGAGAACCCAGAACGGTTGAGATAGGAGGTCAAAGGCCAAGGTAGCCACTTATTCATTGTTAGTGTTGTAAATGAGATCATATGTTTATATATTGTCCCTACATAGATGAAAAAGTGATGATTTTTCACAATTTACAACAAGCTAAAATAATGGAGGACATGGGCAGAAATGTACCAAGGATCTATGCAGCCCTGGACAACAATAAACCATAGTATCAGTCACATATGATTGAAGTGGAAGGTATGATCAACAACCAAACCATTGCTATTTTAATTGATTCATGAGCTAGTCATAGTTATATAGATACTAAGATGGTGGAAAGTTTGAATTTTCCAAGAAGAAAGCATGGAAAATATTGGTTGGTGCAGTTGGCTATCAGAGCCAAAAGAAAAGTTAATGAGATAGTTAAGTCATGTCTTATGGACATGAATGGACTGAACACCAGGGTAGTTTTGAACATCTCACCTTTAGGTTCCTATGACTGTCTAATTGGGATGGATTGGTTGGACCAACACCATGCTATCCTAGACTATCATAACAAGGCATTTACTTGCTTGGATGAGGAAGGGAGCCTAAGGAAAGTGCAAGGAATTCCCAGGACAGTAACCATCAGAGAAATTTCAGCATTGCAACTGAATAAATGTTACAGAAAAGGGTGTCAAATATTTGCAGCTCATATGGAAGAGACACCTAAAGATAAGGTTCCAAATTTGGAATATCATGCAGTCCTGGAAGATTTTGAAGATGTTTTCAAGTTGGTACCAAGACTACCCCCAAAGAGAGATACTGATTTCTCTATAAATTTAATTCCTGGAGCAGCTCCAGTGTCAAAGACTCCTTATAGAATGAGTACACCAGAGATGAAGGAATTGCAAATGCAAATTGAAGAACTTCTGAAGAAGGGGTATAAATGCCCAAGTGTGTCACCTTAGGGTGCCCCAATCTTATTCATGAAGAATAAATATAGGACATTAATATTGTGCATTGATTTCAGACAGTTGAATAAAGTGACTGTAAATAACAAGTATCCTCTGCCAAGGAGTGATGATCTCTTTGACCAATTGAAGGATGCAAAGATATTTTCAAAGATAGATCTCAGGTCAAGATACCATCAGGTAAGTATTAAATTGGAAGATATCAGCAAGACCTCCTGCAAGACAAGGTATGGTCATTATGAGTTCACAATGGTGCAATTTGGGTTGTCAAATGCACCAATTGTTTTCATGTGCTTAATGAATGGTGTTTTCCGAGAATATTTAGACAATTTTGTCATTGTCTTTTTGGATGACATCCTTGTATATTCCAAGTCAGAAGAAGAGCATGAGCATCATTTGAGGATGGTGTTGCAAGTATTAAGGGAGCATCATTTGTATGCCAAATTGAGCAAGTGCTAATTTTATCACAAGAAAATTCATTATTTGGGGCATATCATTTCATAGGATGGGATAGCAGTGGATCCTAAGAAGATAGAAGCCATTAGAGAATGGTCAACACCAAAGAATGTGACAGAGGTCAGATCATTCATGGGCCTTGCAAGATACTATAGGATATTTATTGAAGGATTATCAAAGATTGCACACCCAATCACTTCCTTACAAAATAAGGGTGTGAATTTTCAGTGGACATTGGATTGTGAAAAGAGTTTCCAACACTTGAAACAATTTATTAACAAGTGATCCAATACTAAGGATTGAAAACCCAAATGAAGACTTCATTGTATTCATATATGCATGTAAAGAAGGACTTGGTGGAGTCCTCAATCAAAATGGGTTTGTTATATGTTATGAATCAAGGAAGTTGAAGGAGCATGCAAGACACTATGCCACTCATGATTTGGAGTTGGCAACCATAGTGCATGCCTTGAGGAAATGGAGATACTACCTCATGGGGAAAAGGTTTGAGCTAAGGACAAACCATAATGGTCTAAAATATTTATTTGATCAGCCAACTCTAAATGCTAGGCAAAGCAGATGGTTAGAATTTGTCAGTGAATATGACTTTGATATAAATCATATCAAGGGGAAAGAGAACAAAGTGGTTGATGCACTCAAAAGAAGAGTGCATGAATTGCATGCTACAACCATTAGCATGTACCAATCATATTTTAAACACATAATTTTAGAGAATGCAAAATTAGATTTGCAATATAAGGAATTAGTGGAAAAATTACAGCAAGGTAATTCACAACAGAAAATTGAAGAATACAAGCTAGATAATGATGAAATTCTCATGTACATGGGAAGAATTTATGTACCAAATTCCCAGGAATTGAAAAATGTGATATTGAGGGAAATGAATCATGTACTTTATGTTGGGAACCTAGGTTATCGGAAAACTATTGCAGCTGTCAAAAGCCAATATTATTGGCCAAGAATGAAGAAAGAAGTTGCTGATTTTATTGCCAAATGTTTGGAATGTCAAAAGGTAAAAGTTGAGCATAGACACCCAGCTGGTTTGCTACAACCATTACCCATTCCTGAGTAGAAATGGGAAGTTGTAACAATGGATTTCATCACCAAGCTTCCCAGAACAAACAAGCAACATGATTCTATAATGGTAGTGGTGGATAAGCTTACTAAAGATGCCCATTTTATTCTAGTAAAGCTCACTCACAAGGCAACCAACATTGTTGATATTTATACAAGAGAAATTGCTCGATTACATGGCATACCCAAGACAATTGTGTCTGACAGAGATCCAAAATTTACCTCAAAATTTTGGAAGGGATTATTTAATGGATTTGGAACAAATTTGAATTTTAGCACAGCTTATCATCCAGAATCAGATGGACAAACAGAGAGGGTGAATCAAGTGATTGAGGATATGTTGAGGATGTATGTGATGGATAAACCATCAAAATGGGAAGACTACCTACACTTAGTAGAGTTTTCTTATAACAATGGGTACCAAACATATCTAAAGATGAGCCCATTTGAGGCACTTTATGGCATAAATTGCAACACACCAGTAAGTTGGGATAACCCAACAGATAGATCAGTGGTTGGGCTAGATTTACTTAGGGAAATGAAGGATAAAATGTTGAAAATAAAATAAAAATTAAAGGATGCCCAAGACAGGAAGAAAATTTATTCTGATAAGGGAAGAACTCACTTCGCATTTAAATTTGGGGACCATGTATTCTTGAAAGTTAAAGCCAACAAAAGTTCCCTGAAGTTGGGAAATTGTTCAAAGTTGGCAGCTCGCTACTGTGGGCCATTTGAAATCCTAGAGAGGATTGGTCCAGTGGCTTATATGATTTCATTGCCTACATCTATGTTTGTTCATAATGTATTCCATGTATCATTGCTCAAGAAATATATAATTGATGCTAATCATGTTATTGATTGGAATGTGATCCAGGTGGAGCAAGAAGGCACTTTCTAAGTGAATCCTATACACATTCTGGACCGGGGATCAAACAACTCTGGAATCAAGCCATAGGGCTTGTAAAGGTTCAATGGACCTAGTACGGTCCTGAGGACGCTACTTGGGAGCATGAGGATGCAATGCGGGTAGAATACCCGCATCTTTTTGAGGATTTTTTTATTTTTTTTTTGTATATGTGTACATAATGCACTGAGAACAGTGCATAAATAAGGGGAGGGGATTGTAATATCCCCAGGTCGAACCCAATTGTAAATGTAAATACAAATGTACATAAGTTGGTGAGTTGTTTGGCATCATTTTTGTATGCACCTTCCATGGTATAGTGCGTGCATGTACTGCGTACTAAAATGATGAAGTGTGCACATTCCAGGATACTGCGTGCAACAACTTAAGTGCACGCTATTTTGAGGCCATGGAGACTTTCTGTATATGATGCGGTTTATAGGCTAGTGAGCCAGTTTTGTGATGATTAGGCTGAAGATCCTAGATGTTAAAGTTCAGTGAGCCTAGTTTTGTATATGTCTCATCATTAATATAAAATACATCGTTGTGCGGAGACCGACCATGATAAAAGAGTATGGGGGACTAAACTCCACTAGATAGGGAAAGGGGGGGCTCAAAGTTAAGGAAAAAGGGGCTAAGCTAGGGAGCTTAAGTCAAAAAGTAAAATTATATTAATATTTCTTAAGTATAAAGTATGGATAATTATTTTATCCTAAGTTCTAAGGATGGGGACAAGTGGGCCAAAGTATCTCCCAACATGACAAGTGTCAAGTTGGGGACATGCATACATATAGTTGGGACTTAGTTAATTTTTGGATTCCTTCCATCATTCAGTCATTCAGTCAATCATTCCATCATGATTCACACACTCATTGAGCTATCCTTTGTACCTTCCTGTCACTGTACTTGAATCTATATCCATAACCATACCTGTTTGTGTACCTGGTTAGATTGTGAGATGGACTGAAGAAGTGGGTTTTCAGGCCCATGGGATATTGAATAGGTGGGTTGTCAAGCCCATGAGAAATCTCTTTGGGTGAGAGAATTGTTGGGAATTGATTTATGAAGGTGCTAAACTATAGCTACAGGGCTCTAAGACTTCCTGTTTGGCCTGTTGTTGAAGCCCGGAAAGGAATTGGGGCATTCAAAGGACTGTTGAGCAGAGAAGGGGAACACTTCCTAGGGTCGAAAAAGCATGTGGGGAATGAGGGACTGTAGGCTATTAGTTTGAGTTGGCACCTGTGACATAGTATTTTTTGTTGTATGAGATAATCAACCTGGTTAGGAATCCCTTTACCCAGGTGGAGTTTAGTCCCAGTTCGGGGGTGACCCACTATTGAAAGTGATGAGAAATGTGGTCTAAGGTTGGGAGGTTTGTGGAAGGTCTACACACATTTGGTGATATTCTTACCAAGATAAGTGTTAATTGTGTGATAAATTACATGTTGCATTATTATTTACATGTGTATTTTTATGGCTTTATCTTATGTGTGGTTTATAACTGTGTTTATATTTATGGGTATTGCATTTATATGATGCATGTGTATGTATATTGTTATTAAGTATGAATTCTTTCATTTATAGAATGTATTTGTTTGTTTACATTTTATATATAAAGTTTCGCAAGAGTTTTGTGTGTATATGTTTTAATTGCATACAGTTCAAAAAATTTATGTGGCATAGCTCAGTTAGATGTTGGGTATGTTATAGTATGTTGAGCAGAGAATAAAAGCATTTTATGGAGTATCATGGTCTGGACTGGGTGGCCAAGGATGTTAAATCAACAGTCCTCTGACCCATAAATGAATTATGAGTTAGGCTGGTAGATTGAAGGCCATCCTCAAGAGTTAATGAGCAGATGGGGAAATATACCCATCTGTAAGGATTCAAGGACTAACCACGAATTGGGGATTCAGACTCATGCAAACTTTTCGAGGAAGGAAAGAAAGGAGGCAATTTGGAGGAAAAAGAGGGATTTGCAAAAATAAGATTAGAGAAAACAATCTCGAGAGGAGCGAAGAACATGTTTTTTGACTCTGGAGTTGAGAGGAAAAAAGATGAGAAAGATCGTTTTGGCTGTAAGAATTCATGGGTAGGGTTTCACTACAAGATGATAAATGAGGATGACGAGTGACTGAGGAAGTGCTCGTGCAGACCTCCTTGCTTGGAGTAGAGAGAATCGGTTTCCAAATCCCTATGGGAGGAGGATAGTAACCTTCATCCCTGACTTTCATGGAGAAAGGATAAAGAATATCACTCAGAGCATCATGATCTAGCTCAAAGGTGGCCAGCGGTAAATCCGTCAGGAGTGGTTGTGCCTATGGTTGGGTGGAAACAAGAACCCATTTTAGTAGTCACTTCACATTCTCTAGTTATGATAAGTATTTTCATACTATGTGTAATATATTGGATGCGATGATTGAATGTCTGTGTTTATGGTTAAGTCTTGAAGTATTTGAAAAATTATTAAATTGCTCATTTGCTTTCGTAAAATGTTATATTTACATGGTCTTGATTTACCTCAATTTATCCATTAGAGAGTTATGGGATGTGAATGTGTAGGAGAGTCGGGGTAGGATTAACTGAAATGTATAAGTCCTGCCAACCCTTTGAGTTTACCTTAGCGAGAATGTCAAGTTCAACTCTATGGGAGAAGGGTGTTTCCTTAAGACTATCCAACCATGTGACTGAGGGCTCATATCTATGGCCTTAATCAAGTCTTGACTAAGAGATGAGTGTAGCCTAAAATCCAAATATGATCCCATATGACCCAATGTTGGAAACCCTCACTAAGCCCGAAAGGAGTGAACCTACTTTGGCTTCAAGACTTCGGGACGTATGATTCCACAATCCTCAAAAATAGTCAAAGGCTAGAGTCACGAATTGATGAGGGTTGTAGATCTGGGGATCCAGTGGAGATCTCTCTCAGCCGTTAGATCAAACTTAGGAAGGGTAGCGTTAAGTACTTTGGTGAAGTTCCACTTCGGGAGAATAGGGGTGGTCTAGCACCGAGACTCTTGAATGATGGAGTCGTGAAGTTAATTTGGACCGTTGAGAATAGAGGGATGCATGTCCACATATCAATGACTATCCAGAAGTTTGAGTATCCACCAGTATAGGGATGCACGAATTTCCTCAGAGATCCGCAAGTCAGAGTAAATCCTAGCTATGAATGTTAGGTACACATGGCAATAGATCCAACATTGTTTGGGGATTTGGAGCTCCAGAGAGGAAGCTGGAATATGCACGCCGAAATCTCGAAAGCCAAACTTCTAAAGTAACGGGGACCATCAATCCTCGAATCCTTTGGGATCCCTCTCAGTCGTCGATATAAGGACTCCATTGAGAACCCCTCTCAAATGCCCAACCAATTGGGAAAGCATCATGGAGCGACATGTGTCCCCTACTTGTCCCCTGTCAAAAGTCTTATTTTGGACTATGTTATCACCATTTAAATTTTTGGTGTGAAATCGAGATTTCAAGTTTTATTGAGGTATTAAAACGAATTGGAAGTCAAATAAATTTGGAGAAGTGCTTGAAAATGGAAAAAGAGATTAAATTTGGAGGAGGCGTAAAGCAAAGCCAGCTTGAAAGGACATAGCTCACCATTCGTCGAGACCAACGGTTAGGAGATATTTCAGAGTTTGAAACAACACAGAGGTTAAAATGTCTAAGAAAGCCCAAAGTTTAAACAATGGTTTCTCCGCAAAGGTACATGGCATCTTCAAACACATTTTGGGGGGAAAAGTGGGTAAACTCAAAACCACCCCATCACACCCCTAAAATCACGTGTTAAATTTCATTAAACGGTTCTAATCCGAGGGTCACATGTGGAAATGAAACTTGACGACAGATCTAATCTTCCCGAGACACCTGTTTATGTACCATTCGTCCGTGCAGTGCTAAATAAGCGTCGCCAAATAAACGATTTGATACTCATCATTGGAAATTGATAGTCAAACGTGAGAAACCATTACCCCCGTAAGGATTATTCGTTAGCAACCAATTATTATAATTGATTGTGACTGTTACTCAAAAACCAGTCAAGATTACTCTATTTCAGGAAATTAACAGCTTATTTTAAAGCGAGATATCTACAAATCGAATCATTCATCCAACTCAGGTGAATTTTGAGGAAAATAGGCCCATGTTTCCTGACAAACTAGAGGGATCTGAGGAGAAAGATTCAATCATTTTTCAGTAAATCAAGGAGTTTGAAGAATATGACAAAATTATCAAATAAAAAGAGAGAAAGGGATATTGCACAAATCCTAACAACAAAATCTCATGCAAAATATGTTGATGGGATAGGATCAGGCGAAGAGATCAGGCTGAATCCTATTATGAAGGATTTAATTATTAATGGATATGCAGATGAATCCAACACACAAGATGGTGTAAGAAAAAGGAAAAAACAACGAAAGGAGGGGACTAAAGCTGGAACAATCAAGAGCGCTGAAGAAAACCAGCCTAGCTGGCTTGACACGTTAAAGGAAGAGATTGAAAATCTGAAATAAAATAACAAGATAAATCGAGTATATTTCAGGGAATCTTGTGATAATGTAGACGAGTGGCACTTAGTGGTAAGAGCCTAGGTATTTCGGTTTTCTATTTGTAATTGTTCCCTAGAAAGTAGGAGTTCGATTTTGATGAGTTACTCCCTTTGTAACTGATGTCTATTTTTTGAATCTTGGAAATAATGACACATTTTTTTGGGCCTTGTTTGTAGTTTATCTATATATACTATTAAAAAGATAAAAGAATGGTTCGATTGGTCGGAGAAGGGCCTGCCCTTGTAGCAGGAAAACATTGTGATTTCTTATGGATTTTAATATAAGCAGAGAAGGCTTTCTTAGATAGCCGAGATTCATCATGGTGTTGATGTTCAATATGTTTTCGTGTATCTCATATTCATTAATATGTTTTGATGCTTGTGATAATCTTTAAGTAAAAGAAGGAATTCATCTTGTCGATGCTCCTTCTCATATTGATTATACTTTTTATGTGTTTATTGGTTTTTGATTCAGAATTCACCCTTGATTGGTGCTCTGTTTTTGGTAGCTAGCCTATATATTTCTTCTTCTAAATCTATACCAAGGGATTCATCCTTTGTTAGACGCCTCTTGTCATAGTGGTCTTTCCTTTATTTCCCACTGCCATCTCATATTACTTATTTGGCTGAACACCATGCATATGTTTCCTCTGTTCCCTCGGGAATACATAGCTTATAAACATTCATACAATTTCAGGAATTGACCCCATTGCCCAATGGCCCTGTTCTCTTGTTTGGCCTACCACTTCTTAAAAATTACCCTATTATAGAATCTGACATTTGTGAGTCCATTACTAAATATTTTTGAGTATTTTCAGTATCTATGTGTCTGAGAGAGCCCTCTCTAGTTGGAAGGGTCAAAATCTAAGCTAAAGTTGGTTGAAACAGTTACCTTTGTCGTTTGTTTATCAGTCAAACAAATTTACAAAGTGATAACATTCTGGCATCGTTGTCGGGGACCGAAGGTGAAATCTTCCCTGGGAGAAACGACAAAGTTCAGATATGAGTACTGATAGTGAAATTATTTAGACACGGAAAGGTTTTGCATCATTCACCTGGCGACTACATTTTCAATAATATAGAATTCAAAATTTTCATGGAGAC
This sequence comes from Picea engelmannii, assembly GCA_009831015.1. Taxonomy (NCBI): domain Eukaryota; kingdom Viridiplantae; phylum Streptophyta; class Pinopsida; order Pinales; family Pinaceae; genus Picea; species Picea engelmannii. The sequence goes on along the minus strand of ML785030.1, from coordinate 220,246 downwards.
TCCACCACCCAAAGACTCAGTAGCCTAAAGATATTGTTGGTGACTCCACTCAAGCTTCAAATTCAATTCAGAGACTCCACTAGAATATGACATCCATTGAAAGAGGTATAAAAGGACATCATGGGAGAAAAAAAGTACCTAAAGTTGAGTTTTTCCAAGACAATATATATATATATATATTTTTAATTACCTTTTGTCCTTTCCTGAACATGCTAAACAAATTTTTCTTTACCTACTACATTCAAATGATGATCATGAGAATCTTGCATTTGTGTATCCTCCTCTTAAAGTTGTACATATATCCCCTCAGTTTATCATTGATTTTGATCAAAATTTTCCATCCAAGCCATGTGATGACCATAGCCAAGTTGATGAGCCTCATGAAACCAAGGTTGATGTCTCACCGCTTGTACTTGATCCAACACCCTTCAAAATTCAGCATAGATACAATCCTTTAAAATTACCTCTCATCCTTCATGATTTTCCTCCAAAGCACTATAACTACCTACCTATGTTTGATGGAGAACCTGATGCCATCACAACTAAAAAACACGTCTAAGATTTTGAACATTTTATAGATTTGTTTGAGATTGATCATGATGATGTTTGTATGAGGGATTTCTCTCAATCCTTGAAAGGGGATACCAAATACTGGTTTAAACATTTACATCCAGAAACAATTAGCTCATGGGAGGAATTGAAGAATGTATTTTTTAAGTTTTGGGGAAAGAAAAAATCTTTGGATCTACAGCTTACAGAGTTCTATGCCTTAAAAAGGAAGAGCAATGAAACTATTTCTACATTAAGTAGAAGGATTTCCAGTATTTATTACAATTTACCCAAAGAAATTCAACCCACTGAAGTTGTTGCCATGCTCCATTATGCAACAAATTTTCATCCAGATTTGTATTTCCTCCTGATGGAAATAAAACCTAAGTCCTTTCAACAAATTTTTAATGATGCTCAGGAGATTTAACACAATATCCAAGCATAAGAATAGATTTGAAATGAGGAGTTGGATGCTCAAGAACATGAAAGTGAATATGAACAGAAAACAATTGATTGGAATCTTGAGCAGAGAGTTAATAATATCATAAGTCCTCTTGAATATTTTAATGCTAATGATTTGCAAAAGATTATATTCCACTTATTTAAAAAGGAGGTGCTAATTTAGCTTCTGATCCATCCCATGATAAGAATGGAGTTGTTGCAAATGTTATTGATTTCCCTATATATGATGAATATGATGATGATTGTGATGTTGACTTCCTAGAACAACCAGTTGCATGTTCTCTATAAGAAAATGTTCCTTTTCAGCAGTGTATTGAGAGTAATCATCTTACATATCATAGTTACAAAGGAGAAAGTATTGAACCGGATGGAGGAAATTATTTACCTTTATGATTTTCTTCATTTCAATTATTAAAAGAAAATTCTAAGATCATCACTGAAGCAAAGGAATGTGTGTTGATGCCAAATTATATTGATTCACTGGAAAAAATTGCCAAGACATTGCAACAATCTTCTCATGTGTTTGATGACCCTGTCAATTGTTATGTAGAAAGTCTTTTCAGTTCAAATTTGCAGCCATTGGTCGAAGATGAATCTGAAAAAGAGTGTGTTCAACAATCCAAATAAATTGAAAAATGTGCATATGAAAGCAGTGAAGAAAATGAAGAAGGTTTTGAATCAGGTAAAAGAACCTTGACATTCTGGTTTGCTTCTTTCAAATTGTTGAAGAAAAATATTTATAATGTTTCAGATCATAAATCCTCCAAGCATGATGTTGAATATGGAGAATGTTGG